>NW_004624842.1:1826839-1857327 GCF_000247695.1 Heterocephalus glaber | reverse complement strand
CCACTGAGCTAAATCCCCGGCCCTCTTTCCATTTTTTGATAAGATTGACTAAAGGTTTATCGATTTTTATTTATTCTTTCGAAAAACCAACTCTTTGATTCATTGATTTTTTTTGTATTGTTCTCTTAATCTCCATTGCATTGATTTCTGCTCTGATCTTTATAATTTCCTCTCTTATATGAGCTTTGGGTTTGTTATGCTCTTTTTCTAGGAGCTTGAGGTTCTGCATTAGGTTATTTATTTGAGTTCTCTCTGTTTTCCTAATATGGGCATTCACTGCTATGAATTTCCTGCGCGTAGACCTGCTTTCATTGTGTCCCATAGATTCCTGTACGTTGTACTGGCATTATCATTTACCTGTAGAAACTGTCCAATTTTTTCTCTAATTTCCTCTGTGACCCATTGGTTGTTCAGGAGGGTGTTATTTAATTTCCATGTGTTTGTGGAAGTTTTGCAGTTTCTTATGTCATTGATCTCCACTTTTATTGCACTATGCTCTGATAATATACAAGGTGTAAGTTCAATTCTTTTACATTTACTTAGACATGTCCTGTGAGCTAGCATGTGGTCTATTTTGGAGAATGACCCATGTGCAGCCGAGAAGAATGTGTATTCTGATTTTGTGGGGTGGAACACTCTGTAAACATCTATTAAGACCATTTGTTCAGTAGCTTGGTTCAGTTCTAGAATTTCATTGTTAATTTTTTGTCTAGATGACCTGTCTAATTGTGATAGTGGGGTATTGAGATCCCCCACTACAGTTTTATTAGAGCTTATTTGATTTTTCATGTCCATTAATATTTATTTTGTATAGTTGGGGGCATTCGTATTTGGTGCATATATATTTATGATTGTCATCTCTTCCTCTTGGACTGCTCCCTCCACAAGGATGTAGTAACCATCTTTGCCTCTCTTAATTAGTTTTGGTTTGAAATCTGCTTTGTCTGCAAATAAAATTGCTACCCCTGTTTTTTTCTGGGTTCCTGTGACATGGAAAACTGTTTTCCATCCTTTTACTTTCAGTCTATGTATTTCTTTTTGAGTTAGGTGTGTTTCTTGTATATAGCATATTGTTGGATTTTGCTTCTTAATCCATTCTATTAGTCTATTTCTTTTGATTGGTGAATTGAAGCCACTAACATTGATAGTTATAATTGATAGATATTCACTCATCCTTGTCATGATGTTTTACTATTGTTGGCTCTTTATTTCTTGGTTGTTGTTTTTTGTTTCCCTTTCCCTTTAGTTTCTTACCTTGCCTGGTGCCTTCCCTCTGTTGGGCCTCATGGAGTTGTGATCTTCATTGTCTTTTTCTAGGATATTGCTTAGGATTGTTTGGAGTGCTGGTTTGGTGTTCATGAAATTTCTCAGATGTTCTTTGTTGTGAAAGTATCTAATTTCCTCATCAATTTTGAAAAATAATTTTGTAGGATACAACAGTCTAGGTTGGGAGTTATTTTTCGAGGGCTTGAAATACTTGACTCCAGGTTCTCCTTGATTTGAGGGTTTGTGTTGAAAAATCTGCTGTGATTCTGATGGGCTTTCCTTTATAGGTGATTTGTTTCTTTTCTCTGTCTGTAGGATTTTGTTCTTCTGTTGGGTTTCTGGGATCTTGGTTATTATGTCTAGGCGTAGATTTTTTTTTATCAAGACTAGTTGGAGTTCTATATGCCTCACTTATCTGTATGTCCAATTCTCCACCTCTGTCTGGGAAGTTTTCTACTATTACTTCTGTGAACAGTTTTTTTTATGTCAATTGTATTTTCTCTTGTTTTTTCATGGACTCCTATCAGTCTTATGTTATTCGTCCTTGCATCATCTAGCAGCTGCTGGATTGATTTCTTGTGGTTTACTATTTTTAAGAAATCTCTGTTTTCATGGTCCTTAACTGCAATCCTGTCTTCTATATCTGATATTCTATCTTCACATTCCCTTAATATGCTCTGCATGCTTTCAATGGAGTTTTTAATCTCCTGAATATCTGTTTGAATCTGTTTCAGATTCCATTTCTTTCTTATGCTGGGCATTCATGACTTCCAGCATGTTTCTGAGCTCATCTATTTTTTTCTCTGTTTCTGTTCTAGAGCCTCTAATTATGTCTTTCACTCTGCTCACCATCTCTGTAGTTATCTGGGAGATTATTTCTATTTTGAATTTTTCTAGAGCCTCATTCATCTCTTTTACTTCCTGTGCTATCAGTTCAGGGTGTCCAGGTGGTGGATTATGAGACTTTTCCACCTTGTTTTCCCCAGAAATTGCCTTTTGTGGGGTGGAAGTCTGAGTTTGTGCCTTGCTTAAATGTCTTCTCATTTTTGTTTTTGGTACTGTCAATTATAAGTCAACAAGTCTCAGCAAGCCAGTCACAGACCCGTGAATTTCAGGCAGATTTCTGGCTGCAAGTCCCAAATTGAGCTCCCTGTCCTCCTGCAGGGTTGAACTCTGCAAGGTTCTATTACAGTTTCCAGCTGTCTTTCCTCTGAAAATAGTGCAGGTTCAAATGGGAGGTGATGGTCCCTCCAACTTACCAAGTACAGTGGTCTGGGGCAAGCCGGATGGAGCAGGGTACAGCCACCCTCAAGGGTCAAACTGGCTGCCAGTGGGCCTTCCCCTGGGGGCAGGGGGTCCTCACAGTCTCCTGGATGCAAGTGGGCGGGGCAAGCTGGATGGAGCAGGGTGCAACCCTGGTGCTATTTCTTTTATTTATTTATTTATGTTTGGTACCAGGCATCGAACTTGGATCTTTGTGCTTGCCACTCAGGCAGCAGAATTGCTGAGCTAAATCCCTGGCCCCATCTTTTCTTTTGATTATTTGTGATTTAATTTGCTATTATTGAATTTTTTTTTTTTTTTTTTTTGGTACCGGGGATCGAACTTGGGTCCTTGCACTTGTGCAGCAAGCGGTGAAACCACTGAGCTAAATCCCCGGCCCTATTCTTGATTTCTTAAGATGAGAATTTAAGACTATTGTTTGAGGGCTTTCTAAATTTCTAGTTTATGTTACTGCTATAAATTTCCCTCTGATTGCTTCTTTAGCTGGGTAACATGCATTTTGATATGCTGTCTTTTCATTTTTATTTAATTCAAAATACTTTCTATTTTTATTTCATCATTCATGAGTTATTTAGAATGTATTATTTAATTTTCTGTGTTTGTTTGGGAATTTCTAGTATCTTTCTGCTGCTCATTTCTATTTCAACATCATTCTGATCAGAGAACATATTTTGTCTGATTTGAACCATTCCAAAATTTATGAGACTTGTTGTTGACCCAGAATATAGTCATTTTGCTAAATACTACTTGTGCACATAAAAAGAATGTGTGTTCGCTGCTGTCAAATGGAATGTTTTCTAAATGTCAAGTGCGTTTAGTTCGTGGTCATGTTAAGTTTGTATTCTTTTTTTTGTCTATATTCTTACATATTTTCTTATTTATCAATTATTGAGAGAGGGGTGTTGAAACCCCTAACTTTAATTCTGGGTGTCTGTTTCTTCAATCAGTTCTATCAACTTTTGCTTTGTATATTTTGAAGTTATTTCAGATGTTTATACATTTTGGATTATATATTCTTCTGTTTAATTGACCCTTTTGTCATTATGAAATGGCTTTCTTTATCACTAGTATAATCTTTGATCTGAAATCTACTTCTTTCATATTAACATGACCATCACAACTTTCTCTTAATTAATGTTAGCATAGTATATCTTTGACCGTGTGTTTCAGGGTACATTGTTGTTGTTCCCTTGTATCCCTTCCCACCCCTGCCAAATTCATTGTTGAATGCCTAACAGCCCCCAAGATGACTGTATTTGGAGACAGGGCCTGTAAGAAAGTAATTAAGTTTAAATGAAGCCATGGGGTGTGGCCCTAATCCAGTAGGACTGATGTACTAAAAGAAGATAGAGACACCAGGATTGTATGTACATATTGATAGTATAGAACCTTACTGGAGTAAATTTATCTTATTCTCTCCTAGACTTTATGCTACTATTGTAATATATTTTACTTCAACATGCATTTTAAATCCTATTATATATTTCTTTTTATTTAAATGATTGGCTGTGTTTTAAAACAGATTTTTAAATATAAAAAGTCTTTTATATGTATTTACCTGTATGTTTGCCATCATCAGTGTTCTTTTTTCTTTTTTTGGTACCAGGGATCGAACTCGGGTCCTCGCACCTGTGCAGCAGGTGGCGAAACCACTGAGCTAAATCTCTGGCCCCAAAACATTTTTTTTTTTTTTTTGGTTCCGGGGATCGAACTCAGGTCCTTGTGCTTGTGTAGGAGGTGGTGAAACCACTGAGCTAAATCCCTCACCCTCATCAGTGTTCTTTTTTGCTTTGTGAATATCAGGACTTCCATCTTATATTCATTCCTCTCTGCCCAAAGACTTCCTTTAATATTTTTGTGGTGTTGATCTATTGATGATGACTTCTGTCAGCTTGTGTATGTCTGAAAAATTATTTGCCTTCCTGTTTGAAAGATATTTTCACCAGATATAGGATTCTAGGTTGATATGTTTTTATTCTTTCATTACTCTGGATTGCTCCACTGTCTCCTGGGTTGCTTGGTTTTCATTGAGAGGTCTACGTTGTATTAGTCAGCTTTCTAGTGCTGTGACAAAATACCTGAGCAAAACAATTTAAAAGGAAGAAAGATTTATTTTGGTTTATGGTTTCAGAGAAATCAACACTACATTATTGGGCCCCCATTATTTCTGGGCCTGTGGTGAGGCATTACATCATGGTGGAAGGGTGTGGTAGAGCAGAGTTGCTCACCTCATGGTGGCCAATAGCAGAAAAAAGGAAGGGATCTGGGACAAGATATACCATTCAAAGGTATGCCCACAGTGACCCATTGCCTCCAATGAGGCCCCACTTCCTAGTAGCCCATTCAGCTATGAACTCATCAATGGACTAACCCACTGATGAGATTAGCCCCACCACTCTCCAGTCACTTCTGTATGCCCTGACTCTGAATATTGCTACATTCGGGATGGAGCCTTCAACACAATGAGCCTTTGAGGGGGGAGCATTTCACATCCTAACCTTAGCAATTGTCATTCATATATGTATTCTTTATAAATTTGTTCTTTTTTTCCTGGCTATTTATTAGTTTTGATGGTATACCTTGGTGTAATTTTCTTCTTTATCTCTTGTGTTTCAGGCTCTGTGAGTTTCTTGAGTGTACAAGTTTATAATTTTCATCAAAAATGGAAATTTTGGGGGTATGATATTTTTCAAATATTTTTATGCCCCCATGTACCTTTTAGCACTTTACATGTATATTATATGGTTATATTTTATAATTATAAATAAATAATTATAAATTAGATATTATAAAATATAACTATGTATCTTAGGCTATATCAGGCTATTTTTAGTTGTCTAACCATGGTTCTCTGTGGTCTGTTTTAGTCTTTTTTTATCATGTACTTCATTTTGGACAGCTCTTGTTAGTCTTCAAGCTCACTCTTCTGCATTGTACAGTCTGCAGTTAATCTCCTCCATTGTATTTTTTACCAAGCACTAATTCCCCTCTAGTTGTTCAATTCAGTTTTTCTTATATCATGCATCTTTCTAGTTATTATAGTTTAGATCTAGAATGTTCCCCCAAGTTTTCCTCATGTATGTGAAATATGGTTGGATCATGGGGGCGCTATATTCATCAGTAGATTTATTCATTAATGACTTCAGTAGCAGAATGTGCTATTATGAGTGGAATCTGATTGGAGGTGGCTCACTTAGGGTATAACCTGGAAGAGTGTATATAAATTAGTCCTGGCTCCCCTTCTTTCTCTATGGTTGCTGGCTGCCATGGGTTGAACACCTTTTCCTCTGCCATGTTCCTCTGCCATCCTATTTTTGCCTTGGAGTCAGCTGATCATGGATTGAAACCATGACCTAAAATAAATGTCTCCTCCTTTAAAGTTGTAGGTGCCACATATTTTGTCTCAGCACCAAGAATGTGACTAAGACACTAGTCAGTGTGCTTGTATTGATCAGCGTTTCCTCACTGTGACCAATACAGTGGTACCTTGGTTCAAGAACTTAATTTGTTCCACAATTTTGGAAAAGACGGCCATGTTTGTGTTTGTGTGAGAAGGATGGCCACGGTCGTGGTTGTCACTTGACGTAGTTTGCAAACAAAAACAAAATTTTGCCAAATGCTTTTGTTTGCAAACCAAATTGTTTGCAAACAAAAGTATTTGTGAACCAAGGTACCACTGTACTTGACATACCAATTAAAAGGAAAAAATATTTATTTTGTCTCATGGTTTCAGTGGTTTCAGTCCATGGTTAACTGGCTCTGTTGCTTTAGGGAACAGAGGTAGGAACATTATGGCAGAAAAACAGCAGAGGAAAGCTGCTCACCTCATGGCAGCCAGGAAGCAATGTGAAAGGGAGAAAGCCAGAGAAGAAGAGGCCGGGGACAAGATAGACCTTTGCAGGGCACACCCCAAGGACCTACTTCCTCCTACTAGGCCCCACCTTCTAATAGCTCATTCAGCTATGAACTCATCAGTAGATGAATCCATTGATAAATTTAGTACCCTCACAATCTGCTCACCTCTCCAGAAATCTCTTGTCTCTTAATGCAGTACCACCACAGTGCTGAAACTTTTCTCTATCTTCATTTTACATATCAAGTGTAGTATAAATTACTAGTGTAATGTCCTTGTCTTTTAATTTTATCCTCTGTGTTATTGTTACTGATGATTTTCCTCCTCTTTAGGAGTCATTTTTTTCTTGATCTGTA
Source organism: Heterocephalus glaber (assembly GCF_000247695.1). Next base: position 1,850,568 of record NW_004624842.1, on the reverse strand, counting down.
TTCTAGGATATAAAGGTACTGGTAAATAATTTGGTACTTGTGAGGCTTACTTTTAAACTATGAGGCAAGACAAAACTAGTCTGTAGTCTATGGCTAATTTTGCCTCATTATTGGAGCAGAACTTTTCTTAGTGCTCCACCTGGTGCACTGTGAATTAATAAGTTTTTTGTTTTATAACTGTTGGGAGTATGAACTATTTCTGGCCCTCAATGAGCTCTGGGATTTTTCCCCCTAATTTAGGCAGTCCCTTTCTGCAACCCTTGTTTGTGTCCTCACATGCATGTGCTAATAGCATGAGGACTGGAAGGGCTCTCTATTAGTCTCTGTGCAGCTCTCTGCTCTGGTACTCTTCCCTGTGGGCTCTGGCTGTGTGAGTCTCCCTAGACTCCCAGCTTGGTATCTTCCCTGCTCTGAGGCCAGAAGCACCCTTGGTAGACAGTCAGGATCATTGCATGCGTTGCTGTCTCTGAGTTCTTTGTCCTGTGCTGTCTTAGGTTGGGTGTCTGAAAACCATTGTTTTGTATATTTTGTCCACTTTTTCCCCCATGTTCTGAGGGAAGGGGATATAAACCCAATCCATTATTCCATTTTAGCCCAGAGTAGAAGTCCAACAGACTGTTACACATTTTAAGTTACAGTTCTTATTCTTTATTACTGATGGATATTCTTTAATGTAATTAACTTTTAGGTTTGTTATACTAAGCAACTTTGCTGTATCACATATTAGTCATCAGTCAGGTTTTATTGCAATACAATCCCAAAATCTCAAGGACTTTCAATGACAAATGTCTGTTTTTCACTGATGGCACATCCATCACTGGCCATTGGAAGCTCTGCTGTATGCCTTATTTAATTCAGGACTTAGGCTGAAGGAGCAGTGCTTAATGGGACATGCCTCTCTCATGGCAGAGGGAAAAGACTGCGTGGTGCAATAAATCTTACAATTTTTCCTCTGAGGATGCATATGTTACACCCACATTTTATTGGCTCTAGAAAGTCATATGGCCAAGCCTGAAGTCTGGTGTGAGGTGTGTTGTGCACAGTGATGTGTTGGCTCATATATGATTGTGAAAACTTATTGTGCACGTCCCTTCCCAACACCTTTAGGGACATCATGTTGGTAACCTGAAGTTAGCTATGTTTATTACTATGGTTTGATGAGTATCTTACAGAGACCATGTGTTAAAGCCTTCATCCTCAGGCTGATGCTATTTGAAGGTGGTAAGGAAACCTAATGAAAGATCTGAGGTTATTAGGGCCATACCCTTTCTGGGGCCTATGGATCTTTTTTTCTTATAAATTACTAGCCTCAGGTGTTTCACTATAGTGTCAAAATGCTAAGTAATATGTCATATTGGTCTCACTGTCTAATTCATAGAAATCCTGGATCCTGTAAAGTAATATTATACTTAACTCTAAAGAAAGAGAACTTTATCGTGCACCCTATAACCAAAGCAATAAGATCTTATATGGCATTAGCTAAATTTCTTGCCAAGATTTTTCTTTTCAGTGCTGGGAATTAAATCCAGGGCTACACATATGCTAGGCAAGCACTCCCACTGAGCCATATCCCCAGCCCTAGTTTTGTTTTTGTTCTTGTTCTTGTTTTTTGGTACTGGGGATCTAACTGGGGTCCTTGAGCTTGCACACCAGGCGGCGAAACCGCTGAGCTAAATCCCCGGCCCAAGTTTATCTTTCTTAAAGCCAAAGTAACACTCCGTTGTGTACCACATTTTCTTTATCTATTCATCTGTTGATGGGCAATATAGGCTGATTCCAAGATTTAGCTATTATGAATTGTGCTGCTATAACAACTCAGTTCTTTTCAGCCCTCATCTACTATTACATTGCCTTTCTTTCTGCCTCTAGTATTGTTTCCATCTTTCTTCTGTCCCCACCCATACTGTCCAACACTGCAGTAAATGTACCTAACACTCAAAATCAACTGGCTTCTTATTTTTCTGCTACTTACTTGCTTTTTATACTCTAGCATTACCATGGACCACTTCCCTAAATGTTCCATGATGCCTCATGTCCTTGTGTGTGCTGTTGTTTCCTTCTGCTTAAAATACTCTCTTTACCTGTCTGAGAAAGACATCCACTGAAGCTCAGTGGAGGCCTCCCTAAGTCACACATAGTCAGCCAGCTCTTCTTCCTGTGTTCACACTCTTCCTTTCTATATACCTCTACCGTGGGACTCAGCTTTTCTCACTGTGTTCATTTGTCCATTGTGTGCATGCCTGTGTGCCTTGTGGACCAAGCTCCTCAGAACCAGTGAGCTGTGCCTTGTTTCTGTGTCCCTGACTTAATATCTGGAACATGTTAAGTACCTCATAAATATTTGATGAAAGTACAAATGAGCAAAGAAAATCATACTTGGAACCCATGTTCATTGCAGAAGTATTTTGTGTGATAAAGAAGAATAAGCTAATTAAAACTAGAACAGGAAACATTTCCCACATCAGAAGACTCACTTGAGCAGATAGGGAGCAATAGATGACCCCCAGCCATTCTCGTACAGGCACCCAGTTTTATGGAGGCTGGCATTAACATTGATCCTGGCATGATCGACAACCCGATGAACCCAGATAAGACAAAGATAAACTACTTGTCCTCCAGTAGAATAAATATTTCAAATAAAGTCAACCCAAGAAAGTCAGGCCAAACAGCTATTGATTGCTAAAAGCCTGAACTTAAACCCAATGAATATTCCAAAGTTCACCTCTATGCAGCTTGCCTAAATGGTGATCAATATGCAATTACTGCCCCCTTTAAATATGTCTTACACTGCCTACCTGAAGAAAAGTTTTACTTTTAAAATCTTTTGTTTCTTGAATTTGCTTAGGCAAAGAAAAAAGAGAGTTGGCTAAACCTGAGTCCTTTGCCTTTGGTATTTCAGTCGACTCTGTTATTTGTGAAATGATTTCAATGTATGCTGAATGGCAATTGAATATGCCCTGTTTTGTGACCATCATTCATTTCAGGAGGCTTTTCCTGAGTGACTAAACAATGAGGGTATTGTGTCTCAGTTTACTAATTTCTGCTCATACGATTATCCACCCTAGTCATAACCTTTGCAAGTTCAAGCTTATAAAGTAGGATGCTGCAGTCCAGCTGTAGTAAAAACAGATATATTATTTGCCTAGTTTCCTGTTTGAATTTCATCTTTATACAAAAAAAAATCCTTTCCTGCTGAATTTGGAACCTTGTTTAGTCTGCTTCTGATATTTAAGATTTCATATTTCTTTCAAATATGCCTTTTTCATACCACTGCCACAGTCAGAACCTTTTGTCATTTCTCACACGGTGGCCATAGTGTCCTAATTGTCCTCTCTGCCGTCAGGCTTTGTCCCTGCAGCCCCTTCATCTCATTGCTGCAGCATAAGCCTTCTAAAATATGTACATCTGGGACCTTCCCTTGCTTAAACCTCTGACACCTTCTCAATATCTGTAGGATGGAACACAGTTTCCTGGCAGCAGCTCTAGGGTCTGATGTCACAGTGGTCCTCCCCATCTTTCCTCATTCACCTTTGACTATTGGCCATTCACAGCTACCTCTAGTCCTCAACTGACTTCCCATCCTTTGTTTGGTTGTGTATTTACCCCCACCACCCGTGTCACTTCTCTCCCTTCTCTGCCTGGCATAGACTCATTCTTCAGTTCAGGTGTCACTTGTTGTTTGACACCTTCACTGGCTTCTCCCAGATAGTTAATTATCTACCTTTCACCTTCTTGGATTTAATTTCCATCGCTTCACACTTTTAAAATATTTTTACTTACCTGTCCTTAAATTATTTAAAGACAGGGACCTTATAATTCCTAGCAGCTAGTATTGTGCGTGTTACATAACTACATGTGCTCAGTAGTAGCCTTTTTCTTTTATTCAAAGTCGGTAGTTATATTGAAGGTCATTGTGAATATCTATGAGTTGTTTTGATTAATCCATAACAAGTAGAATAAAAGCAGCACTATTCATAATACACTATTTTTTCTTGACACTTACTACTGTTAAGCACTTTAATTTCCCTTTGTCTCCTGCATTTAAAATGTAAGGTACATGTAAGGTCTCTGATTTCTCATAGGAGAGGTAACCAGTAAATATTTGTAGATTGAGTACTACATGGGGATAATTGTATGCTGAAATACTTTTCCCTGATTCTTTCGTATTAATTTGGTCTTCCCAAATAGATTTACAGTTTTTTGGAGCAGAAACATGTCTGTTTTCTCTTATGTCTATCACAATGCTAAGTAAACTTTGTATATTGACTTGCCTGATTGATTTATCATCTATACTAAGATAGAAAACAATTGACTTGGTCCAGAGAGGACCTCAGAGTGTTAAAGAAAATGATGTAAGGTTATAGAAAAGTATACTCTTGTTATGATTTAGACCTTAAATGTTCCCCAAAGGTCCATATGCTAAAGGCTTGGTTGCCAGTTTGTCATGTTACTGAAACCTTTTGAGAGATGAGGCCCTTGAAAGCAATATAAGGACCCCAGCCTTTTCTTCTCCTTTTCTTTGCTTCCTGGCCTCCTCGAGGTGAGCAGCTTCACTATCATGCATCCCCACCATGATGAACTATCCTGCTTGCTCCAGGCCTAAAACTATGGGTCTAAGTAACTATAGACTAAAAGTTCTGAAATCATCTGTCCTTATATATTGTCTCCTTATGTTATCTCAGATATTTGGCACAGTAATGGAAAGCTAACACAACTCCCAAGAGAATTATCTGCAAGAGCAGTAGCCAGTGGCAGGATTACTTTGTCACTTTTGGCTTCAAAGTGGCAATCAACTTTTTTTTTTCTGGAAAATACTTTAATCTTTCCAATTCTAAAAAGTGCTACATGTTCACTATTGGAAAATGAATGACGCTGAAAAGTAGAAGAGGAAACAATAAAATGCAGAAAAAAGTTTTTGACAAAATCCAGCACACTTTCATATACTGGGATATACTCATTCTTCAGACTCAGTTTAGGTATCACTTGTTATAAAACTTTCATGACAGAATACTCCAACAGGAACTAGAAGGGAACTTTTTCAACCATTGATAAAGATCAACTACCTAAAGCTTACAGCTAACATCACACTTAATGGTTATGCCAGCTAATCTTAATTGTCAGTTTGACTGGGTTAAGAGACTCCTGGAGAGGTGATTGGATCATGTGAGTGCTCCACTTCCAGGGAATTAATCTACTGAAGTTTGATCCTGAATATGCTGTTAGGAAGAAGGGCCCATTTGGAGGAGGTGAGCCACTAGGGCCATGTCATTGGAAGGTACATGTTTCTGTCATTCTTCCCGGTTCATTGCTTCCTGGCCACTATGAAGTAAATATCTTTGCTCCACCAGGCCCTTCCACCATAATGTTCCTACTTTTGAACCAGCTAAACATGGACTAAACCTCTGAAAGTGTGAGCCAAATTAAATCTCTCCTCCTTTAAGTTGTGGATGTTGGGTATTTTGTCCCAGGTACAAGATAGCTGACTAATACAATGGTGAAAGAGTGAATGCTTTTCCCCTAAGGTCAGCAACAAGACAAAAATGTCCTATTTGTCATTGTAGTAGAGTTTCTAGCCAGGGCAGTTAGATAATAGAATGAAATAAAAGACATCTAGATTGGAAAGGAAGAAGTGAAACCATTTCTTTTTGCAGATAACATGATCTTAAATATAGAAGATCCAAGGAATCTACTAAAAAACCCACTAGAACTAATAAATTTAGCAAGGTTGTAGGATATAAGATCAATATATAAAAATTAGTTGTTTTTCTATGTATTTACAGTGAACAGTCCAAAATGAAACTAAGGAAGAAGTTTCATTTACAGCAGTATCAAAAATAAAATACCTAGGAATAAACTAACAAAAGAAGTACAAATTTTATATTCTGAAACCTATGAAATATTGTTGAAAGAAATTAAAGAAGATCTAAGTAAATGGAAAATATCCCTTGCTCATAAATGGAAAGACATTATATTGTTGAGATGGAGTACCCCACAAAGTGATGCCTATCACAAGCATAGTTGACTTTGCTTTAGAAATTGGGAAAGTGGTCCTAAAATGTATGTGAAATTGTAAGGAAGCCAGAATAGCCAATCTTTAAAAAGAACAAAGTAGAAAGAATTACATTTTTGAAACTTACTACAAAGCAATGTTGATCAAGTCAGTGTGATACTGCTATAAGGATAGACATACAAGTCAATGGAATGTTATTGAGAATGCACAGTTAAAGCCAAAAGTCTTTGGTCAGCTACTTTTCAATAAGAGGGCCAAGATTATTGAATGGGGAAAGAGTAGTTCAACAAATGCTGAACAACTGGTATCCATATATAGAAGAATGAAGCTAGACCCTTCCCTCGCATATGAAAATTAACTCATAGTGGATGAAGGGCCTAAATAAAATAGTAGGCTCTTAGAATAAAACAGAGGGCTAAATCTTTACAACATTGGATTTGGTAGTGATTTCTTAGATATGGCAGCAAAGGAAAAATACAAATTGGATTTCAAAATTGTGCTTCAAAGAATACTATCATGAGAGTGAAAAGACAATCCCCAGAATAAGAGGAAATATTTACAAATCATATTCAGAATATATGAAGAACTCTTACAACTCCACAATGACTATAACACAATTTTCAAATGGGCAAAGCTTCTGAATGGACATTTCTCCAAAGAAGATACACAAATAGCTAATAAGCACACGAAAAGTTGCTTGATGTCATTGATTATCAGAGAAATACAAATCAAAACAATAATGAGATACCGCTTCATATCCACTAGGATGCTTAGAACCAAAAACCCAGGCAAGTGTTGGCAAGGGGTAGAGAAATCAGAATCCTTATATGCTGCTGATGGGAAAGTAAAATGAGGGCCGGGGATTTAGCTCAGTTATTTCGCCACCTGCTGCGCAAGTGCAAGGACCCGAGTTCAATCCCCAGTACCAAAACAAAAAAGAAAAAAAAAAAAAAAAGGAAAGTAAAATGATGCAGTTACTTTGAGAAACAATCTAGTAGTTTCTCAAAAGGTTATACCATAGAGTCACCATATGCCCCAGCATTTCTACTCTGAGGTACTTACTTGAGAATATTGAAAACATATTTCTCCATAAGAACTTGTACAAGAAGTTTTTTGCAACATTATTCATAATACTAAAGAGATAGAAGCAACCCAAATGTCTTTCAACAACCAAAATGTACAGACAAATTGTGGCCTATCTATACGCTGGACTCTTCAGCTTTGTAGAAGAATAAAGTACCGATGCATACTACAATGTGGATGAACCTTGAAAACATTATACCAAACGAAAGAAGCTAGTCACAAGAAACCACATATTATATGATACCATTTACTTGAAATATCTAGAATAGATAAATCTATATGGACAAAACATAGAGAAGTGGTTGGTTAGAGCTAGAGAGATGGTGAGTGTGTGATTGGGGGTGAAACCTAAAGGGTACATAGTTTCTTTTCAGAGTAATGAAAATATTCTGATTATAGTTACTATGTTAGTCAATTTCCCATCATTGGGACAAAATACTCAACACCTGCAACTTAAAGGAGTTTATTTTGGCTCATAGTTTCAGTGGATTCAGTCCCTGGTTGTCTGGTTCCAAGGCAGAAATAGCATGGTAGAAAGGCATGGCATAGGAAAGCTGGTCACCCCATCGCAACCAAGAAAGCAGAGAGAGAGGGGAGGACCCAGGGACAAAAACACACCCTTCCAGATCACATCCCCCAGTGACCTAGCTCCTCAGACTGGGCTGTACCTCCCAACAGCACACCCAGCTATGAACTCATCAATGGACTGATCCATTGATAGGTATAGTGTCCCTACGATTCACTCACCTTCCAAAAGCCCCCACTTCTGAATGCATGAGACTTTGGAAGGTTATTTTAGATCTAAACCATACAGTTATCTATACCTGTGAATATAGTAAAATTCATTGAACTGTACATTTTAAATACACATAAGAATCACATGGTGAGTAATATCTTGATAAAGCTATTATAAAGAAAAAGGAATAATCATTATTCAGAGTATGAATCACATGGTATGTTATATCTTGTAATAAAGCTGTTAAAGGAAAAGGAATAATATCAAGTTACATCTTGATAAAGCTGTTAAAAAGAAAGAAAAAGGAATAATAAACCATCTATAATCATATACCCTGAAATCATATCTCCTAGCATTTTGATCTATTTTTTTAATTCTTTCTAATGGCATTTTTCACATAATTGTGTTAATGCGTCATAAGGAATTTGAATATTACCTTTTGTGTTTATCATTCTAACCATAAGTATTTATTCCTCCTATTACAGGCTCTCCTAGTTATTATCAAGTGTGTAATATTCCATTTAGATTTATCATAATGTAACCATTTTCTCATGTGGGCATTTAAGCTGTTTTTATTTTTTATTTCCTCCTCCCCATTATAATAAGCACTGCAGTAAAAACACTTATTTTTTAACGTTTGAACTTCCCCATGAAATACGCGATATGAACTGTCCTTTGTTCACAGGGAGAAGAAGATTTCCCGGAGCAGTGCCCTGAAAGTGTTGGATCATGCCATGATTGGAGCAGAGGGCACAGACAATTGCCATAAGTTCGTTGACATTCTTGGCTTACGAACCATCTTTCCTCTTTTTATGAAATCTCCCAGGAAGATCAAGAAAGTGGGAACTACTGAGAAGGAACATGAAGGTAGGGTTCACAGGAGGAGTTAGCCTAATTTAGGAGCAGTAGGAGAAATGGGGAAATGAGAGTTACTTTGAAACATTCTGATCCACATTTGGGGCATAGACTCCTGAGAAAAGGAGCACTTCCTTTTACTTTTCCATCTTGGGATTTTCTATGCATGGCACAGCAACCCAAGGGCCCCAGGTCACCAATGTCCTTTGTTGCCCCTGTTCTCTGCTTGTTCAAATCCTGGTGATTTCATTTCCTTCTGGCTTGTTATTAAGTCTGTGTGTGAGGGCTTTGTTTTCTTCACTGTAATTTGTAGCAAGGTGTCTCTCTGATAGAGGGCCCTTTTGAAAAGAGTAATGAGGTGGCAGCACATTTCACCTCCAGAGTGGTGCTTTCATGTATTTCTGTATTAAAGTATGATTCAGCTAACATCAGGAATTGCCGAAATAAACTATTTACAGCCCAGGCTCCCCTTTTTATGTTTCTCCTCCCTGATGGTGCACACTCCCAACAAAATGCTGCCATGAATTGCGACACTATAACCAGAGTAGTTACTGCTAGGCCAGTCTCTTCCTGCTATTGTCTAGTGGCCTGCTGCATCCCTCCCCCCAATAAATAGCCGCAGTACAATCTGGAAGGCCAGGGATTTATGAGCATTGACAGCTCTGCTGGAGGCTAGCAGACACTTGCACCAGGGAATTTACATGGTTGGATGATTATTTTAAAGTATGGGGCGGGGGGAGGATGGAAAGGTAGTGTGTGTGAGAGGAGGAGAAACCGAGCTGCTTGGTGAACTAATTTGCTTGTCTTGTCAAAAGCAACGTTTGTCTCATGGTTTGGGTGGGTTTTTTGACCAGTGGTTAGTAGAATTGGCATAAGAATCTGCATTATATTTTTATTCTTCACCTTCCTAGACACAAGTTTGAAAGCTCCTGTCTATGTCTTCTCAAATTGACTTGGCTTTGTCTCCTCCAACTTGGAGTGGCTGAGGGAAGGTGATGTGACCTGTCTTTGGAGATCGCCTCCGATGATAACTATTGTGATCAAATCAACTCTAGACACAGCAAAAAGCCTGGCAGGGGCAGAAAAAACTAGGTGTGTGAATGCTGTAGACTAGAGATCTGAGACCAAGTAAATACTTAAGTTTAACTCAAATCAGATATTGACCAAACAGTAGCTGTAACCTGTTAACCTCACTGCTGGCTTTTTTTCTTTTTTCCTTTCCCTAGTGTAAATTTATCAAAACAAGGTAACGGGTGGGGCAGGATCTAAGAGGGGCACAGGATCTAGGAGATAAAATTTTGCAGGCAGTCACCATTCCAGTGCTGCAGACCTGCCATGTTCCTGGCTTCCCTGCATTATTTGCTGTCTTATTTAGGTCTCTCACACAACCTTGGAGTAAATGGTAGTATCCTTGTTTCCTCGGATGAGGAAATCAACTGAGAAAGGAACCAAACTTGTTCTACAACTAACCAGTGTGTGACTTTTAGACTCTTTGCTTAGCTTCCTTTAACTGTATTTTCCTTCCTGGTTTGTAAAATGAGGCAACAAGACTAGCAAAGCAGAAGCTCTAATATCTGCACCTTCAGAGTCTGAGGCCCAGGACCTAGTTGTCAAGGTTGCTCCAGGACTCAGAACATTCCTCCAGAACTATGTTGTGACTACCCTGATGGCTTTTGAGAGATTTGATGCTGCATCCTGAGTATGCTTGATGAGGGTGTGAAGGAAAACAGCCCCTTGCCAGCTCTTGCTCATTGTTCATGGTACTGAGGAGGAGGAGGAGGAGGAGGAGTGACAGATTCAGTGAGCAGCTGTTTTCCTTCTGAAAAATGTGCCCGGTGGCAGACTAGTAACAGTACATTTGCTTTAGCGTATCCGCATTAGGAATTTGATAACATTATATTAGTGAGGTCAATGGCTTGGTAAGACAGGTCCTAGAAGGCATGTTTGGACTGTAATGGCTGCTGAGGATGAGCTCTGCATCCTGAAGATACCAGCACCCAGGAGCAGAAGGGGACCTCAGAAGAAAGCACAGCCCTATACCTCTTACCACCCTTGCCAGCTGTTGTTACTGCTAGCACCCTGGCAGGGTAGGGTGAGAAGAGAAGTAGAGCAGGGCAAGGCACTTTGCGTGAGATTTCTTTGTTTTGGCTTATCCTGTGCTCTCTGTATGCTAGCTCTTCTGTTGTGACATGCCAGGTTTGAGTACAAATCCAGAGCACAGTAGCCTCCAACCATTAGGAGTATTTGCCATCATGTCCAGTTCATCCCTGTCCTACTCTCCCAATGCATTGTCTCTGTCCATAGTGATTTTCCCTGACCTGGCTGGCTGGCTTCCTTTTAGTCATCCCTCAGGCTTTATTTTAATGTCACTTTTTCAGGATAGAACCTCCTACTAAATGGACTATTGCTCCTAGGGCTTTGTCTTTAGCACTTGAGATTGTAGAACCAATGGCCTTGTCACTTCTGGCTCCCACTGCCTATCACAATGCTTAGCATGTTCATTGACCGCATAAATGAGCAGCTACTTCCCTGAAAGATGGTTCATTGAGAACAGCATGGGATGGGGCTCTCCCCAGAACAGCACAGGGTTGAAGTCAATACAGTTGACTGCATTTCACATTGATGGTTGTTAGTCATACCTAGAGTAAGTGATTTTTCACCCAAATTGTTTAGAGACAAAAGTGTGTGGGTTTCTAGCCATGTTTGACTTCGTCATATTGGTTTGGTGTTTGTGGCAGAAGCTCTCCTTTACAGCCACACCCTTGAATACTCTGTTGTGCACAGAATTTCCTTATAGATGAGGCCATTGCCACCTCTAATTAACCACACTGTGCTGGGAATCAGTTCCCCAGTCCGGAAGCACTGGAGAGTTGCCTTACATTTTCCCTTTTCTTTCTGGTCAAGCCTCAGCAGCTTGTCATACATTCTGGTTGGCTTCTTTTAAGTCCATTGTGGTCCAGTCTTGACCCTTCTCTCCTCTGAGGACCTTCCCTAGACCCCTACATTAGCAGTGTACCCTGTGGTACAGATGTATCCACTATTGATCACCTTGTGATCTTGGACAAATTCCTAAACTCTATGAGCCTCAGTCATCTCATCTGTAAAATAGGGGAGAATCTACCACACAGGGTGGTTGTGAGGGTCGGGTGAAATAACATACAGTGGGAGCTGGTATTTGTCACTTGTTGTTAATTGGCTCTATAAGGCCAGGCACGAGAAGTATAAAAAATGACAAATTGTTTTGACTGAAAAGGGTAGCAAATCATGAGGCAGTGGATACCAACAAGTTCTACCTTGCATGTCAAGTACCAAACAAGTGTAGGGACAAAATTTTCACAGCAAAATATGTTGAGTACCAAATTTGACAAGTTTCAAAGCAGTTTTGTACCAGGGTATGACTGTGTACAATTGGCCTGCTGTATCAGTCACTTCTGTGCAAATGCATTTCACCAACTGTGGATTGAAAGCATTCAGCGAAAGAAAAATTGTGCCAGTACTGAACATGAGCAGGTTCTTTTTCTTGTCATTATTCCCTAAGCAACTTGGTATAGCACCTATTTATATGGCATTTACATTGTACTAGGTATTACAAGTCATCTAGAAGTGATTTAAAGTATAGGGAAGATATCCATTGCTTATATGCATGCACTCTGTGTGCAGGCTAGAACTTATCAGTGTCTATTGCCTCATGACTTGCTAGCCTTTCCAGTCAAAACAATTCATTTGGTAATTATTATTTTTGGTACGCATCACACCTCCTGGAACCAATTAACAAGTACCAGGGTACCACTGTAGGCACTTTTAAGATGTGTTATTCTTTGTGTTTGTGTGTGTAGTACTGGGAATTGAACCTGGACATTTGTACTGAGCTACCTCTTTTTTATTCTGAAACAATCTTACTAAATTACCCATGCTGGGCCTGAACCTGTGATCCTTCTGCCTCCACCCCCTTAATGCTGGAATTACAGGTGTGTGCTGCTGCATCAGGCCAATGTGTTAATTCTTTCCTCTAGCGAAGCTCTTCAGTTCTTCCAGCCCTAACCTTAGCCATGCATACTCATCCTTCTTACAGGTCATGGGGAAGGCTTGACTTTAGGAAGGCGAGGAGAGGGCTGATTGCTCCACTATAACTGTTAGAAAGCAGGCAAACCCCTACCTGATGGCAACATGAGGGGTCATGCCATGCTGGGTAGCAAGGTGGCATAAAATAGCTCTGTTCCCAAAGCCAACAAAAGGGGTTGAGAAAGGAGAACTTCTAGATTAAGGTCATTCTAGAGAGGAGGGAAAAAGCAAGAACCACCTTTATAACCTAGAATTGCTGATAATTTAGTTCCTCTTTTGTGAGTTGGGGTGGAGAAGGAAAAGAATTATTGTAATTGAAATCCATTCAGGTTTGCATAATAAAACCTTCAGAAATAGATCAGAGGAGGCACTTAGCTTGGGGGATGGGCTGGAAAGGAATAATTTGCCCTTGGGTGCAGTAGCATGACTGGCTGCCTCTGGTTTTATAAAGAATAGTACAGCATATATTGTCTCCTTGGTATTAACTACTTCAAAATACAAGGGAAGAAGAAAAGAGCTGGGATCCAGAAATGGCATCTGACCTTTACGTCCAGTCTCTTTTAAAATTTCTTATTAAAATAGGTCCAATTTTCCTTGTATTGCCTCATTAGGTAGGTGAGTTATTGAGTTTGTAGCACTTGTAGTTAATTGCGCTGTTTTAACATGGTTCCCCTGGAGGCTGTTAGAGCTGCATGGGGGTGAGTTGCTGAGCAGTGTGTAGGTGTGTGGTGTGCAGGCTAGGATTTGCACACACTTCTGCCTTATCAGCAGTGACAGCAGTTGATAACAGGTCAGTGCTTTGAAGAATACTCTTCTGTCATTTGCAAAGAATTGCGAGTGATTCTGGTGGACTCCACACGTCAGGAAGTATGTAGTTTCTTGTGCTTCTTGGCCTCCTAACACAGAGAAGATGCAGGCCAGAGCTCCCATACCATCTACCAGGGTTATAAGAGGGAAATGACAAAACCCTCCCTGCAGTCAGTAAAGAGGGGAGTTTAGCCAACACAGGCAAAAAAGAAATATCTTTCAGATCTCTGTAGTGTCGTAATGACATTTGAGGCCAACTTTTGTTGGGGCTCCTGCTACGTTCAAAATATAACAAAGACCTAGGATGTGACAGTTCTGTGTAGACAGGGACTAGAACGGAGTGTTTGTCTTGGGAGGCTGCTCTTCCCGCCCCTCAGGTCTTCATTGTCACCTGGACCAGTGGTGGAGTAATGAGGCAATACTAGGAAAATCAGACCTCCATACTGGCCTGGGTATTCTTAACTGCTCCTGGCAGCTTTAACCTCTGTCCCTCTGCTATGGACACCAAATCTTCAGCTTCATTCTCTCTCCAAAGCTGTGGTTGCCACAGCTAATAACAAGCAGATAATTGCACAAGCATTCAAACTCAGCTTGTTCAGAACTATACCTGTTCTTTCATTGCCTACCCATCCCACTTTACTGCTTGTCCTGACCTGGTAAGTGGCACTGTCTTCCATCTGCCACCTACAGCCAAAGTCAACACCCCATGCTTAACTCTAATATTCCCCATGTGTAACTGATATTAAGTCCTGTGAATTCGACCTTATAAAAATCTCTTGACTCAGTCCTCTCCATTGCCACTGTGTCTGCCCTCATCACCTCTCTGCACCCTTAATAATTCTTTCCACTGACGTAGTTTCCATGTCCTTTTAAAGTCCCAAAGTTACCACTCAAGTGAGAGAGACACTCTCAGCCCCCAACAAATTTACAGTTTAATAAGGAAGTTGGGAAACAGAGAAGGGGGAAAAAAGCAACTTTACAGATATCTATCACTAAACCGTATGAACAATTACAAAAACAAACCAGACAAGAGTACTTCATTATTAAAGGGAACAGAAGAGGGCTGAGGATTTAGCTCAGTGGCACTGTGTCTGCCTCACAGATGCAAGGTCCTGAGTTCGATCCCTGGTACCAAGAAAAGAGGGAACTAGAGAACAAGAACACTTAGAAAGGAAGATGGTAGGCAGATGATGACACAGGTCAAAAACAGGACTCTGGAATTTCAGCCTGCCAGTTCATTTACAATTATGACTATATTCAGCATCTGTAGGAATGTTTCTACGTATCTCATCATATTGGAGCCTTACAACAGCCCCACAAGGTCAGTGTTATTTCTCATTCTGAAGGTGGGGAAATTGTAAGCTTCAAAAAATTCATGACTTCAGGTCGTATAGTGGATGAGTGGCTGAATGGGGACTCAGATTAACCCACAACCCATATTCTTAATCATCCTTATTGTAATAACTACCTAAACTTGCCTATATCCACTGTCCCTTCTGCCACTTCCCTCACCTGTGCAAGAATAAACTATTATTCATCCTTGAAAGAATACTCAGCTTTTGATCACAAGTCTCACACTCGTTTCACAAAGTCATTGCTGTTAGTATTTGCTCTCATGGGTCCAGACTGGCTTGTTCTCTGGATTGCTGGAATAATCGAAAGAGTTCTTGATCATAAGATCTTGGTTCTAATTCTGGCACTTTGAGAAGTCATCATGGTGATATGGACTCTGGCTTATCCTTTTGAGTTGCACAAATTATTAGGAGCAAATGGCAAAGTGACTTAGTGAAATTATTGTTAGGCATTTCAAGTACCTATCATACTGTTTAGTGCATTGTAGGTGCTTAGTAAATACTGAGTAAATGAATTAATTCTTTAATACCCACATATTGTGTACTGGGTACAGTCAAGATCAGAGCACATGCTAGTAGTTAAAGCACTGTGGAATTCATAGTGCCATAACTAATTTATAGTTCTACCATAAGGCTCAGCATCTGTCCAGACTAGTGTTCCATACATATTTATTTAATAGAATTAACACCTTCTTGGATTATTGTGAGAATTGAGAAATGTCTGCAAATCTAACATACTATGGGAGAGTTATACATGTTATTTTATTATAGATCATTATTTTAATAATGACCCCAGACATCACAGTATAATAAATGCTACACTAGATGTTATGGAAGCCTAGAGGGAGGATTATCCTAGGGATTCTGGAAAGGCTTAAGAGAGGAGATGCCATTTGAGTATTTTGTGAAGGGTGAATAGTAGTTTATTCTTGTTTATTCGGATGAGGGAAGTGGAAGAAGGGACAGTAGGTATAGGCAAGTTTAGCTAGTTATAATGATAAGGATGATTAAGAACATGGGCTGTGGATTAAGATGACACTTGGGTTGTTATCCTGGTCCTATCATTTGCAAACTGTGACTTTGGGGAAATTGCTTAACTTCTCTAAGCCTATATTTCCTCAATTATAAAATTGGGATAATATTAGGATCTATTAGGATCTGTCTCATAAGGGTGAAATGAAGATTAAAAGAAATAGTACAGATTAAGTGCTTAATACAGATCCTGTTTCATTACTATTAGTGGCTGGAATGAGGCTGGATTTTGTGTTCCTCTTCTTTCTACTGTGTTGGTGATTTAAGCAGTACATACATGCTTGAAAAAAAAAGCTTTCCTCCCCAAATCTGCCAGTCTTGGAGGTGGGCTATGAACATGCCAGTCCTGTGTAGAATATAAGACAAAAACCTACCCAAAGAGGATATACCACAGAGCCCCAAGTCCCCATTCTCTTCTATATAACTATATAAATGTGATTTCAAAGATTTTTTTCATTTTTACATTCTCCAAGCTTGAAAAATCACAAGAGTTAGTTATAGTAATCAGAACATTGAGCAAGTAAAGGGTGAACAGTATTTAATTTTAAGAATGGTATTAAGCTGTGTACTAACCAGCACTTAATGTTAAACAAGGATGAAACTCTGTTTTTCGTTGCTATTTGAAAACCTTATAGTTGAATAGTTTCAGGATCAATTCCTTTTCTCTCCCTCCAGCTGCTTGTCTCATTCCTGACCTCAGATGACAAAAACGTAGGGATGCTGAAATAAGCAATGTGTTTGGGTTTGGGGTTTCTCTCTTCAAGCTTGGGATGATTTTGAGTGTTGCACATCTAGTTTGCTAACTGGTTCAAGTCATTCAGGATTTACCCACAGGTCTTTCCCAAGTGGAGTGTAGCACACTTGTTTACCATTAAGGAAGACAGTGAGCAGTGAGAGGAAGAATGTATTTGCTGTCCTGCAAGCAACTCTTTTCTTTGTGGGGAGGGAAGAAAATGGGCTAATTGCCAGTGCACATTTATTGAGTGTCTACTAATATACTCAGGGATAGACAGATGCCCATACTTTATGAATTAGGCATTTCTATCTTCTTTTTTTTTGGTACCGGGGATCAAACTCGGGTCCTTGCACTTGCGCAGCAGGCGATGAAACCACTGAGCTAAATCCCTGGCCCTTCTATCTTCTTTTTACAGAAGAGCCTCAGAGAGGTTGTCAGTTACCAGATACCTTTTTGTAAGTGACAAAAGCAGAATTTGAGATTACGTCAGCTTCTAAAGCTTCTGCAAACAGCACAGTATCTCGCTCCAGTGGTCTTCTGGTTGGTAATCCATAGGCAGCACAGGGTCCTGACAAGGGACAGCCACTGTTTATCAGGATGGCCTGTTTACTTGGACCCTCAATTATGATACTGATTGTTGTAGCCCCATGCAAATTCATCAGTTTGATGAGCCAGACCCCTTCTGTGTCAGCTCCAGGCTCCCAGTCTAGACTGCCCTTGCAGAGGGTCTGTTTCTATGGATGAGAGCCCAGATGGGAGGTTATTGAGGCCACGTTCATTCTTTACTTAGATAAACCACTGGTATTTGCTTTGTACCAGACTTGGTGTTTAGATGGAAGGTGAACAGGCTTACAGGCCAGCAAGGGAGACATAGAACCCTACATTTAGCATACAGGGTAAAAATGAAAGGTGAATGAGCTCACAGCCCAGTGAGGAGACACACATAGAAACCTGCATTTATGTTACCGATAAGAGGTAGAAGAAAGTGTGAGGCTCTATGGGAGCATGGAGGAGGGCTGCGGATGGACCCTGGGTGGTGAAAGAACAAATGGAGTTAGGAACAGCCCCACCCAGGATGTACAGCCTCCTGAGCCAAACCTTTGGTAGGTGTTGACCAGGTAAAGGGGTGTCAAGTGGAAAATGCAGCATGTATAAAATAAAAGTTGGAAGATACTGATGTTATCTTATTACTTCAAAAGGATTCTCCTATTTTTACAGGTCATAGATGTGGCACTAATTTCAGTTATTTGAATATTTCAACTATTGTAGCACAAATTCAGTTTTTATATTGAGGCCTAAATGAGGAAGGTAAAGGAGAAGCATCTATTACTCCTGTTTTTCTTTTGTATTTTTCATTTTACCAAGAAGAAACTTAGCTCTTTAGTGATAGCATTAGCTGAATTCTTATCTGGAAATAGAATTTTCTACTGATGTGGTTGTTATTTTGTCAATGTGACTCTGTTAGTTTTCATTTATAATCTTGATTAAATTTTATAGAAATGGTTTAGTATGTAATTATCTCCTTTATAGAAGTAAAACAAATACTGGCAATGTAGAAGCAACAGTAGAGAAATAGGCAGATCATTTTAGGTTATTTCTGTAGCATTTTTAGGTAGTGCCAAAATAGAGAAATAACTTAGGAACTAAGCAGTAATTAACCATGGCCCGTGGTTGATTGAAATCCAACACATTGTCTACTGGGCTGTGCTTCCCACTGTTACCATTTGGGGGCTGCTTTTGTTCTTAATACTCCAATAGACTTTTACATATATTCTCTCATTTCACCTAATTCTCACATTAACCCAGAGCTGTGTGTTATTGCTCACACTTTCAGATGAGGACATTGAGGCCTAGGGAACTTATTACTTTCCCAAGGTCACACAGCTATACATGGCTCTGCTAGGAATTGAAACTAGGATTTTTCTGTGGTTTCCAAAAACTCTGTCATAGACATACTGTTTTATTTTTTTAATCATAAATGAAGATTGCTCACCTGTAGTGGGCCTAATTTTAAATTGTTTGGCATCTTTTCCTATTCCATTTCTTTATCGGTAGTGCAGGCCCCAGTACTGCATTAATGACCTCCATTTGTCAGTCCTACAGCATTTGCCTTCCCTCCTTTTGTTGCCTTCTTCTTGGCCCCATACTTAGGATATATCTGCCTGCTGAATCCTATCTACTCATGGCTTTCCACAGCTATGCTTACCCTGCTCAGCCTTTAGTGTCTTTTCTCAACTTTTTTTTTTTTTCCAGTACCAGCCATCCAACTCAGGGCCTCATGCTTGCCAGGCAGGCGTGGCACCACTGAGCTAAATCTCCAGCCCCAGCCTTTAGTTTCTGTCCCTAACACACCCTGTCTATTACCTTGCAGTTGCCTGACCTGAGGAAAGGCTTCCCTTGACGCTCAAGCCTCTCTCTTGCCCCCACCCACACCCACAGGAGACACCAACCTGTAGCTTTTCACCTGCTAATTAGCATCACTTGAAGAGCTTTGGCAAAATGCCCATGCCTCGGCCCCACCTCAGGAAATCCTAAGGACTGGAGCTTCAAGCATCGGTATTTTTTAAAAGTTCCAGATCCTGTTGCTCAGCTAGTATTGAGGACACTGGCCAGAATCCCCAGAGCACAAGCCTCGGTAGGTAGCCTTTGTACTTTCTCTATCAAGAGATGCTTGACATGTGGATCTTTTGGGTGCCTTATCTAAAACAGCTTTATTACTCTTTCTGAATATGAATAAAATAAACTAATGCAGAAAATTCAAAACTTATGGGAAAGGATGGGGGGAAAGTAAAAATCATCCCCAACTTCCCACCCAGAGGTAATTACTGAAAACATCATGGATACTATTCATTCAAAATCCATTTTGGGGTGGGAGTTATATTATGTGTAATTTTGTATAAATGGAGTCATTGTGCATATGCTATTTTGAAGTTACTGTTTTTATCATCTTGGGCATGTTTGGCAGTAGTGAGCCTTTTAATACAATTAGGAAGCTAGACTGTGTCTTTAGAAGGCAGGATAAATTTCAGGTTAAATGATTAGGAGGTGATAGCAGTTTGGAGAGGTAAGCTGTGCTTGGGTGGTGATGGTGGCTCTTCCAAATAGTATTGCAAATGTGCTAGGACTTCAGGATGGTAAGGAAATGAGTTGTAGACCAAAGACTAATGTGTCCAAGTTCATTTGGTTATAACATAAAAAGAAGTGAAGCTGTCTTTCAAATGGTGCTTTTTAAAAAATATGTGAATATTTCATTGTGTTAGACATGTTAACATCTAACAAGATATAATGTGGGAAGAGAAAACTAAAAATCAACCTGTATACATTTCGCTGCTCATAAAGAATACAATTATATGTGTGAGGTGTTTGTTAGTGTCCTTCTTCCTGGACTCTTATAATATTGGATGTGATTTTTATATGCAGCATCCTGCAGGTTGCTGGGGAAATGCTCTGTGTATTCAATCACGTTACAGTCTTACTTGTTTTGTTTTGTTTATAATACGAAAATGTTTTTGATTTACTTCTGTAGCCAGATTGATTTTGCTGTGGGTGTCCAGATGCTGGTGGGCTGTAATTAGCATAAGAAGGAGGCTGGAAAGATGTACAGTCTTTCCGGGGAGCCAAACAAAGGATCCCCAAACAGAGATTATTCTCTGTTATCAGATTGGAGAAAAGCAGCCCTTTGCTTTTGCTGATGTTGTCTGTTAGAGAATGTGTGTGTTGGGCCATATGGGTCACCACTGAGGATGGAGTTGAAGAACCCTGCTGTGAACTAGTGGGAAGGGGGGTTTCTGTAGCTGAGCACCTCTTTGTGAGGAGTAACTTTAACTGTCTTCGGTAGCCCAGAGGAGAGGAGCCCTGAGCTGATTGAGAAGGCTGGATTTGCATTTCTCCCCTAGCTCTTGTGCTTGGGCTCTGTGACTTGAGGGGGGGGGGCGGATACGGGACGGGTTCGGGGGACGGGACGGGACATGACACGGATGTTATTTGCTCTCTCTGAACCTCAGTTTTCTCACCTTTAAGATGGAGACAATATTTCACAGCAAATAGGACTTGGTCAAGATAACTTTTGGGGAAAGTGCACTGTACACTATAAAATTAGACACAAGGGTTCAAAGGAGGTGCTATGTATCTCATTACTGTTCTGCCCTGTCTCTTCTACATCCCTTGTACCTGTTCTTTGCAGTGCTTTTTTCATCATCCCTGGCTCCAAAGGAGAAAGAAAACTGTTAATTCATTCCTTATTTGCTGTAGGGTTACCATAAAATAAATTAAGTGTATCCTTTTGATAATCGCTAAAAAATATGCCCACAACTTTCTTAGATGTATTGATTACTAATAAATCATGTCTATGTTAAGTATGCCTGCTGGCTGGAACTTCTGGAATAATGATATTTGCCACCTTGTTTCGCAGACTGATTTTCCTGATGTGTGAACTGTCTGAGGTTATTGCCCTTGATGGTTGACAGTGGTGACTCACGTTTATAGAGTACTGCAGTGTTCCTGTGTGTGCATGATGTCATTCTCCCTAACACCAGCTCTGTGTGGGGTATCATTACCTTGTTTTATTACTGAAGAAAGAGCCCCAAAGAAATTCTTTCTCAAATTGTGCACACTGTTTTAAATTAATGTCTGCGAGAACCTAAGCCAGAATTCTTAATCTATGCTTCCATCTCTCAAGGAGACATCTGAAAACCAGAAAGTTAAATGACTTTTAATCACCAAGGCAACAATCCAGTAACTAGCTATTTCTAGAAATAGCAGTGGAAAATTTATGATACTGGCAGGGCAGGAAAGCTCTATTACCAAGAGTATGGGGCTTTTTGATTTTGTTTTGTTTTGTTTGTATTATTGGTTGATATGAGATGTGAATTATTTTATAACTTCATTCTTAATTTTTGGGACAATGAACCATGTTCTAATTAAGTTTTTTTTATATATTTCATATTAAGTTAGATGGGCTTTTCTAAGCTATCAGCTTGGCAGGAGTCTCAGTAGCAGTGTAGATAAGCAGTCTTTTAGAATATGCAGACCTGAGTTCAAATTTCAGCTCACACTAGTTGTGTAACCCTGAACATGTTAACTCTAGCTTCATTGATCCCAGATTCCTCATCTACAGCAGCGCTACTCCAAGTTTTATTATATATAAATCACCTGGGATCTTGTTAGGGTACAGATTCATTAGGTACAAGGTTACCCAGAAATTTTATAGTTTTAACCAACCCCTACGTGATTGCTGGTCCTCCAACCACACTGAGTAGTGGGGAGCTATGAAATAGGTTATTGGTATCTGCCTCACAGATGTATTGCGGCATATAGTAGATACTTTACTAGTGTTAGCCCTCTCCCTGCTCCTTCTAACAAACCTGAGAATATTGTGGGGTTGGCCTTGATTTAAGAAGTGGATCTGGAAATACTTGCTCCTAGCATATCTTACATCTGTCAAAAGTTACAGATAACAGAGGGCAGTTTTAAAGTCATGAGCTCAGAATTAAGCTTGAGATGAAAGATGCCCACACCTGAGCACAGCCTGGTATCTTAGGAGGCTCATCTTAGGCAGTAAGCTAGAGCAAGGAGGCACTGAGGATGTTCCTCTGAAGACCTTTGCCTAGAAAGTGACTCAAAGGAGACCTCACCTGACCTATTTGAGGAAGTCATTCACTATCCAGTTCTCCAGCCACTCTGTTGAATCAGGTGAGGCCTTAGACCTGAGAAGGCACAGATGAGCTCATGGCCCCACCCTGGGGGCACACACTCTGTGGGGCGACTGCAAGCAGTAATGTTCACATGATACAGCCTGCTATGGGCTCTGAAGGAGGCATTGAAAGTACTGAGGGAAGAAATAGACATCTAGCCTACCAGGGGAGACCCCTGGAAATCTTTAATAAGATTCAAAAGATTGAAAATGAGTAGGAAGTTCCCCAAGTGGGCAAGAATTGGAAGTGCTTTCAGGCAGAGGGAATCACAGTCACAGAGGCACAGAGAGCGTGACACATCTAGCCACAGAACCATAGCTCTTTTATTGTTTATTTTGTTTCTTGAGACAAGGTTTTACTGTGTAGCTCAGGCCAGTCTCACTATTTAGCCAAGGCTGGTCTCAAATTTACAGTCCTCCTGACTCAGCCTCCTCTGTTTTAGTATTACAGGCTTCTAGCTTTTGAATGCGCCTAAAGCCTTTAAAAATGGAGTGTCAGGAGGGAGCCACAGCCACATATTGTTGTCCTCCCTGGTTATCATCTGTAGTGCTACCAAATTCATTTTTATTTTTCAAAATCTTTTCTAGGTTCTTCTGTGTTAATCCTGGTTTTGGTCTCCTTAAGGCAAATCTGTAATTTTTTATCTACTTCAGAGTTCATTTGACAGCATCACTTATGAATAACACTATAGCACAGATACTTGGATTTGATCTCCTTGCAGTTCTACCACCCCTGCTGCCCTGTCTACTCTCGGGTCCTTTCTCAGATGATTGTAGCCTCTTCTGTCACTGGCTCACAGAATGGTGGGATTTTGTTATTGTTTTTGCAGTACTGAGAGATTAAACACGGGAACACTCAGCACTAAGCTGCATCCCCAACCTTTTTATTTTGTAAATTTTTAATTTTGAGACAGGATCTTTTCACTGAGTTGCCCAGCTGGCTCAAGAACTTGCTGTCCTCCTGCCTCAGGCTCCTTGAGTGCTGGGATTACAGGCATGAGCCACAACACCAACTACTGGTGGAATTCTTACCTCCCTCCAGGTATCCTGTGCCCATTCCAGAGTCCCAGAACACACTGCTGAATAGCTCCAGGTTCCTCTAGAGTAGTCAAAATTCTGCTTAATATTTTAAAGCCTTCTTTTGTTTTCAGTTGTTATTTTTATTAGTACGTTTGCTATACATAATGATTACATTCATCGTGTGGGGAGTTGGTACCTGTACATAACACACCTCATTCTTTTCTCTGTGTGTGTGTGTGTGTTTTAAAGAATTTTATTGGTCCATTTTAGGTATACAATATAATGACATTCATCATTGGAAATTTGCACCTTTACATAATCTCTCTTGGTTCTTATTTTTCCCC
>NW_004624842.1:1756854-1815342 GCF_000247695.1 Heterocephalus glaber | reverse complement strand
TTTTGAATTAAGTATGTTTCTTGTATGCAGCATATTGTTGGATCTTGCTTCTTGACCCATTCTGCCTGTCTCTTTCTTTTGATTGGTGAATTGAGACCATTAGCATTGATGGTTATAACTGATACATATTGAGTTATCATTATCATGACTTTTTCTTTTTGTTGGATTCTCCCCCTTTGCTTTAATTTCTTGCCAATGGATTCATTCTGCTGGGCTTCCTGGGATTGTGATCCTCGTTGCCTTTTCCTAGGATATTGTCTAAAAGTTTTTGGAGTGTGGGTTTGGTATTCGTGAAGTTCCTAAGGTGCTCTTTGTCATGAAAGTATCTTATTTCTCCATCAATTTTTTTTTTTTTTTTGGTATCGGGGATCGAACTCAGGTCCTTGCAGTTGTGCAGCAGGCGGTGAAACCACTGAGCTAAATCCCCAGCCCATAAATACATTTATATGTGACTTTTCTACCCTTACCAAAGACCGTCTATCTTTTTTTTTTTGGTACCGGGGATCAAACGTGGGTCCTTGCACTTGTGAGGCAGGTGCCGGAACCACTGAGCTATTTTCCTTTAAGGCTTGAAATACGTCACTCGAAGCTCTTGTCTTGAGGGTTTATGCTGAGAAGTCTGCTGTGATTCTGATGGACATTCCTTTGTATGTGATTTGTTTCTTTTCTCTAACTGCTTGTACAGTTTTGTTGTTCTGTTGAGTTTCTGGAATATTAACTATTTTTTTTTGTTTGTTTGGGGTGTTTTTTGGTACTGGGGATTGAACTTGGGTCCTTGTGCTTGCACAGCAGGGGGCGAAACCACTGAGCTAAATCCCCAGCCTCTGGAATATTAGCTATTATATGCCTGTGTGTAGAATTTTTTTGATCAAGGCTAGTTGGAGTCCCGTATGCCTCACTTATCTGTATGTCAAGTTCTATTCCCATTTGGGAAGTTTTCTGCCATCACTTCTGTGAACAGTTTTTTTATGTCTTCTGCACTCTCTCCTGTTTCTTTGTTGACTCTAATCAGTCTTACGTTTTTCTTCTTTGCATCATCTAGCAGCTGCTGGATTGATTTCTCATGGCCCCTTACTATTTTAAAGCAATTTTTCTTTTCCTTGTCACTAATTGCAATCTTATCTTCTATATCTGAAATTCTGTCCTCACATTGGTTCATTCTGTTGCATAAACTTTCAGTGGAGTTTTTAATCTTCTGGAAATCTGTTTGCATCTGTATTATGGATTCCGTTTGTTTCCTATGTTGGGATTCCATCATGTTCCTCCGCTCCTCTATTTTTTTATCTGTGTCCTCTCTAGATTTATTAATGATGTCTTGCCCTGTGGGCACAATCTCTGCTGTTATCTGAGAAATTATTTCTGATTTCATTTTTTCCATTTCCTCTTTTGTTGCCAGTTCAGGGAGTCCAGGTGGTTGAGTATCAGATTGTTCCATCTTATTTCCCTTTGGGGTTGCTTAAGGTGATCTGGAAGTCTGGTTTTAAGACTTGTTTACGTGTCTTCTCATTTCAATGGGGGGGGGTGCTGCCGCCACCCGTGCGGCTCACCTCCTTGGCACTGAGGGCAGCTCTGACACCTCTTTTTTTGTCCCCTTCCCTATCCTTCCACTTCCCTCCTTCCATCTCCTGATCCCCTTCCTGTTTGAAAAGGATGTATCTCCCTACTTCCTATTATCAATCCTTATTTTGCTCTTACATTGAGTTTCTCATGCAAGAAAAACCATGCAATATTTAAATTCATGTGTCTGATTTACTTCACATAACATTATAGTCTCAATCTCCATCCACATTCCTACAGGTGGCTCAAGTTTATCCTTCTTTATGGCAGAATAGTAATCCATTGTGTATAAGTACGACATTTTCTTTATCTATTATAAAATCTACACTCTGCCTCATGACACGGAAGACCTGCCCATATGGTTTTTCCTGGCTGTTTGTTATGCCCTGTCTGGTTTCCAGCTAGCTTGAGCTATTGCAGCTCCTCCTAGTGTTCCTTCTTTCCTCGTCTCCACACTTAACACTTGATGCTTTTTCTGGCTGAGATACTCTGTGATCCCCTTCTCCTGAGGCTGATTACCAACTCTTTGAAATTTCCCCCGATTTTCTTTCCCCCTTGAAACCTGCCCTTATTTGTCACTTCTCTTCTTAGACTGGCCCCTTTCTTCTGCTCTCAGCAGTAGCTTCTTCTGTTTGTGGTGAGTGGCTTGCTTACTTCCACTCAGCTGTGGGCTCTGGCAGCTAAGGACCATGTCCTTATGCTTGGAGATAGGGAGGGTAAGAATCCCTTTTATCTTTTATATCCTTTAAGTAGACTCAATCAAGGAAAAAATACTTTTCATTATGAATTTGTCAAAAATATACAGAGGCAGAAAAACATATTAAGCTCTTAGGTCTTTATGTACCCATCAACCAGCTTTGATGACTACATTTTGCCAATCTTGTTTCATCCCCTTTCTGTATCCCTGCCTCAGTGTGTGTGTGTGTCCTTTTCAAATTTTTGTTTTTGGAGACAAGGTCTTGCTAAAGTGCCCAGACTGGCCTCAAATCTGAGATTCTTCTGCTTCAGCCTCCCAAGTGCTGGTATTACATACAAGTGTGTGCCACCTTGCCCAGCTCCTTTTTCTTCCCCCTAGAATAGTTTAAGACATCATGTAATTTTATTTTATAAAACCAATAACTGATTGAATTAGAGCCTTTGATCTAGGCATTTTTCTGGCTGGAAAATATCTGTTAACATTAAAATGAATTGATACTTCAGCCTCATGCTGTTAGATGTCAGAAATAGCTTAAACCAGCATTTCTCCTTTTTGGCACTTTTGATACTTTGAACCAAATAGTTCTTTGCTGTGAATGGCTGTGCTGTGGATTATAGGCTGTTCAGTAGCATCCTTGCCTTTTTTCCTGCTAGCGGCCAATAGAAACGCTCACAGACACACTAATAAAAAATGCAGACTGTTTCAGATAGTGGAATTCTCTCCCGTCTCTCCCTCATTGAGAATGACTGACATTGAGAGAAGGAATAATTTTATAACTGTTGAGATCTGAGAGGACCATTTGTTAGACCATAGTGGGAACTGAGTCCTAGACAGACACAGACCTTTGTGATCATAACCATCCTGTTAGTGTCATGCTGGAGAATACAGTCTGTTTTCTGCTTCCTGTCCCAGTGTGTCCCACTCCATGACACAAGATTTTCTAGGAGCTTCCAAGGTGATATCAGAGCCTTCCGAGGCGCAGGAAAAACCCAGGGGTTCTGGTGAGGATGTCTTGCTAAATAGGGAAGGTCTTGTGGCCAGGCTGAGGAGAGTTCTAGAATGGTGCTCCCAGCAAGGATATTTGGCTGCTGATTTGCAGCTTTGCCCAGCATCTGCTAATGCTGTTCATCATTCCCCTTTTGCAGATATTTATAATGAAGCCGGCTGGGGAATTCTCTCCTTGGGAATGCAGCTTAGGTTCCATTGTGGTAGACAAGGAGGATTTGTTTCACAGAAATTACTTTGAAGTCAGTTTTTGTCAGAAACCATCTGTTTTGTATAAAGCAAAGGGACGTTGGAGTTTCAGCTTATAGCTTTGTTCTAAATGGGCTCTCTGCTTATTTCTCACAGCTCAGCTTGCTAAGCAGTGCCCTGGAAAGTTGGGTGCTAGGAATCTTCCTTCACCACTAGGAAAGCAGCAAAAAGAAAACGGGCCCTTGGAGTTAGATAAGTCAGTCTGTGGCTCTAAGTAGCTCTGTGCACTGGGGAAGGTGCAGGACCTCTCTGGCCTCATCTTTTCTCATCTGTAAAGTGAAAAGAATAATTCACTGCAAAGTTAGACAGGAATATTAAGTGAGAAAGGGTATATGAAACACTATGGTAATCTGGCACATAACACTAATATTGTTTTGTTCTTAAAGGCTCACTGGGAAGAACATGTAGATCTCATGACCCTTAGTTCTTGTGTACCTATGAAATGGTTGCATTGGGTGTATGGAAAGATTAGCTCATAAGAAAACAATGTTATAGCAGTGGGTGTGTTGGCCAATATATATTGTTGATTATATCCTGTTAGTAAAACAGAGCAGGGAATCATCCTTCTCAAATGCAGTGTGATTTTTAGGACTAACTAGTTTTTTTCTTTCTATAACAGTCTCGTCCCTGTTAGACCATGATCCCAAGGAATTTTCTCAGCAGAGATGACTGCATGTTTTTCTAGTAGTTTTTTTTTGCGTTTGAAAGAGTTTAGAATGGTATAGTTTGTTCATTTCAAACTCAGTCCATGTTAAAGCACCACTGAAATTCCTTCGGTCCTTTCACTTTGCCTAGCTAAAGAAAGAAGGGTTAAGGAGTCAGACTTCAAGGAAATGAACATAAGGCCACCTGGGTCTGCGAGCAGGTTTTTCTGGTTTCTGTGGCAATCAGCTGAGCCTGGAGCTGGAAGAAGTGTGTGTGGAGCTCAACAGTTAGAGAGGCTGCAGCAGCTTAAAGAGGACTTAGCTGCTTAAGGTAGGAAGAATAGGAGGAGGAGACCGGGCTGTTTGAAGAGTGCCTGGGCAGCACTGCTGAATAAGATGAAAGCAGTGAAGAGGTGGGTTTAAATCATTCCCAAAGGCCTAATAACTGGTACCCCCTCCTCCTGCTGAGTTTCTGTCCAAAGCAGGCTTCCTGGGAATGGTTCTGGGAGTGGGAAGACAGCTCCCTTGCTTTGGAGCTGTGATGATCAGCTCTCCTGCACCTAGGCAAGTTGATACTTGGCAGGTGGGAGGTTGGGAGAGTGGAGATACCTTGGTGAGGAGGAGTGAGGGAGCATTCCAACATTCGTGCCCAACCTCGGGAGTACGGATCCAGCCCGAGTGTCATGCTCTGACAGGCTTCTCTGCTTTCCCAATCATTTGGGGGCTGTTTGAGAATACACTGATCTAGCTGTTGAATTCCACAAAAGAAAAAAGTCACAGTATGAATATTCTGGCTGTTTGTCTCGTTTTAGTATCTAAAGTTTTTTTTATCTGTTTCATTGGGAGGGAGAAGAGTGGTAACCCTATAATACACTTTTCAAACCCCAAAAGAGCTGCTAGGCCATAGTGTCAGTCTAAATTAGATGAAATAGCCCTACAAGAGATAGACCATAGGAAACTGAATAGAGCCAGCCTCCCTGACACCCAGCGGTCATCAAAGGCCTCCATCTGGTGAGTGAGGAGCTGTCTCTTCTTCAGCATACTACCAGGTACAGCTACTGCTCAGAGAGTATTTGTGGAAATGCAAGGGGAAATAAAGGTTCAAAACTCCAGACATTTAATTTCTGCTGTTACAGGGATGAAGGTTAATTTTAAAAAGCTGTATTTGGGGACTGGGATTTAGCTCAGTGGTGCCTCCACCTGCCTCGAAAGTACAAGGTCCTAAGTTCGATCCCTGGTACCAAAAAATAAAAAATAAAAATAAAAAGCTATATTTGTCCTCTCAGCCAGGCTCTCCAGAGGCTGCATATAGTAATAGGAAAGTGTTCCAAGGAGGCTCTTGAAGACAGTGAGGGAAAGGAAGGGAATGTGCCTTTTTACCAGCAGTTGCTTCTGATCCCAGGACTGTCCCCCCTGGCTGTGGGGCTGCTCCCAAAGGTGAGGTGGCATGATCACTTTTGGTTGGGTCTCCACCTGAACTCTTAGGACTCCTTATCTCTCTTTAGGCCATACTTTGGACCTCCTAGGAAAGAAGTTAGGAATGAGTGTATCAGTTAGGAATTACCGTTGATTACTAGTAAGAGAGACTAGAATAACTGTGGTTTAAACAAAATAGATTTACAGGGAGCTGGGGATTTAGCTTAGTGGTTCTACCACCTGCCTCGAAAGCGCAAGGTCCTGAGTTAGATCCCCTAACAAACAAAAAAAGATTTACAGAAGTTTATTTTCCTCTCAGGTAAAACAAGTCCCAGAGGTCAGCACTGATGGACTGGCAGCTTCCAGTGTCATCAGTCGCCCAAGCCCCTTCTGGCATTCTATTCTCCCATCCTTACCATGGGGCCAGAGGAGTTGGCTGGCTTTTTAAATGTGCCCCAAGCACCTGTAAAGGTGCCTGGCTTCTGTTTTCAAGATTGTCTTATGGTCCCAGATGGCCACTAGAGCTTCAGTTATTACCTCTATATTCCGAACAGCAGGAATACAAAAAGGATAAAAGGTGACCTATCCCCTCTGGGAAGTGCCAAATCCCAATTCAGCCTAGATCTCTTACCCAAATTTAGTCAGCTATGAGGGAAGCTATAGGGTTTTTTAGGGTTTTGGGGGGCTTTTTGTTTTTTGGGTTTTTTTAGCTGGTCACATTACCACTCCAAATAAAATTGAAATGGGTCTACTACTGAGAAATCTGAGCAGAGCAGATATTGGGTGGACACTGGCAGTCTCAGCCAGTCTGGTTGCTATCGCTTGGTGTATAGAACGTCTCTGATGGGCAGAGTGAGAGGCCAGGCGCCCATTGAGTTCCTGAAGTCACTAGTGTCCTGCTCATTCTTCATGGCACTCCCCCAAGCCAGCATCACCCCCTCAGCTGCCACTGGAATGATGAGATTGGTTTCACTGAGAAAACACATGGTAGGAGCTGTAGAAAACTAAAGGTCAGTGTCCTTTTTAGGAGTTGTCATGTATGCACATGGCAGGCATTTAAAGCTTCGTGGACCTCT
Source organism: Heterocephalus glaber (assembly GCF_000247695.1). The sequence continues at coordinate 1,808,698 of NW_004624842.1, read as the reverse complement.
CCTTCAGCTTATCTGCGATGTGAGCCTTCACTAATCCATGAACACTGAACCTAGGGAATCATGCTCTCAACTCATGCCCTGAGAGGGAATGTTAGATGCCACGCCATCCTGGTCTTTTCCTTCTGAGCTCTTGGAGAAAAGTAGCATAGCACAAAGAAGCATGTCCTGAGTGTACACATTTACTTCTTGTTGCAGTGCATATTTTCCCACAGTTACAGGTCTGTAAATTTGTTAAGATAGCACTTAAACACTTAATCCATAGTGCTGTTGGGACTTTCTGACAAAGAGAAAAGAATCCCATAGGAGTGATAAAAATGGGTGAGTGGACCACAAGCAACACCTGTCGTTGCTTTGCACCTGGTGGATGCTTAGTGTTTGTGGAGCCTATCACAACTGAAAAGCAAGCAAACTGAGTTAATTTCGGCTGTATTTTAGGTAAAGTAGGTTTCAGTGGATCTACCTCAATGGAAAAGACATTCAAAGTTTGAAACAATGGATATATGAAAACATTTTTGGGAAAATTGCCTTTGGGAATCTCATGTTTATTTCAAGTTCACATTTCTCTCATGTCTTTCTTGCCTCAATAGTTTTTAAGAAAATTTTTAAATATATGAAAAAGATGAAAGAACTGGTCAGTGAGTACTCTCATGCACCTATTACCTAGATTATACAATTAACAGTTTGCTATACTTGCTTTGCCACATATGTCCTCTATCCATGTACCATTTCTCTCCTCCATCCATTTTATTAGTTGATGCACAAAGTAAGTTGCAGACAGCAGCAGTACACTGCACTCTTCAACATGCGTATCATTAACCTAAAGTTATGTATTGTTTAGATAGAATTAGAGTGAAATGCAGATCATATAGTGCATTGGGCAAATATATGTGCTATCAAGATGTGGAGTGTAGGGCTGGGGATTTAGCTCAGTGGTTTCGCCTCCTGCTGTACAAGCACAAGGACCCGAGTTCGATCCCCAGTACCAAAAAAAAGAGAAAGATGTGGAGCGTTATACCACCTCCGAGAGTTCCCTCATACCCTACCCTGATCAGATCCCTCTTCCTGCCTCACAAAGGTAACTGCTGGTCTCTATTTTTACTGTAACTGGGTTAACTCATCTTGACCCTTCGATCAGTGGGTTCACTGTGTTCTCTTTCACTCAGCATGCTGTTTCTGAGACTCATCCATAGTTGTGGTATGCATCGGTAGTTTGTGCTTTTTTATTGCTGAGTAGTATTCCATCGTAATTTTCCATTCTTCCTGTTAATAGGCTGTTTCAGGCTTTTGGCCACTGGCAATAGAACCACTATGAACATTCTTGTACAAGTTTTTTTTGTGGCCATATGTTTTCTTGATGTCTTGGGTAAATACTTAGGAGGGAAATTACTAGGTCATTCTGTAGTTCATATCTTTTTTTTATAATTAGAATTTTATCATTGAATTAGGGGAGAACTTTGTTAATTATGTAGGTCATCCTCATCCTACAGAGGAGGATATTGAGACCCAGAGAGTAGATGAAGAGATCTCTCCCGTCCCATAGAAGGTTATTCCTGCAGTGTGGACCAGAAATTCATTCTCCTAACTGTGGTAGTGTTCTTTATATTACACGTTAATCGCTTCTTGGCCTTTTGGCTAAGACAAAGTGTATATTACACGTTGCTTCTGCTGAGAAAGGAAGAAAGGAACTGGGATTCTTTCTGAAAGATCATTAGCTATTTCAGCTTTTGTTTTGGGACAGTTAACTATTAGATACATGATGTTTGTTGCCTCTGTTTCTGTAGGATCTGGATCTGCCCCTGCTTCTTCTCTGGGCACATCCCTGTCCCTCTTCCAGGACGACCTTCCTGGAACACAGATCTGATCACTGCTGCTTTTCCATCAGTCCTGTCGGTCCTGTGGGGTGAAGTCCAGAGCCCTGCCGAGTGAGCATGCTTGTCTTGCTTACTTCTCTCGTCCTCCATCTCCTTGCCCACCCCTGCAGCCTGTCCATTTCTGTTCCTGCGTATCCTTCCTCTCCATGCCTCTATACTTGTTGTGTTTTGTCTGTGACGCCCTTCCCCCTTTGTGTCCCTCATGAATTCCTACTGGGGGATTTGGCGGATCCAGACCCTCTCAGTCAGCTACATTTTTTTTGCTCTTAGAGAATCAACTATTCTCTTTTTATATGCATAGGTCTTAAAGCTGACTCTTAACACATGTCTTGTTATGATATCAGTTTCCTCATTAGTTGAGCTCCTAGCACAGGGCTAGGGACAATGGCTAAGGCATGGTCTGGCCTTTGAGAAGCTCCCTGTCTGTCTCCTATGGGGTGGTGCCTGTAGCAGCAGTGGCAGGTGGCATGACGAGCACTGAGATGGGCAGCAGAGCAAGAAAGCTCCCCTCCCCCCACCTTTAGGCATTAAACCTTGGGGGAGCTTCATCAAATGAAACCATCTCATTATTTTATTTGCAGTACTAGTGAAGGTGGATGCTTTTTCCCCCCTTCCATTTGCCTATTGGCTACTCTTTTATCTCTTGAGGAAAATGATCAAGTTTTATTATAGGGGAACTAACTAGGTCACTTCCTAGCAGTGAGATGCTGAAAGGCACATTTTTCTCCACAACTGAAGTCTCTAGTTTCTTATCTATAAAATGGAGAAGCGGATCAAATGTGTTCCATAGGATTGCTGTGAGAATTAAATGAGATGCTTTATGCAGAGTAGACATAGACACATAGTAGGTTTTGTTAAGTGTTGCCTTTTTAGGTCCTCAGTCCCTAGCCCTATGCCTACCACATATTGTATATTTAGGGAGGTTTGTAAAGAATAGCAATACATGTATTTTGTATGTGTTGAAAGACTATATATAGATGCTCATACAGATCCATCTGTCTTGAGAAAAGCGTTTGATCTGACTTACATCAATATTCAACTAGAGTGGCTAAGCACACATATGTGACTCTTCTTGGGTTGCAACATCCTCTGCTAGGCAGATGTCCATTATCATGAAATGTAAAAAGGAAAAAAAAAAATAATAAAGGCAGAGGAGTGTAATGTTATGGCTTGATTTGACAGGGCCTCCTGCTACTTTAGCCGCCAGTGCTGGGCATGGAACAGATTAATCTGTATTCCAGCACACCACTGCTGAAGTCAAGATCGACCTAATTAGGGTATTTAAAAATCCTGTTTGCATCTCAAGTCTTATCAGAAGTCAGGATGTCTGTCCATCTGTAGGAGCCAGAGGGAGGTGAGCAGCAAGATTCGGCAATAAACCAGAGATGGTTGTAATTTTAGAAGTGCAAGAACATTGCTGTATGATTTTCTTAAAACAAAAGAGCTAATGGCCTTGGATGTTCCAAGGAAACAAAGGCAGCTGCAACGTGGCCTTGAATTTTAAAGTGGCCCTGTAAGATCTTGCCAAGATATGGGACAGGTAGGTGAAGTACAGGGACCGTTTCCGCCCTAAAAACAGAAGGCTGGCTGAGCCATGTGCATCTTTCCTAACCACTTACGCTGCTGGAAAGTGGGTGTAGGCTCTGGGCCTGGGAGGGCAGTGCAAACAACCAAGCTGGGCCAGTATTTAGATGCCAGACCATTAGAATGGTGGTTAGGGTCTACTTTTCACAGTTTAGCATTCATATTTAGCCATGATCTACCTCCTACCATACCTTTCTAACCACATTACCTTTCATTCTCTCCTCCTTTTGGCCACACTAATCTTTTTCCAAGCTGTCTGTCTATACCCTATACTCTTCAGTTTGATAGCTGTGCTTCGTGTGGGTCTGTCTGTTTGGAATACCTTCACTGCCATTGGTCCTCCCTATACCTGTTTGTCAAAGCTCAGCTCAAACGATACCTTTTTCTCCATTCTTCCCAGCTCCCCTGGCTGAGAAAGTATTTGTCTTATCAGTAGTTGCTCTTTTCTATTCAGTGTCACTTCTTATAATGTAAGTTTATTTTTTATTTTTAACAGCTTTTACTGAGATATCATTGATATAACAAAAGTTGTATTTATTTAGAGTATACAAGGGCCAGGAATTTAGCTCAGTGGTTCCACCACCTTCTTTTCAAGGGCAAGGTCCCAAGTCCAATCCCCGGTACCAAAAAAAAAAAGAAAATTATGGTAGAGTATACAGCTTGATGTTTTTGATATATATTCTTTGGGAGATGATCACTGTGTCAGACTAATTAACAAACCGATCACCTCACACAGTTAACATTTTCTGGCATGTAATTTAGACATAATGAACAAGTACCTGGAGGACAGAATCAATGTTTGATTATCTCTGTCCCCAAACACTATCATGTACATTGTAGGATTCCTACTCCTGTTTCATGCATAAATGAGTGAATCCTGGGTCAGAGATTTCTAGAGGCCTCTTAATATAGCCCAGCTCTGCTTCCTAGTGCCTCTACTTCCTTTTTGGTGAGCATAGGCTTCCCCTGCTTCCCAGGCTAGAACTTCAACAGAGATTCCAGCAGGACACCAGGAGGATGAGAAAATCAAATGACAAATTGTTGCTCTGCACCTTATCACCTTTTTCCTGCTGTTCTCCACCTCCCATCCCCACTCCCCATCTCCGTAGACTTGTTAATATAAATAGTATTTCATTCATTGCTGACTTTGAGACTGTGATCCAAGTGTGTGCTTCAAGAATTAAATATGCCCATAGGACCCAAAATCCTGGCTTCTCTCTATCTACCAACTCTATCAGTGAAACTACGAGCTGTGAGTTCACAGCCATTCACCTGCCAGTGTAACACATCTGGCCATGCGTCTCTCCCTTAAGTTTGAGAAAAATGTTTTCTTTGGCCTCCATTCTGACCTCCTAACCCCCACTGTGTCTAATCACCCCAGCTCTTGCCCTGTCTTTGCTGTCAGTTGAATTAGGGGCCCTCTTATGTATTTGCCCTTGTGTTCAATGCCTGCCAGTTCATTGTGTACTCTGTTGTAGTTGTCAATTCTCAGCCTTGTTCATGAGATGAGCTTATCCGGAGTGAACTGTCTTTCATTTCCACAGTCCCAGTATAGGCTACATTGCCTGGCACATAGAGGGTACTCAGAACTTTGAGTAAAGAAATGGCTAGTGAATGTACCAAGTCATGTACTGAGGTTATACACCGCAAGGAGAAGCTATTTTCATTTTCTCTGCAAGTCACGTGTTGTGTTTTCAGCTGTCCCAGCAAGACCAAGAGGCAGATGATTATTATGGGCCAGGTACATTTATTTTCATTAAAAGGTGGGGCCATCTCTGCTTAGATGTGCTGTGTCCTTCACCTTACTAGTAAATAGCCACTGCCAACCTCGGGGTTGTCTTCAGGTCTCCCAGAATCTTGTATTATTTGGCATTATAGGCAGCCACATACAGCACTTTATTTTAATTTATTGTGGGATTAAAAAGTCTGAGTGAAATTGGCCTTACCCCATTTTAGGGTTAGAATAAATCTGGAGTTATAGAAAATAGCCCTACCAGCTGAGGAAGTCAAGCAATTTGGTTCCTGTTTTTCTCAGCAGGGGCAGTTAGAGTGACCTAGATAGACTGAAACGTGCTTGGTGAGGGCTGTGTGATCAGGCAATGCAGAAGGAGTTAGCTGATGAGCCCTGGCAGGTGAGAGGTGAGAGAATCTCTTGTGATGCTCTTTTTGCAGCACATCTCAAACCACTGCCTGGTGCATGACTACTGTGTGCATATCTCATTGGACATAACAGATATAATAGATGGTGTGTGGGACAACCCCACTTCACAAATGAGAAGATTAAGCACCATGCCCAAGGTTTAACCAGCTAGTGAGTGCCAGAAACAAGATTGGAATCCACAGATGATCCTAAAGCCTCACAAAAGGTTAATTAATTCATTTGTCATCAAGTCTGGAGCAGGTTCCAGAAGTGAGTCCTCTCAGTATCTGTGTGTCTTTTTCAGCAGGAGACCCCAATAGGCCTACTTGTGAGCAGGACTGTCCTATGGATAAATGTCTCTTCTCACAGAGAGAGAGGTGCTGTTAACCAGACGCCTGCTGGAATTTCGACTGTGCTTATTTTTAAGAGTGAGGATGAAAAGCACCAGTCCCTTCCATCCTTTCCACTGTGAGCCCTGGCTGGAATGTCTACCACTTCCTGGCTGTGCCATTCTGGAAAGACCTCTTATTTGGGTGCCATAGATCAAGGGTTCCTAGCCAAGGAGCCATCATTAATTGCTGAGAATGCTCAGCAAATATAAAAGAGGCTGCATTTGTACATGTATTTTGGGAGGGATAGCACATATATGTTTTTGGAATCTCAAAATGTCTGTTATGATTTGGGGAAAAATTGCAGATTTTAGATTCCAGTGGCCCCACAAAGGTGCTGTGACCTAAACAAATCACGTGGTTTCTCGGGACCATTATTTCTATTCTCAAAACCCTAGAGGAGCTGGGCCAGTGATTTCTAACTCTCCTTCCAGCTCTGAAAATTATAGAACTCCAGCTGCCCCTGGAAAAATCACACTGTTAGCCCCCTTGAATACATATACAGGGATAACCATTGCTCTCACCTTTGAGAAGCCCAAATGCCTGAGAGACTGGAGCTGGGGGCGGTGGGTACCAGAGCCACCAGGCAGTTTCAGTACTTGGTGTCTGGGGCAGCCAGCTGTCTTGACTATTGAGTGGGGCCCCCACAGGCAGGGCAGGGACTCTGGCACAGTTTTGGTGCTGGCTCTCTATCACTTCACCCCAATGCCCTGTCTCCCACTTCCATAGCTAGTGAGTTGAAAATGTAGATTTACTGGTCTCCCCCTCTTTGGAGCCTTGTGGATTCCATGCACACCTCTGTGTGTGTGTTCATGTGTGTTCATTTGTTCATTCTTTCTGGGTCCTGCCTTAGAGCTTATTCTCTGCAGTGGAGCTACCCATCCACCCCATCTGCGTTGACAGCTCCATAGCCATCCTTCACCTCCATTTTTTCCTCTCAGGATGACAGAGCAGCTGAGCAGTGTTGGCCAGCAGATAAACCTTTTATCTCCTCTGCTCTCCGTGCCAGCAGCTTTCCCCATCTCCTTGGTGCATGAAAAATTGACACCACCTTGGGCTGAAATCTGTTCTTAGGGAAGCTACATTTATTAGTAGCTAATGAAACTCTGTGTGTTTATATGTGTAGAACTTGGGGCGGCTGAAGTGCTTCCCTTTCTGGCATGCCCCAGTGACCTATCACATATCCAGACAGAGAGGTGAAAGGAAGGGAGGCAGCTTCAGTTCTCCTGAAATTGGTAACCTGTCCTTTACTTAAAACCCCAAACAGGTGAATGTCATTTGTTCCAACTGATCATGGTATCTCCTGCCCTAGGCTATATGAGCTATGGAAACGCATGCTATTAGAGTTGATACCAAAAATGATGATTCTTTTATATATTACATTTTCCCCTTTAAAAAGTACAGTTCCTGATACTCTTTTTTTCTGTGCCACCAGCACCCCCTGTACCCTCTTGTTGGTATATAAAGAATATTCTCTTTAGAACTTTCTCATCCATCTTAATCAGCAAGATTAAAAGGGAAAATTATTGCAAAGTTCTGGTTCAGTATTTGTGGAACTGCCTGAAACCCGAAGTCTCTTCCTTATTTAGATGCTGGAAGAAATAACTTCTGGAAAGACTAATTCAGTAAAATAGAGAAAAGAAGTTATTCATGTCTTACTCCATATGGCCTTTGCTTCTTTTTATTCTCGTTAAAGCTGTTTTTTAAAAAAACACATTTACATGTCGCCTGTCTTGGGCACAGTGAACCCCACATGAAGCAGATTTTCAGGCTTTGCCGGTTTAGTTTCTAGTCTTTTACCTTCTTTCCTTAACTGCATTAATGATTGCCTTTTATATGTGGGAAATATATTTTTTGACTTTGTCAAAAGAGAAATGGCATGCTAGGGAAAATATTTGCACCATATATGAAAAGGGTAATACTCCTAATTTACGAAGAGTTCATAGAAATCAAATTGGGCAAAGGGTAAGTTCACAGAAGAAACAATACAAATGGTCAGTAACACAGTATAATGGTTAATTTATGTGTTTACTTGACTAGACTAAGGGATGCTGGTTTTACCAGATAGCTGGTAAAGCATTATTTTTCTGAGTATGTCTGTGAGGGTGTTTCTGGAAGAGGTTAGCATTTGAATCAGTTGGCTGTGTAAAGATTGCCCTAACCAGTATGGGTGGACATCACCCAATTTGTTGAGGGACCCAAATAGAAGAGAAAAGAGCAAATGTGTTCTCTCTTCCTGCGCTAAGCGGCCATCTTCCCCTGCCCTTAGACATCCATGTTCCTGCTCTTGGACCTTCAGACTTCGTCTGAGACTTACGTGATTGGCTCCCCCATCCCCAGGACTTTGGGTTCCTGGGCCTTCAGCTTGCAGGCAGAAGGCCATAGGACTTAACAGTTTCCAAATCACATGAGCCAGGCCCCTTAATAAATCTTGCTATACTTATATAGAATATATATTTTCATGTGAATGATTTATCTTCATTGTCTGTGTCTGGACAACCCTGACTAATACACATAGGAAAAGATGTTTAACTTTTTCATAACAAGAAGAAAAACATACTAATAAAAAAAAAATCTCACTTTTCACTGGCCAGGTTGTCATAATTTCTACCAAATAATTTGCAACCTGAGTGAAGATATGGGAAAACAGATACTCATAGCTATACTGAGGACAGAAGTATAACTGGTACAGTCTTTTTGGAGGAAAATTTGTCAGTGATTTTTAACATTCTATTTGTGAATTTCTTTTGACTTAGTGATTCTATTAGTAGGAATGTGCTGTGAGAATAAGCATAACGAAAGTACTGTATACCATAAAATGTGAATAGCATTGTTTTGTTTTCATTTTCTTTCTTACTGAGAGTTTAACCCAGGGCCTTCACACTAAGGTGCATCCCTAGCACTTATTATTTTGAGACTGGGTATCTCTAAGACCACTCTATGCTTGAATTTATTATCCTCCTGCCTCAGTATGCGCCCCCCCCCCCGCCATGCTGGGATTATAGGCATGTGCCATCACGCCCAGCTTGAGCAGCGTTGTTTCTAATAGCAAAAACCAAACAATGAAAACTGGAAACTTTTCCTCTGAAAATGTAAGACAAGACACTTCATATTTTTTCTTGGAGAGAAGAATGGGATAGGAGAGGAATATAGAAAAAAGATATTAGTATATATGTTTATAAATATTAAGTACATTTTATATTTTTATATAGTTTATAGTATGTACACCCATTGCTTTTTTTTTTCTAAATCCACTGATAGAGGATGAAAGGGATCAGTAATAAAGCAATACAAGTAATTGCTTCCTGTGATTGAGCATAAATTCATCTTTGAGCTTCCTAATAACCAAGTTATAGAGGAAGCCTTGATAAGGAAGTACAGAATGCATCAGAAAAGAGAAAATTTTCCTGATGCTGCTCATTGACAGGAATGTACCAGATAGGAAATTGGTCTGACCCTAGATCTGATTTTGTCTGTCCTCAGCCCAGCTTAAAATGCACTGAGTCCATATCCCTTTTCCCCATGGCCTACCTTGTCCATCTGCTGGCTTCCCCTCCACCACATCTCCATGACACTCCATGCAATGGCCTTTCTATGTACAGGTGTGACTAGAAAAACAGTAAATGTTTAAATTTTTTAAAAATTATTATGATAGGGGCCGGGGATTTCACTTAGTGGTTCTGGCACCTGCCTCACAAGCACAAGGTCCCAAGTTCAATCCTTGGTACCAAAAAAAAAAAATTATTATGATAAAAGACGTATTGTCATTAATTCCCTTCAAAATACGCCTCACTTCAAACACATTTATCCCATCATTCTTGACACTTTTTGAAGCAGTTCTGGAGGTCCTCTTCCATGAGTGTCTTTAGTTGCACTCTCCTGGCTACTTCAATGTCTGAATCAATTCAAAATGTTTACCTTTCGTGGTCATTTTGACTTTAAGGAAGAGCCAGAAGTCATATGGTGCCAGAGCCAGTGAAAAAAGTGGATGGGGACACACCATAATGTTCTTATTGCTAGAGATTCCCTTAAGTGTTTTGTGATCAAAACATACAGTAAATGTTTAAATTAAACATTTTATTATAGTAAAAGATATACTGCCATTAATCCTCCTGAAAATGACCCCCCTCATTTCAAACACACTTATCCGATTGTTCCTGGCCATGTGTCTTTTATTATAATTTTTTTTTAAATGTAAGCATTCACTGTATTTCTTGATCACTCTTTGTATTATTCCTTCTGCCTAGAATCTTCTCTTCTCTACCTAGTTATTGGTTGTAGCCCTTCTTTTTATTTTTTAAGATTTTTCAGTTGTTTGTTTCCTTCGTGAGAACCCTCCTAGGATGAATGTTTCTCCCCTTTGTTCCCAAAGTCCCTTAGGCCTACCTCAGTAATGGAACTTGTCACACAACACTGTAAGTATTATTTTGTTTTCTCTACTACATAAGGGGCTTCTTCAGGTTAGGCTACTATTTGGGGCCCTGAGGACCCAGCTCTTGCCAGGCACAGAGCTAACTGGCCAGTGAGAGAGTGAGTCTGTAATCTGAATGGAGTGCTACCTCTCCCACCCATTACAGTTAGCTGTGTGCACAAGTCACTTTGCTCTGGACTTTGGTGTTTACATCCAGGCAATGAGAGATGTGGCTCAGATAATCTAAGAGAACTCTGGCTCTGATTGTTTTTTCTTCCTCTGTGGGCTATGTCTATATAGATATATCTGTTGTTACTAGCTGTCTTGCTAAATAACTTTAAAGTTTCAGAACTGAGTTTGTTAGAATTCACTGCATTCATTATGGCCTGTCTCACACGTGTTCACCAGCTGAAGGAATCAGAGCACATTCAGCTTGTTTGGCCCAGGATTGCAGAGCTGATTACACCACTGCCCCACCTCCAGCCTTCTCTCATTGGTGCACACAGAGATCAGAAGGCTTTTCCCTGACCACCTCCAAGATGTCCCCTCTTACATTCCCTTCTCACCCTGAGCTGAGTCCTCATGGCTGACTGTCCTTGCCCTAGGTTCATAGTGTTCTTTGCCTTCCTGAGGGGCACGATCCGTTCTCTCTATCCTCTACTCCAGATGATCATAGCAGCTGAAATTGCACCTCAATCTCAGCTTGACACGGAGCCAAAAGAAAGATACTGGGGCTGACCTGGGGTCTCCAGAAGGTACATAATTCCTCTGAGCACAGCATATTTTAAGAAAAACTTTGTTTTTATACCTAAAAGATTAGAAATATTTATTGAAACTGATGGCTCTGTAGAAAAAACAAAAAACAAAAAACAAAACTATCCAGTTACTCCCAAATGTGAATACCATTTAAGGACCATTTTGTAACTGAAAGGTTTGAGGGCATATTGTCAGTGTAAAAGTAGTATTCCTCTGAATTGGGGGTAGGCAGTACTGCATATACAAAAGTGTATAAGGCATTTGAAAGATACACAGAAGTCAAGAGTGGTTGTTTAGGCCCCACCATCACCACTAAAAATTTATATTAGAGAGCCTGCTTTCTTCCCATTCATTCAGCAAGCATTTCCAGAATACCTGCTATGTGCCAGGAACATAGTTTTGGATCTGAGAATGTAGCCATGAATGAAGCAGACTAAAATCCCTGCCTTGGTGGAACTTATATTCTAATTGAAGGAAGATGGTAAACAAAATTTTAAAAATAAGCTATTTGAGCAGGTAATACAAAATAAAGAGAAAAATAAAGCAGATAAGAACTTGAGATCTTCCTGCCTCAGTCTCCTGAAGTGCTGTGATTACAAGTGTGCACCACCATGCCCAGAAAGGAACTTTGCATTTTAAAATAGGGTCATCAAAGGGAACCTGAGAGGTTGACAGTTCAGTAAACTCAGTGTGAAGAGTAAGTGGTACACATAACTGGTAAAGAACATTTCAGCCAAAGAAACAGCAGGTGCAGAGGGCCCAAGGCAGGACATCAGAAACAACATTTAGTTTGAGTGAGTCAGGGAACCATCAGAGAGTTTTAAACAGATTTGACTTTAGTTTTTATTTTTTTTCCAGTCCTTACCCTTTTATTTTTGTTCTTACTCATGTATAAGAGCTCTTTACTCTTTGTCATATGTATTACAAATATGTTGACCATCTTTTCACTAGATCTGAGTGCCACTCGGCACTTCTACTCATATTTCATGAGCCCTAAAGTTAGTTTAGGTATTCTCTTTTTTTCCCTCTTAAATTCTTCTATCAGTATGACTTTAGGTTTTAACTTAAAGGATCATTCTGGCTGCTCTATGGAGATTGGACCAAAAGGAATGAGGGTGGAAGCAGAGAGACTCACTACTGTTGAATATTCTGAGCAAAAGAAGGGGGCACCATGGATCAGAGTAATAATCAGTGCTGGTAAAAGAGCCAGACATCTGGATATAATCTCAAGGTAAAACTGCCTAGGCTGCTTTAAAAGGGCACCACTTGTGCTGGGAGCTTGTGAAACAGAACAGCCTGGTTGCCATGAACTAGATGGAAAAGACTGACGGGAACAGATTTGGGGAGGAAGGTCAGGAGTTCACTTTTGGGTACATTAAATGGAAAGGACCTGTTAAGACAACCAAGTGGAGGGAGCAGGTGGACAATACAGGGCAGGAGTTGGCCTTCAGAGAACAGGGCTGACCTGCAGGTTCAAGTTGGTGAGTCTCAGCATGTACATGGTTTTCAAGGCCATGGAACAAGATATGATCACCAGAAAGTGAATACTGATAGAAGATAGACATCTGAGGGCTGATTAAGACTGGGAAAGTGAGGCGATGGGGAATACTTCTTATGAAGAAAAAAACCACACAAGTAGAAAATGATATCTGAGTTGCAGTTAAAGAAGTAAGAATGCTTCCTTATGGCCTCACTTAATAGTCAAGTGACTTTTTGAGAACCCAAAGTAACTTTGGCATATGAAAGTGCTCTTCAGTTTTCAAATAGAATCTGTTGTATTTTATTTCAAGATAAACTTTGCTCTGCCATTTTCTCCATGAGTAGACTCCTTTTCAAGGTTATTATTGAAAGATTTTTAAAAATTCTTTTTAAAGAAAAGAATCTCTTCACAGCTGAAGCCTATAATATCCCCTTCAATTGCCCTCTTTTACCAAGGGCAGAAGAGTAGTATTTCATGATAGAAGTTGCTGGGTTATGGGCACTCAGGAAGCACTATGCTGGTCTGAAGTGCTTGCAGTCCAGCTACCTTTAACACACAGTGGCAGTTTTAGCTGCACCAGAATGCAAGTGATAGTGCTGGGCCCCTATCAGATTTCTTATTTAATTCCAGGGCATTTACTTGGGAAAGTTATAAGATAATTTGAGAATTCGATGGAACATTTCTTAATTATTTGCTTATGTCATGGTTAGTATTCATATTCTGTTCACAGGTTATTTCTGTAAATGATGAGGCTCTGTTGTGGACAATAAAAATTAACTCCACAGGATAGAAATTCTCACTTAGTTTTAACTTGCTGGCTTGAGCTGTCCTTGAGGATATCATCCATTTTGACTCTGTGTCTTGTGCAGTGTGTGAAGATCAGTTCGGTTTTCTAATGACACAATTGAGGTTCTTGTCTTATTAATCAGTAGCAGCAGTCAGAGAAGACCTACTTATTCCTCTTTCAGTAGAGCCAGACTGGGCTTGGAGAGAGGTAATAATTACTGCTCTGATCTCAGCATGTTCTCTTTTCTCCTTCCCAACCCAGAGCATGTCTGTTCAATCCTGGCTTCCCTCCTGCGCAACCTGAGAGGGCAGCAGCGAACCCGGCTTCTGAATAAGTTCACTGAAAATGACAGTGAGAAGGTGGGTGATGGAGGGGCTGGGAGGATGGGACCAGGACTGGGAGGAATGGGACTTCTTATCCAATATGATCCAAGGGATATTGGGATATGTTCCTGCTGTAAAATATCTTCAGCTTCTCAGCCCCATTGCTTTATTTTTTTGGTGCCGGGGATCGACTCAGGACCTTGAGCTTTTGAGGCAGGCGGCAGAACCACTGAGCTGAATCCCCAGCCCCGCATTGCTTTTGATCTCAAAGGTTCTACTGGTTTGCTGTCTCTTATGTCCCAGAGAACTCTCCTGGAGTAAGAGTAACGCCTGAGAGTGATAGCAGTGGGCATGTTAGGGGGATTTTTAGACCCAAGAAGAGTGGATTATAATAGGATTTTGGTTACGGTGGGATGGAATGCACAGCATAGCAAAGTGATTAGACCATGGGCCTTGGATTTAAATATCTGGATTTCAACCTGCTTTTACTGCTTTCAATGTGTGTGCCACCCTGAGCCTCACTTGCTCTGGCTTTAAAATGGAGACATTAGTACCTATCTTGAAGAGTCAGTGGGAGGTGCATTAGATGAGGTGAAAATGAAAATAAGGTAACAATAAGGAAACAGAGCCTGACTAGGTAGGCTGTAGAAGCTGCTGCTGATCCCTAAATGAGGTTGGATGAGTATTTTATATTGTTATCTTGCATGCCAAGCCAAAAGATTTTAACAGTAATAGAAGCTGCCACTTATTGAGTGACTGCTGTGGAGTGGGTAATAGAGCAGCTGCCTTTCATTGTTGCATATAATCGTCTAACACTATGTGGCTTTTCCATGTATAGGCATCACTCACATTTACAGATAAGGAAATTGAAGCTTAGAGACATCCTGTGACTTGCCCAAGATCGTGCCACTAATCACAGCAGAGCTGGGATTTGAACCCAGGCTGCCAAGTGCAGAAAGCCTGTGTATTTTATTGCACTGTACATAAGTAGGCAATTTCAGATGAGTAAAATGAAGGATCAGAACCCCCTTTCTAGCCTACATTAGTTGCTTTCCTGCTTGTGTTCAAGGCAGACCCGAAGTGGAGGGAGGCCTAGGACTGTCTTCTTGAGCCTACCTCTGGCCAATTTTGCTTACTTCACTAGTAGTATGGCATGGCAGAAAACTGTCAGGCTAGAATACAGGACATCTTAGCAGTCATATGCATGGTGATGTCATTTAATACCATTTAATATCTTTTCTCATCTTTAAATTGAGGTTGCATGAAGCTTTTGTGCTACTTCATCAGGGTGCTTTGTTACTGCTTAAGGAGATAATGTACATGGAAATACTTTGTAACCTGAAATATATAAAATCTTTGGATCCATTGTTAGCTACAGAGGGATACAGTCTTCCTGGACTATCTGAGGCCATACTGGAGCAACATTTCCAATTAACCAACATCAGCTCCTGGCCAAATAAATACCAAGGTTGCCAAGAGCCATGGTGGTGCTACTTCAATAAAGTTAGGTCAGAAGGCTGGACTCATTTCAGTCCTTAGGAAGTCTTAGGGGAAAATGAAACTTCCAGGTCCACAGAATGTTCCTCAGGCCAGGTTTGAAGCATGACTTTGCTAAGCCTCAAACTGATTTTTAACTTACTACTGTGCAAAAGTCGGCCTTTTTTCAAGTTGCGGAAGGGGTTTTTCTTGCACCGTCTTCTGACTCAAAAGCAACTAAAAGATTTTACTCAGGCATTTTTTTAAAAAAAGATGAGCTCTGGGGCAGAATCCAAACATGAAAGGTTTCAGTTGGAAAAAAAGAAATTTCTTTAAAGTTCTAAGTGAATATCAAGTGTGCAACCTCAAGCACCTTCTCTATGCAAGAAGGGACTTGGATTCTTATTTATTTATGTATTTGTTGTTAACAATTTGAATTCCTGAGAAGGCTGGGCATACATAGTCTCCACTGGGGAGCAGCCCTGTGTTCAGGTATGTCTCAAGTGATTATTGCATTCCACCCTGGCTTCCTGCTCCATTCCTGATGTGCTCCCAAGCAGAGCATATCTCCCATCAGAAATGGCAGTGCAATCTCTCTGTAAAGCAGCAACAGTGAGGTGAGGAGGAGCTCCATGACCTCTTGCCTTTGTGTTGCTCGTCCCCCTCACTCATGTGTGTGAAATCACTCTCTTTCAGGTTGACAGACTAATGGAGTTGCATTTTAAATATCTGGGTGCAATGCAGGTGGCTGACAAGAAGATCGAAGGGGAAAAACATGTACGTATCCCTGCCTACCTTTTGCCAACTGTTGACTCACACCCATTTGGGCCCTTTGTGTATCTTCTCTCTCTCTCTACAGGATAGATAAGACCATGTGCTACCTACCATTGAGGTAAAAGCAAGGCAGATAACACTCTGACAATGTGTGTAATGCTCCCATCCCCATACCCAATGGAGTGACAGTTTTTAGGAGGAAGGATATTTGGACTGACCCAGGTCTGTGCTGGGACTCTGGGAGGATACTACCAGTGCCTTGCACAAGAGCTTTTCTCAGAAGGTCTGGACAAGTGAAGCACTGTGTCTCAGTGCCATGTTGGCAGAGTTGTCTTGGTATCCATGCTTGCCGGCTGCTGTAATCCTGAGAGAAGCCTTCTAAGGAAGGGTGGTCCAGGATAGGACACTGGAAGGAGGCTGAGAGGCCACTGAATCTAGTTCCCTAATACAGAGATGGAAAGCTAGAGGCCTAGAGAAGGAAGGCCCAGATGTGTTGCAGCCATTTCTTGATGCTGACATTTGCTAAGGGAACGGTGCCCTGCTAGATCTCCTTGAGGGGCTGGGCTTTCTGTGGTAATATACTACCTTCTCTATTTCTCACCTCTTCCATTAAGTTCTCTGCCATCTCTGACCTCTGTAGCTTACTCATTGCATTCCTTAACCCGGGTGCTTTCTGTGTCTGCTGTTTAATGTCCAATTTGTATTCTGTCCACTGCAAGACATTCCTCAGTCTGTGGTCACATTACAATGTGATCCTTTCTTGCTTCTTTCACAGTCTGAAGCAGACCTCATTTTCCTTGTGATCTTGATCTTCCAGATCACTCCATTCTCTTTTCAGTCTTCCTGCCTTCAAGATACACTTGAGGCTTCTGAACCTCACTGGCAGGAGAACCCATGCCAACACCGCCACCCCGAGCCTTGTGCAGAGCCCTTCGCCTTGAGAAGGATGCTCACACTACCTCCGGCTACGCTGCAGTTCAGGGGCCAGGCTAGAGCTAGGGAAGAAGATGAGCCTGTTGCCTGCATTTCTCTCCACCACTTCCTACCCAACCCTCCCCTTTCACAAAACATGCCTTTAGTTATGAAGACCAGTAGATGGTAACTGTGCTTTTTGTTCTCGGGATTTCCCTGTGATCTCTAAACCTAGTAAGTACTCAGATGTTTGCTGATTGATTGAATTGCTTGACTGGGACTTTCTTCTTTTATTCCGTGATACCACTGCAAGATAAAAGGCAGTCTCTAAAGTCTGAGCTGGACTTCAGATACTAATGTGTTCCACACACAGCTCTTTCATTCCACATACCCCACCTGCTTTGTTTTGTTCTTGGATTAAACTTTCCTCTTCCTATAGAATAATGTGTGCATGAGGGGCACTAAGTGATACAACTGTAACAGTGCCAGAGTAAGATAACCTATCTTTGTCTGAGTGATAATTAGAATTGAATCAGGCGTCAGACCATTGGGGCACCAACCCTGACAGAGTTCCCAATGCAAGCTGCTGAAGTAGTTTGAGGGGTAGCAGGAGCAGCACCTGGAAGGCAGGGGGCAGCACCTCAAAGTCGTTGCTAGCTGTGGCTTGTTGCTGTGCCTTAGGGGATCTTGGCCACGGGTTCTCAAATCCCCTTAAGTTTACTTAATATTTTCCCTCAGATTCAGTTAAACATCCCTCGGTAGCTCTCTGCAATTTTTCACAATGGAGTGGATTAAAAGCCCAGTGAGAGGATGCTCCTCTTGGTGCAGGACCAGTGATCTGGTGGAAACCGTGAAGTAAGTGCATATGGGGAGTCAGAAAGCCCATGGTTTAAAGTAGGGCTGCTACTTCCTACCTCTGAGCTCTTGAACAGCTAAGTTGATCTTTCTAAACATTGGTTTTCCCGAAATCTGTAAAATGGGAATAATAACACCTCCCTTTCAGTTATTATGAAAAGTAAGTATAAATTATATAATGTACCTGGCTCAGTAAGTAGAAGTTACTGCTGCTGGTGGCAGATTTTCCTGGCTTCTGTTGGAATTCTTGTGTTACTTTTAAGTAAGCCAGGCAGGCCTTTCCCTGAGTGCATCCGCCTCGCCAGCTGCCCCAGAAGGCCCTGGCAGAATGAAGTATTGGCACCATCCAGTGCTTTGAGGTGACATGTCAACATTTTGAGGGAGACCAAGTAAATGGTTTGGGCATCGGGCAACAGCTTGCATGTAGCTGCTAAGAAATTTGGCCTGCTTCCCACACGATTATCTATTATCAGCACTAAAGAGGGTGTGAAATTGATTAGCGCTGATGGAGACTGGAGACTGATTGCTGCAGCCGCTGCCCCCAGCACTTGAAGGGCTTCTGTGTGCCACAGGCATGGGCCCCTGCCATTCCTGACAAATATCTAATCTCCTTGTTGCCAAGGCTGTTTTGCTGGGCACTGGCAAATATTCCAAGGCCATTAGTGCTGGGCAGCCACAGTGCTGCTCAGAGAGCCAGGGTGGGCAGCAGGGAAGGAGGCATTTGTGAGCAGTGTTTGCTGCCAATACTCAGGCTCCATCCTGGCAGATGAAGCCACCTCAAAGGTATAAAGTGACTAAGAACAACAAGATCTCCTCTCCTCTCTCTCATTTAGTCTTGTCTCTTAAGTCATAGTTTGTCTCTTCACCCTCACTAAATTTGGACCTCCTACACGAGTGGCGGCAAACCTTTGACACATGTGCCACAGCCAGCTGTTTATGGTCATTGAAAGCCCTAACACGGTGGTGGCGAACCTATGGCACACATGTTGTTTTGCTTTTAAGACAAAAAGATATTAATGTATCAGTTGGTTTTTCTGAACTGAAACCTCAGTGTTGGGGTTTAATTGCAGTGCTGGCACTTTGTGGTAAACAAACGGGTTTTGAGTTACAGTTTGGGTACTCATCTCAACAGGTTCACTGTTACTGCTCTAAAAGGTTCACCATCACTCCTGTACCACTGGGAGCTTGGCAAATAATTGTTGACTTGAATGGAATGCTTATTTCTCAGGCATTTTGATGACATTGACCGTCAGATTAGTAATGAATAAATATCATATACTTCACTTAAGTCTGCAACATAAAACTTGAGATTATAGGGTCAGGTGTTGGCATGTTTAGGCTCTCAGAGGCACCCCTCCCTGTAAATCTTGGGTTTCTCTGGGCACACTACAAGTCTCTAGTTTGCAGTTGAGCAAGATTCACTAGAGAGAATCCAGTCTTAACCAGGTGCCTGCTCTGTGCAGGGCAGTGGGCCAGGCACTGGCCA
The DNA here is from genome assembly GCF_000247695.1 of Heterocephalus glaber. Next base: position 1,789,454 of record NW_004624842.1, on the reverse strand, counting down.
GGGGCGAGAGGCCGACATGCCAATGAAAGTTGTCTTCTGTTGAGGGGCAGAGGATGCAAGGAGCAGTGGAATCACCTGAACTGGTTTGTCAATGAGTCATCATTCACGCTGAACCTTAAAAGATAGAGATGTCTCAGGCATTTCCAGTTTGGGTCGAAACAGCAGAGCAGGAGAGGCAGGAAGCAGAGTTGGGGTAGGATGTGGAGAGTATGAGAGGGAGAGCATTGGGTCTGGGGCTAGGCCCTTCCCTGGCTCTCTGACTGTGGACAGATAGCTTAACTGAAGATGTCTTAATTTGTATGCTTTGAGAAATTTTGTAGGTAGTGATATGGTAACAGTAAATACCAAACGAATAAACAGAAAAGCTGCCTGCAATAAGGCCTGATATTTAGAAGGTAATCATAGGCCCCTTTGTGTTTTTTTCTCTACAAGGACTAATTTCTCCCCTACTCCTTCCCCCGCCACCTCTCTCTTTATCTACTCTCCTCCCTCCCTCCCTCCCTAGTCTCAATTCCCTAGTACTGAAAGATTTTGCATGATCTGACTTCCCAGTACTTCCCCGCCCCATCCCCTTCCTCCAGCACTACCCTCCTGCCTTCCAGCCTTTATATTTGTTCGTGTCTTATGCCCTGGGTTTTCTCTTCCTGTTGCCTCTGCCATTGTCAGGTCTTGGCATAAATGTCACCTCAAAGAGTCTTTAGTGACCACCATGTGTAAAAGCCTCCTGTCTGCCTCTGTGTAACTAGAAATTATTTTGTTTGCTTTCTGTCTCTGGGACTATAGTCCCTTTTGTTCATCATATTCTCAGGACTTACAACCTGAGAGCATGCATGACAAAATAAAGGGCTGCTCTTTGTTAGGTGAAATTAATACCTATCCTTCGGTATTAAGAGATCACCCTGGGCATTATTTCTGGTTTTTGGTTCTGTTTTGGTTTTTTTGGCAGTACTGGGGATTTAACCCAGGACCTTTACAATTGAACTACATCCCAAGCCCTTTTTTAAATTTTTTTTTTTTTTAATTTTGAAAGAGTCTTGCTGAATTGCCAGGGCCAGGCTTGACTTGGAATCCTCCTGTCTCAGCCTCCCAGAATCCTGGGATTATATGCAGGTGCCGCCATGCCTGGCTAACTCTAATTTTTAACCTTGATTTTTGTTTCTTCTACAATTAGCCCTAGCTGGGGATTTAGCTCAGTGGTTCCACTGCCTTCCTCACAAGCGCAAGGTCCCGAGTTCAATCCCTGGTACCAAAAAAAACAACAACAACAAAAAAAGCTTGATTAATACAATTAGCCCCATCATCAAAAATATTTAAGTACAGGGCTGGGGATTTAGCTCAATGGTGCCGTGCCTGCCTTGCAAGCACAAGCTCCTGAGTTCAATCCCCAGTACCGCAAAAAAAAAAAAAATAAGTACAAATGTGTGGCAATATTCTAGTTTGGTTTTTTAATTTTGTTTTATTTATGATGCTAGGGATCAAACTCAGGGCCTCGTGTATGCTAGGCAAGTGTTCTGCCACTGAGCTATATTCCTAGCCCTGTAGAAATATTCAATAAGGAAAAATAGTCTGATTTGGAAGAGTCTATAGGACCAACTGATAGATAATTTTATACACGTTTTGTTCACATAACATTCCTGCAACAGTGTGGAGCTAGCAGACTCCAGGTCCTGGGCTGTGACCCTCCACTGTACTCCCTGTCAGCGAGATTACAGGGCCATGGCATATCTGGACACACCCTAGGGGTTCCTGGTTAACAAGATTTGACCTGAACTTTTAAGGCCATGTGATTTCCAGACTGTTGTAGTGAGCAGCAGTCCTCGTGATCTGGTAAATATCCAGGGTGCTTGTCTAAGCACATTTCAGCAGACTCCCCAAACAAGTCCAAGCCCAGAAAATGCCAAGATCCCTTGTATCAGGAAGATGTCCTGATTTCCTTCTGGTTGCTTCCACCTTCTGTTGGTTAAATGTGCAGAGCCTTCCTGGCTCCTGACTGTCTAAAGTAAGGCATAATTAGATAGGCGCTGGCAGGGATTTCTAAGAGGGAGGAGAACCTTAGAGAGAGGTTTTTCTTTCTTAGTTCCTGGGAAAATTATACTCAGCAGGTTTATTCAATAAAGTGTTCTCACCACATACTTTGCACCATAATGACTTACAAATTGCATGCTAATTTTGCCACAGTTAAATCATTCCAGGCTTTATCCTGGAAAGAAAAAGATGGACTCAGTAATGAAACAGTATCCACAGGACTTGATGTCTTAAGCAGACTATTTCCTCAGCATTTGGAACTCACTTAAAGATTTGTATGGCTGGGCTCTGTGGTGCATGCCTGTAGTTCTAGGACTCAGGTGGCTGAGGCGGGAGAATCGCTTGAGCCCAAGAGTTCAGAACAAGCCCAGGTAACAGAGCAAGACCCTGTCTCAAAAAGAAAAGAAAGAAAGATTGGTATGCAAAGGGGTGAAGTGTAGGAATGAATGAGTAGGGTATGTGATCCTGAAAAGCGCAGGGTAAGGATACAGACAGTGAAATGTGAGACTGCCATTGATTCTTCTGCTAACTAGGCTGGAAGCTCCCCAGGCAAGCTTTAAAAAAAAGAGAGAATCCTGCTGAGAGTTTCTCTCAGCTCTTCTTTTTTTTCAACTCTTTTTTTTTTTTGGTACCAGGGATCGAACTCGGGTCCTTCTGCTTGTGAGGCAGGTGCCCAAACCACTGAGCTAAATCCCCAGCCCCTCTCAGCTCTACTTTAAACCAGTGGTTCCCAAGCTTTCTCAGTATGCCAGAGCACAGTTCTCTGCCCATAAAAGCTAGTGTACTGGGGCCAAGAGTCATGGTGCCTTTTCCTCTCCTGCTTCCCTCTGTTATACACCCACCATTTCAGCTGTGTGGCTCTTTACTCTCTACTTCCTCCTAGTCACAGTCACCCTTTCTGCTACTGGAGGAAAAGTCAGTAGGCCTGGTTCTGGTCCCACACCTCTGCCACTTGCCTTGCAGTCTGGTCCTGAGTACTCTGTTTTGCTGTTGTCCTCTTTCAGCAGAGCTAATTGCTGTCCCCTGCCAACCTCCCGGGCTCAGTGAGAATCTGCTAAGATCAGGGTTATGTGCTGGGGCCTCCCACTTCTCTGCAGATTCACACAGCCAGCTGCACCTGGCCATCGCCCACAGGGTTTCCTGACTCAGCAAGTCCACCCAGGCTCGTGGCCCTGACCCTGGTAGTCTCCTTCCTTCCTCCCACAACAGGACCATTCATCGATATGACCAGGTCAGAAGCCTGCACATCATCTGCATACTCCCACCCACCACACAGCCACCTCATAAATTTTACTTGCAACACCTCTGCAGCCTGTCTTCTCTTCCCCTCCTCACTACCAGTGCTTCATTTTAGTCATCTTTTCTTGCACCAGTATAGCTCCCTCCTAACTAGTTTCCTAGCTCTAGGTTTGTCACCTCCAGTTCACCTTCTACACAGTAACCAGAGATTTTCTAAAATAAAAATCACTCGGGCCTCTTCCCTCTTCAAATACAGATGTGCTGGTGCTGTGTAACCATCAGCGTGTAGTTGAAACTCCGTCGCCAGGCCCTGCCTGCCACTCTACCCATATCCTTCACCCCTCATGAAGTACAAAAGTTAGTTGTGCCTCACAGAGCTTGCACTTTCTCCAACTTTCTAGACGTTTGATAATTATTTATTCTGCCTAGAATACTTCTCGGTGCCATCTTTTCCATGTGCCTTTCCACAGCTGGCTAATTCCTCCGAATTGTTCCAGTTTGGGCATACAGATGAGTCAGTAAATACGGATTGAATGTCTGCCACATCCCAAACATGCTGCCTAGTGTTTCCCTGTCAGTTCATGCAGAAAGCCTGCCCTAGGACTGCTGAATCCCCTCACTACCCTGAGCACACGTGGGTACTGCAGCCACTGGCTGAACAGCAGGGACTCTGGGCCCAGGCTACATAGTCTCAGGTCCTGGCTTTACCTCTCATTGCCAGTCACAAGAAAGTCATTGAAATTCCTGTTTCAGTTTTCACATCACTAAAAGGATGAGATTAATGGTACTGATCTTGTGGGGTTGTGAGGAAGATTAAATCAATTAATAAAATTACATCACTTAAACTAGTCCCTAGCACAAAGGAGGATGCCTTGAGTTGTAGCCATTATCACAAGTGTTTTTGGCCCGCACACCTGCCTGCCACTCCCTCTAAACTGACTCTTAAGCCCTCACAAGTAGGGCTGATCTTGTTCACTTTTTCTGTTCCTTCAACAGGATTGTCATTTTTCTGGCCTTTTATTGTCTATCACATCTGCTAGCATGGAAGCTTTGGTTCTCTCAAGACTGGCTTATATATCATTGATGTTCAAATGAGCCCTCTGGGGTTTTTGTTTTAGGGAGAGCATGTTAAATAAATTTAGGGATGATGATACATACCTGAGGTGGAAGCATCATGATAACATAGAAAGATCCTAGCCAAGACTAAGTTTAAATGCCAGCTCTGTCACACACAAATTCTGTGCCCCTAAGAGGAGCTTGCTCTGCCCTGCATGTATGTGAGTCTTCGTGTTTGGTTTAATATTGGGTCATTTGAGGATGTATGGAATTGTTTGACAAAACCTGGCACATGTTCATTTGGTAAGGTAGCGTAATGTAGTCAGTTTATCCTCTGTGAGCAAAGCTCTGACCCTGGGTCCTTGGATTCTATTAGGGCTGCTATCATTTAGCTCCCAAAAAAATTCCCTTTACTGGTTCTCTCGTCTCAGTTTCCCCGGCTAATGCAAACCCTAGGACTCTTCTCTAACGGTCTGTCTACTTTTAGAAGGAAATTTTTGCTTTGCTGGTACTATGCCTGCCCCATCTTCATTTGCCCCTCTCTCCTGTGGTCTAAATTTCTTCCCTTGCTTTGGAATTTTCAAAGGACCTGGCATTTTCTGAATGGTGGAACACTTCTTGCACAGGACTTTAGGCGGTAGCTGCTTCTGTTGGGGCTACGTGTTTAGGCTCCGAGTTACTTCCTCTCTTATTGAAGCAAGAGAGATTTGCATTGGCTTCACAGCAGCCTCTTTTATGACTGTCCCCTTCTATCAGCCAGGGGCAGCTCACTGCCTGTCAGGGGCAGATTAGAAATGGCATCCACCTGCTCACTCAGAGGGCCTGTGACTGACTGCCGAGAGAGATAGACACATTTGGTAGTGCTCCCGAAGACAGATTAGCATTTAAAGTGAAGATGTGGCCGGGAGGGGGAAGACACACACACCCCACGGAAATGGCACCTTGATGCTACACACACCAGCCCCTTGTGTATCTTTGGAGATGAATCTGTTTATTGTAGCAGCCCCCAAACAGGCTTATGCTGCTGTGAATTGCAATCTGTTCTACTTAATGCGCCATTTACTGAATTACCATCTAAGTTTTTATTCTAACCCTCTCTTATGGAATAAACAAAACCTATCAAAGTTTTTTTTTTTTCCAGCTCCCTCAAGTTGTATGTGGAATTTGCTGATTTGGCTATAGTTTTTTTGTTGGAGGGGTTCCCCTTTCTAAGTTTCTTTTTTAGACAAAAGATAGTCTGAGAATCTAGGCCTTCTTATATTGAATGCTACTGGTTTGCATTAGTTTCCAGATAAGGCATAAAGGGGGAAAAAAACCCCACATAGTTGTTTGCTAATCGTGAAAAAGGACCATAAAACAAAGACTTTTTCCTCCTGTAACCGAAAGTGAGTATAGTCTGTGCATTTCTGTCCTGTGTATCACTTACTCCACCCTGAGCTTTGTGACCTTAGGAGAGATTTGTCTCTCTAAGCTTTAGTTTCCCACTTGAAAAATGGAAATTGTAATAGTCCTTACCTATTGGGGTTTTGGGGAGGAAGCGTGAGTAATCCACGAAAGTTCTTAGCTCAGTACCTGGCACCTTCTTATGGACTCAGGAAATGCTATTGCTATTATTATACTTTTGCTGCCCATCACTTGCCAGAGTGAAAGGACTTCTAGAAAAGGCCTTGGGCTGGGGAAACATTTTCCACTCAAGTCTCTAACTGAAATTCAGTGACAGTCCTCTGACATCTGTCTCAGTTGTTCCATCTGTGAAATCTGAAAATGATATTTGTTGTACATATCCAATTCAGGGTATATACAGCAAGTGAGGTTAATGCAGGGCCCTGCTTTGAAAAGTGAACACCGCCATGTGGATGCTGCCCTGTCATCGCTTCATGAAGAAGGCAGTCACCTTCACTCTCCTCAGAGGTGATAGTTGAATGAATTAATTTGTTGAAGACTTCCTTTAAATCTTAAATGTCCTGTCTTGTTTCAAATACAATTCAACATACATAGAAAGTTTCCACTCTAAAATTTTCTAAAGGGAGACGTATTTATAACACTTAAGGTAACTGGATTCTTGGAATTTCTCTTTAATTCCCTGTTAATCACATTCCCATTTGAAGCACACTTGATTTGCATGCTCAAATTGCTTTTAAATGGCCTGTCTAGTGTAACAGTAGATCCAGGGGCTCTGTCTTTTTTTTTTTTTTTTTTTGGTACCAGGGATCGAACTCAGGACCTTGCGAGTACAAGGCAGGTGGCAGAACCGCTGAGCTAAATCCCCCGCTCTTTGTTACCGGGAAGCTTAATTTATTGGCAACAGGATAAGCTTATTGTCAATGTTGACCATCACATCCTATTGAAGGGTGGTGCATGCCTCCGACTGGAGGCATTTCTTGCAGTTGCTGTCATGACCACCATCAGCCACCAGCTTAAATCCAACATATGCCTTTGTACGACAGAAATGCATTACATCTGGTTATGAAGGTATCTCAGCCATAGATTATCAAAACCAAAAGAAACCTGGAGCACCAGATAAGGGAGACAGAGGTGATACACTGGCTCTGTCCCATGCTATAGTAAATGGAGGCGTTTCTTATGGTTTGAGTAAAGAATGCCCTTCAGAAGGCTCATGCATTCAGAAATGGGATTTTGGAAAGAGATTGGGTCATAGGGCACTAACCACATTAATGGATTAATCCAGTGATTATATCTCCCTGTGTCTCTGTCTCTCTGTCTCTCTCCTCCTCTTCCTCCTCCTCTTTCTTCTCCTTCTCCTTCTCCTTCTCCTTCTTGGGTGCTATGGGGTGAACAGGTTTCTTCTACTGCACTTTTCCACTATGATGTTTCTGCCTTGAAGCCAGCCATTTATGGACAGAAACCTGTGAAGCTGTGAGCCAAAAAACTTCCCTACATTGTTCATGCCAGGTGTTTGGTCACAGCAACAGAAAGCTAACAAACACAGCATTGCAAATTAATTTCAGGGCTCTTTCCCATTGATCTCCCTTGTCCTCACAGCCCCTTTACACATGTATCCTGCAGCCACTGCTATGGGTTTGAGTTGGCGCCCAGGATGAACCCTGTTTGCCTTTCTTAGTCTGTTGTAGGCTTTTCATCTCCAAGCAAAGAAGCTAAGCCCAAGAAAAGTTGATTGACTTGTCTAAGGACCCTAGGAAGTTAATGTCAGATCTGGGTTCTGATCCCATTTGCTTAATACACTGTCCTACCTTGGCAGAGAACTGGTTTATAGAATTTATACATCAGAGTTCCAAGAAGCTTCATGATCTAACTTAAGTGCTTCTAGTACTGCCAGAGGGTATCTTTAGAGGGAAAGAAAGCAAGAAGAGGTTGGGAGCCTTCTTTAGAAAAGGTTATCTGTGATCTGTTTAGTGTTCGTGTGCTAAGGAGGTCCGGCTGCAGGTTTGATCTCACTTGGGCCAGCTAACCTAACTCTGTTCTTTTTTTTTCTGAGACAGGGTCTCATTAGTGCATAACTATCAGAGTATTCAGGATCAGACCTCTTCATTCCTTTTTATTTTTTTCTTTTTCTTTTTCTTTTTTGAGACAAGATCTCACTATGTAGCTCAGACTGGCCTTTAACTCTCTATGTAGCCCAAGCTGACCTCAAACTCAAGATCCTCTTGCTTCAGCCTCCCTGTGCTGGAATTACAGGTGTAGGCTACCATTTCCAGCCAAAGACTTCTTCAGTCTCCTAACATTTTACAAGGGAAGGAATAGGGCAAGAAGAAGCCTTGCGATGAATTTCTTTTCAATTCTTACAACTTTTGTTACTTTTAAATTACTTCTCCAGAGCTTGAATCCTGGCCAGATTCGTGAGTCGAGTTGTACCAATAGCTGATTGGGAGTTTCGGGTCCCCTTAGACGTTCTTTCAGATTCTGAATCAACCTCATCACACATATAGATACCAGAGGAACCATATCATATCCTTATCTGAAGATCAGCTTTTGTCTAGTGTCTTAGAAAAACTGAGAAAGGGAGTCAGAAATGTATTAATCCATACATAGTGAGTACATCTCACTTCCTGTTAAAACAGACCAGAAACTGAGAAGATGTACCTAAAAGAACTGTGTCCGAACTTCTCACTTCCTTCTTTCCCATCAGAGTGATACATAATCTTCTTGCTTCTTTTCTTTCCCTTTAAGCAGTGAGTGTACATTTGTGCTCAGCTTTCTTGAATCCATTTGGCAGTAAATATTCCATGCCACAGAGTTGTAACAGGCTAGATAAGGTGCTTTCCTGACAGCAGTCAACTTCGCTGCACACAGTTTCTATGGTGCTTCTAAAACTGTCAGGGCAGAAACTTGGTCCTCAGAAGGCAATCTCTGTTTCATCTTTGTGCGTGTTCACCAAAGCAGTGCTGATGCTTTTCTTGGAGATGAGCCATTGTTGTATCTTAGATCTGCATTTGAAAATTTCACTTTCAAATCAAAAGGCCGTATGTCTAAGTAGAATGTTGAATTGAACAGAGTCCAAGAAGTTCCAAGGGAGGAGTGGAGAAAATGGAATTTGGCATTGTTCTCATAGATCTGGGTCCATCCTTTCTAGAGGACAGCAGAGAAACTGAAAAATGCAGTGTGTCCTGCAAAGTTAAAAGATCAGATTATGGAGAAAAGGGTGAAAAAGAAATAATCACCAGGGACACTTCTGACCTAATGAAAGAAACTTAATTTTGCCCTGCTCCATTCATGAGCCTTTCTGCCACTCTTTGTCAATATCTTCCTTTGTTCTTGGGACAAGACTGCAATCAGTACATGCACACATGGTATAGTGTGGAAAGAGCACAGGCATGGGTTTGAGTCCCAGTGCTGTCACTCCCTAGTCTTGGGAAGTGGCCCTGCCTGAGCTGGTGTCCTCTTCCCCACTGGGTCAGAACTTCTGGTAGACTTGGAGAAGTCCAGTTTATTCAGAAAGCATTGAGTACCACACCTGGCACCTGGCACGAAAACAGCCTTTGGGAACACAAGCTGCTTCTCTTCAGTGAGTGGGTGACAGGATGATGGGAGCAAGGGTTATTATTCATGTAGTAATCAATCAAAACTAACATTATCTTCCAATAGCCAGGCTCTAATAAGCAAAATATACTCCTTATTCCTTCCTAATGTTCTTGTTAGTGGTATGATATTCAACTGTTCTATTTGCACACTAGCCACATTGACTTTTTGGTACCATTATTTCTGATGCTTGGAATGTTCTTAGCCCTGTTAGGCTTGTTCAGATTCCATCTCAAAGGTTCCATTCCTTTGAACTCTCCTGACTCCCACAACAGACCTAGTCCAGCCTTCTGCTAGGCTCCCACAGCACTCAGTGCAGTTGAGAAATCCTGTATAATAGCTAGCTAGTGCTTTTTTTCAGAAATAACTGTTCATATTGGTTAACCTCCTCTGATTATAAGCTCCCTGATTATGTGTGGACTGCTTCATTTGTCTTTACTGTCCCTTCCTATCATATAGTACCTGGCCCAATTAGGTGTTCTGGAAATCTTTACCAGGTGGATAGATGAACGAATCCCCTCCAGGATCCCATGTTTGCAGCTTCTAGAGGTTTCCTTTCTTCCTTTCCCTTCCCTTTTCCCCTCCCCTTCACCATCTAAGTACCCTCTCACATAGGCTGATCCTGTGGCCTCCCTGATCTGCACTCTACCTGCCTGTCATTCTCTCAGTGCTTTAAACTAGTGTGTCCAGAATATGGCTGTTGGCATATTCTTATTCATGACATTTCCCTGCACAGTGCTGACAGTCTGTAGCCCCTCGTCTCTAACATCTCTGGCCAGCATTCAAGACTTCCCATCAGCTAGCCCTCCAAGGCACTCTCCTCACCATTTCCTGGTGTTTCCTCTTCTACCCCAATTACTTAGCACACCCAACTCATTAGTTTTGACCCTATGCCTGCATTTTTAAAATCCCCTTTGGCAAATGCTTTCTTAGTGCCTACTAAGCAAAAGGTACTATGCAAAGTGCTTTCTGAGGTGCAGAGATCAGTAAAACACAACTCTTGGTTTTCAGGAAACCCACACTGGGAAAAGACATACCTCTGACTCACTAGTTACAAGGTAGGCCATGGGAGGTGCCATAACAGAGGTGTAAATCCAGGGTGTTGGATTTTAAAGACCAAAAAATCATATCTACTTGGGGATCTCAGGAAAAGTTCTGTGAATAGCATCACATTTCCGACCTTCAACATATGATGGGGAGTACCAATATTAAAAGGAAAAAAATAAGGCCAGGTAAAGGATACATTTGTACCAGGGTAAGAAGGCACTAGTGAGCAGGAAGTATGAGCTGCATGAAGCATGTTCCCAGAGGGCTTAGACAAAGGGGAGACCATTCCTGCAAAGCATTCATTCTGCTGTCTCTGCCCATCATGGGCTTTGAAACCTTACCCAAAAAGCCCTTCTTCCAGGATACCTTAACATTCACTTAGCCCTAATCAATACCTACTATTTGTAATTATTTTTTAACTTGTGGGTACATTACGTCCATTTACTTCTGGTTATTTCCTAAGTCTCTGTGACTTCCTTAGACCAATAGCTTCTGGGTGACCAAGACCAGGGTTCCCCTTCCCTCCTTTTCCTAACTTTTTTCTCCTGCCTTAGCTCAGTACTTAGGAAGGTGTCCTTGCACTTAGTAGGGCCAGGGGTCTAAATTCTACACTGTTATGCATTTCTACATCAGAAATGAATTAGACAGGAGTCTTGCCCCCGAGGAGTCCATATTATGATAACTACTAATTATGTAATTATGAGCAATTTCACCTCTGTGTGCCTTGTTTTCTAATTTGTACAATGGGATTAATAATCCCTTCCCTGCCCTCTTTAAATTTGCTAGTAAGGACATGTATATGTAGTAACACTTTAAACTCTATAGCACTGTAGAAATATAAGGTTTTAGTGCCAAATGCTTTTTGCATGAGTCAAAGTTAGGAGTAATTTTCCTTCCTGTGCCCCAGATGCTGAGCATGTAGGAGTTCTGGAGCAGGAAGTTACAGTTATAAGTAAATAAATGAGAAACAAAAGAGCCCTTCTCTCTTAAACTGCTTGGACTTCAGGCCAGTGCTTCATGACTACCTCGTGAACATTAGCCTGATTACCAGATTACCAAGAAATTTGCTACTAAATGAAGCCAAGAATTAGTGGTGGTAATTGGTCGGGCAGGGCAGGCCCTGGCAATCTGCAGCCTTCTTTGCCTCTCAGGCCTTTAGGGGCGACATGAAAAGTAGCCTTGTGTTGCTCTAGGCTGGCCCCCTGGGCAAATAAAGAAGTGCATTATCTACATCTGAGTAGTCTCTGAAGGGTCCTTGTTGGAGATTGACGACCACAGTGCTAAGCCCTTCTTGTTTGGGAGAGTGGAAAGCAGTGTCCCAAGGGCTCCATCAGTGACAGGAACCCAACTTGTCAGAAGGAACCGTAGCCATCAAAATACCAGCGGAATTGAGAAATGGGTCATTGTCATCAGAAGCGTGGGCTAGGCACCTGCCATCTTCTTAAGCTGGTGTGTGAGTCATGCACACTGAGGTGTATTCCCACAGTTCTCCCTCCTGAGAGCTCACAGCCCAAAACGGAGATGTCTTTTTTTCTCTCGTTCACCTCCTGGAAGTTCACTGAGCTGAGCTCAAACCAGATTCAGGCCCCACCTTCCTGGAGCTCACAGTCCACCCTTTTGAAATAAAGGCTGTCTGTCTGTCAAAGGAGTGGGAGATGACCAGGTCAGTGTGCTGCGGGTGCAAGGAGAGGTCACATGATGGAGCAGCTTGCCTGAGGTGCACTCAGGAATGCTGGGAAGGAGCAGGGTTGGGCTTAAATAATCAGGAAAGGCTTTGTGGTAGAGGTAGCTTAAAGGGGGAATGGACCTGAGAGACATGCCAGAGTTCATGAGCAGGAAGGTGGCGAGGGTCCAAACATGGAGAAGAGCTCCCAGGCAGAAGTGTTACTGGCCGCTAGGTGAGTGTGGGAAAGAAAATATTCTAAACTTGGAGTGATGATTGCCCAACTCTAAATATTCTAAAAGCCATTAATTGGTACAATTTAAGTGGATGAGTTGTGTGATATGTGAATTATATCTCTATGAAGCTGTTTCTTTAAAAAATCCACTAGAGAGGTAGGGCCAAGTCTGACAAGTTTGGGGTTACAAAGGACTGGGAAGAGACTCCCTTCGTCCATTAGAGCTTTGATGAAGAGGAGCATTGGACTTATGAAATACAAGGGAAAAGTTGCAGCACTTTGCACCCAACAAGACGTGAGCAAAGGGATGTGTGTACAGTAGTAGAGTGCCTGTCGGTCCCACCTGGGCACCAAGACAGAGTTATGGAGAAAGGGACCTTTTCTTCCCTGTGTTCCCTTGACTTGGAAGGGAAAGAATTGAGTGTGTCTTGTAGAGAGGTTAGTTAGGGAGCCTCAGATCCTAGTAAAGAATGTGTAGGCCAAAGCAGCTTATTTCCTAGAAGTAGAAGAGTGGCCACTATGGGGGAGGCAATTGGGACCAGAATACAGTTTGGTAGGAGGAATGGGCTGCAGTGCTCTATGGAAGAAGAGGGGGACTACCGTTAACCATTTATTATGTATTTCATAAAGAACTAGATTAGAGGAGTTCAAAGGTTTCTGTTACAAAAAATAAATGTTTAAGGAGATGGAAATGCTAATTGCCCTCATTTGATCAGTTTACTTTGTATACATGTATCAAATTACCACACTGTACTCCATAATATGTACAATTAATATGTGTCAATTGAACATTTTTTTAAATAAAGACTAGAAGTAATCCCTAGTTTAAATTTGTGTTCCTTCAGCTTTTTTTTGTACCGGGGATTGAACTCAGGTCCTTGTGCTTGCACAGCAGGCAGCAAAACTCTGAGCTAAATCCAGGGCCTTTAGCATATTTTTTTAAGTTAAATATGTGGATGAGAGCATTTTGACCCTGACTCATAAGACAGAAACAAATATATATATATAGGCTTTAAACTTAACTCTTAGGCCCTCTTAGTCCATTGAAAATGAGACCAAGAGAGTTCCTTTAGAGCCATGGGAGAGGGAAGCAAGTCAGGATGAGGAGGTTTTATATGTTGTGTGCAGCCAGACCAGAAACCCATTCTTTGCCTCAGTGCTCACTGGCTTATATCCCGGAATGATTGTTTGTTTCTAGGACATAGTCCGTCGGGGAGAGATCATAGACAATGACTTGGAGGATGAGTTCTACCTCCGGCGCCTGGACGCGGGACTCTTTGTTCTCCAGCACATCTGCTATATCATGGCCGAGATCTGCAATGCCAGTGTCCCCCAGGTAGGAGGGGCTTCCCTGATGGACCTGTCCCTCTCTGCATCCTTCCTGGCCACTTGCTTGTGTGGAGACTCTCAAGGAAAGAAACAGGTCACGCTCTTCTGGAATTTCCTCACTCCATGTTGGGCCCACTTTTTTAGGAGTGGGATGAGGTGAATCCTGAAGCTGTATGTATCAAAACAAGTGATCCTTTTCTTTCTTTCTATTCTTTCCCTTCAATAGATTCGCCAGAGAGTTCACCAGATCCTAAACATGCGCGGAAGCTCCACCAAAATCGTCAGGCATATCATCAAGGGTGAGTTAGATGCTGCTTGTGTCTGTGGCTCCAGGAGTTAGAGAGTGCTTACTTCTAAGTCTGTCAGCACTTCTGGTGTCTGGTGTAGTGTATTCTGCACAAAAAGCCTAAGTGTGTCTTTCAGTTCACTATGTGTCCAGGTTGCCTTTGTCAGAATGCTGAAGGCTAACCTAGTTATTCTCTGCCTCTGACCTTCCAGTACTGGAATTTAAATAAGAAGCAGAAAGGCTCAGAATATCTGTTAAAAATGTAAAGGCAAAACAAAAAATCCAGCTTCTAACTGCATATAGTTGAAGGAAAGAAAACAAGGATCTGACAAGAAATAACTGGAATTATGCAAGCCAGAAAGCCATGAACCCGAGGCAGAGTGTTGTAGTGGAAAGAGCAAGCCTGTCCTCCGGTGCTTGCCCTGCATCCTTCAGCTGTGCAAGAACAATCAGGTTCATTGATTTACCTGTGAAAAAGAAGAGATCATACAAAGGTTATGGGAGGCACTGCGTGGCACACAGTGAGGGCTCAGAGTTTCCCTCCTTCCCTGCTCACCCCATGGAGTCTCCCAATTGCTGTTGGATCTTTGGCTGGACCTGCCTCAGCCAGAGTGGCTCAGGGGAGGTCTCTGGTAGGTGAGCAATCCTCAACTATGAGGCAGGGCCTCTCTACTGAGCTCTGGGATGCAGCCCTGCTCTCAGGCCACTTGAGCACTAACTGAGGAGCACAGAATAATACTACACATGGGAGGCAGAAGCCCATATTGGGCATTACAGTCCTGGGTGCATCAAAGGTCAGAGACTCAAGATGGGCCGCGCACCCACAGACAAATCCATTTGCCTCTCTGGCCTTTGTTTTGCCCATTTCTAAGATGAGGGATTGGGCTAGACTCACTCAGGTTCGGTTTTCAGTGGCCCATAGCCCCCCACCCTTGCAGGAGTGAGAAGGTGAAGGTGAACCATACACTTGGCAAAGTGAAGTAAGGACCTGGGGCCAGCTCCAAGTCTGCATCCTGCTTCACTTTTGCTGTGTTGCCTCAGGCAGGAGACCCAGGTGCTCTGGGCTGCACAGAATGGCCCAGAGGGTTGAATGAGGTGATTGAGATGGTGTACGGAAACAGTTGACCCTGAATAAGCTCTCAGTAATGCTAGTTAGTGTGAGTACTAAGAAATATTGTGATAATCACCTTCGTCATCATCATCAGTGAGGCACAGTTTAAGTCCTGTGGGAAGCCATGCACAAGAAGTGCCACTGAGCTGGTCTGCGGGGCTGTGACAGTGACATTCCAGAAAGGAATAGATGGAAATCGGCTGCCCAGGATAGCCCTCCCAGCCAGGGGCCATGGTTCCGTTGTGCCCATTTCATAGATGGAAAATAGGAGGAAGGCAGGATGCAGGGCCAGTCTGCTATTTGGCCCTACATCCTGCCTTCTCCATGGGACCCTGGCTGTTCCCCTTGCAGTCTGTGACAGATCCACATGAATTCTGCTAGCATGTCATTCCTCCACCTCCCTAAGGTATAGCTGCAGTAATTTGCAGCTCCAGCCTTTAAATGGCATTTACTTCCAACGCCC
This sequence comes from Heterocephalus glaber, assembly GCF_000247695.1. The sequence continues at coordinate 1,774,002 of NW_004624842.1, read as the reverse complement.
ACATGTTCAATTAGAACTTTTTATTACTCGCAGCTCTGCTGTCTTGTATTTAGGCTTCTCCCTGCACCTCCATCCCTGTAATCAAAACTGTGATCTTCCAAGAAGGAGAGAGTCTGTAGCAGGTGCTGACACATAGTAGGGTGGATGTTTTCTTTCTCAAACCCTACCTGGAATATGTGTGGTGTTCAGAACTCCTTGATGTGGGGAGCTGACTCGTAACCTCGGGGACCCAAGCAGATGGGATTTTGTTGACCTGGGTCTGGGAAAGAAAGCACATGGCAGAGCAGGGGATTGGTCTGTTTGGTGCTGCCTCCCTGCTCTTCTCTGCTTGGCTCCACCTTTGCCTCTGTTTGGACTTCATACCTGTCCTCCTCACCCAAGTCCAGCCCTCCAGTTTTCTTCCATCACCCTTTGAAGCTGGTCCTTCTGTGAGTCCCGCCACTTCTGCCCCTAAACTCCATTTGAAGCCTTTCTGCTCTTTTCCATCTGCTGTTCCCATCTTAGCACCCTGTTTATTTCCTGCTGAGCCCTTATCACAATCTGTAATTGTTTTTATTTATGTGTTTGTTTATTCATTTGGTCTGTCTCATACATTAAAATGTAAGCTCCCTGATGTAGGGACATTGTCTTCCTTGATCACATGTCTCCTCAGCTCCTAGAGCAATCAGGCTCATAATGGAACCAATAAATATCTTAAACATTGTTAAATTAAACTCTCCTCTTGTATGAGTTTTAACTTGGCAGATATTTGAGACTTCTCAGGGCTTCCCAGGTCCTGGGCTTCACAGATGTCACTGCCTCCATGGAGTTTACAGTCTTCTGGGGACATGGCTGTATCATTGGCCCACCATAATTCAGGCAGAATGGGATGCATAGTGATTACTTGGCTGGCCTTGCTCAGGGCCAGGGTCAGCATCCTGTGCTAGAGATTCAGGGACAACTAAGTGAGATCCCCATCCTTGCACCATTCACAGTCTAGTAATTTTAACATGCTAAGTGCTGCGTTTTGTGAACCGTGTGCTCAGGGGCATCAGGCAGGCGGCAGTGAAGGTAGAGGAAGAAGCTGCTAGAATGGTATCCCAGAGGAGGGCTGTTTGAGGGAGGAGCACATCAAAGGCAGAAGAGCAGAGCCCCAGAGACAGGACAGGATTCATTGGCCTTGGTTAGGACTCTGCCAGGTGGACCAGGGATGTTGCTGGAGCACTGGGTAGAGTGGGGGTGTTGTCAGGCAGGGCTTGTGAGTTATGTGAGGTCCATAGTGAGTTTAGGGTACAAGTGGTGACCTGCATTCCTTTGTTGGCCAGCAGTCAGTCAGTGGACATCCTCCTAGATCCCAGGAGAGATGCTAGTTTGGGGCACTGCAAGTCATTGGTGTGGAGGCAATATTTAAAGCCAGAACGTTGGACGCCATTGCTCAGGTTGCCGAGGTCCTCAACACGAAAGATAATTCTATACAGATGGAGGCTTAAAATAAAGGGTTCTCGCCTCCTCCTCTTATTGACACAGCTCTCCCCTGACTCACCAGAGGAAGCTAGAGCCTGTGCAGAGTAGCTGCCTCTGAGAACAGCCCCTAAACACAGTGCACTAAGGACCCTCAGAGACAGATCGATCCCTTGCCTTCGGGGGAACAGTGTCAAGGTCAGAGGGGCCAGGCTGGGGCTGGGGCTGGGGCTGGAGCTGGGCTCTGCAGGTCCTCTTAGAAGCCCATCTGCTGCTTCCCCTCCCCCACCCTTCCATCAAAAAGCCTGAAAAACAAAGCCTCATAAAGCATCCAGCTCATCAGCCTGTCCTCTTTGATTTTAATCCTGTTTTTCAGTTTAGGTTGCTTCCCTTTTTTAATTTTTTTTAACATACTAATTAGATGCAGCTTTTTTCTTTGATTTTATGGCCTACATATTTCCTACGTTTTGCAGCAAAATGACAGCTGATGTATCCCTCGAGGTCTCAGGAAAACGCTGATGAGGCAAGCCCAGCAGGGGACTTTTCCCAGGGTTCTCAGTCCCCTTTCTGCTGGTTTTCCTCCCTCCTTTACTGTTGGGGGTGCCAAGAGAGCAGGAAATAATTGATGGCTCATAAAGTCCCCCTTTCTGCAGACTGCTTATTTGGCACTCCCAGGGTCCAGCCTTCCCCAGAACAGGCAGCAGTTCTGGGCCTGCAGACTGGGGTCCCTCATCAGAACCAGGGTCCATGGACTGAGAAACCCACACAGAGAAGAACAGTTCAGACCAGGGGCTTCTCAAAGACAGCACTGGTCCTCCTGATTATCTCATTGGTGCCTGGCACAGAGCAGCACTCAGTCACTGCTGAGCAGGGAGCATGCTGAGGTGGGGGCTCAGGCTTCTTTGTGTAGTCCCGAAATCCAGGACCCTGCCGGTAGAGTGGTCCCTCATTGAGCACCTGCTGGATGCCGGGCTTTTCATGTCCAGAATCTCTGATCCTCCAACAACTCTAGTAAGCAGGATGATCTCCACTTTGCAGATAAGAAATGGAGACTCCCTGAGGTGAAGTGGCATCACCCACATCACCAGTGGTGTTGGAAACCAGGTCCAAACGCAGACAGAACTATACACAGTGGAACTTCCTGTCTGGTAGAAAGGAAAGCTCCAGCTGTGCCGATCGGCTCATGCAGATCTATAGGCTTGAAAGAAGGAAAAGAAAACGCAAGGCATCCGCCTTGGTAGGACACACACTAGCAAGCCTCACAGGGCCCTAGGTGAGCTCCTGAGATGAGTGGGACACACTTAGGGACTCTGTCCCCAAGGAGCTTATCTCCTCATGTGAATTGAGCTAAGAGGAACTGGAACCTCAGGGAGGCTAGACAGAAAAGGGGGCTGTCTTTTTCATTTTTAAAGTTGTGACACATTACATGAAATTCACCATTTTAACCATTATAACCATTACCACTGTCTACTCATAGAACCTTTTTTCATCTTGTAAAACTGAAACTCTAGACCCATTAGCACTAACTCCATTTCCCACTCCCTGCATTTCCTGGCAGCCTCCATTCTACTTGGTGTCTCTCTGATTTTGATGACCCTAAGGAAGGTGGCTTCATGAGCCCCGTGAACGATGCCATAGGCAAATGTGAACATGCATAAGTGAGTGCCACCTCCTTGGATATGGCATAGGAACTGTGACCTGGGAGTACTTCTTAGTGGAAACATTGCTGCCCAAGGTTACAGTGGAAACCCCTAGCCAGTCTCCTAAATGTGTACTCCACTGGTGACAGTTATCAGAAGACCACACAGGTGCTGGGGACAGTCCAGGGGTTTGCACAAGAAAGCGTGGAGGGTCACTGACTCAAAACCCTTTCAGTGAAAGGTGAAAAGAATGAGCCATGACTTCCCAGTGCTTTCAGAAATTGGCCCGTGGCTCTTTGATGTCCTTGTGTTCTTTGTGGCTTAACATCTCCTTTTGGAAACTCATAAACATGTATTTCCATATTGCTGTGGGGCTCTTGGTAACCCCAGCCTTGCCTCTGATTTTAAAGCTGCAGAAGCTGAGAGAATTGATCTTTTATTGACATGACGGGCTATGTGTGCTTTGTGCCCAAATATTGGCCACAGCCCTTTGAAGGCAGGAAAGAACCACTGTCCCCGAGCCCTGCACCCCATTTACTCGAGAGTTCTCAGGAAATGCTGCTTAAATAGTGAGGTGCCGTGTGGAGGAGGGAGGGAAGGGATACCTTATGAGAACCAACTACCCCTGATGAACTATGGAGTCTGCCGTGAGTTGGCCTGGATTCCAGTCTACACCCTGGCGCTTCCTAGCTGTGTGACCTTAGGGCAGTGATGGGAAACCTTTTAGAACTTTCAATGATACAAACAGGCCTCTGTGACACATGTACCATAGGTTTGCCACCACTGCCCTAGGGCAGCCACCTGCCCTCACTAAGCTGTGGCATGTTCATCTGTAAATGGCATTTGCCTCAAAAGGCCGTGGTGAGAACAACTGAGCTACTGTGTGTAGGGTGCTTACCCGTTGGCCGGCTCTGCCAAGTGCCAGATAGGGATAGCTGTCTTTGTCTTTGAAGTGAGTCCTAATTCACTAGTAGAACAGGGATCCACCAACCAGCAGTAATTTCTGCATCTCTGTGTACCTTTGGGCAAGTTAGTAGATACTGTGTTTGAGTCTTGATTTTCTTCTCTGTAAAGAAGCAGGGCTAAAATAAATACTGTCCTGCTCAGGAAGGCTCTGAGGCTGGAGATACATTGGGTGCCTGGGACCAAGTACATGCTCAGTGAATGGAGTGTCCTTCCTTCCTTGCCTGGGCACTGACTGCAGCTTGGCACCCAGGCCACACTTCTGGAGGCCTTGAGGGTGGGTGGGCATCCATGGGCGCTGTGGAGACGTGACCCTGTTCGCACCAAGAGCAAAGGTTCCTTCTCCTTTAAGTGGATTTCATTTGAAGGAGAGCCTAGATGGAATTATACCCCTCAGCCTGGCCAAGTGTTCTCCTCCTGGAGAAGTGTAACCTTTAAACCTTCCAGGTTCATTGTTGTCATTAGGGGCCTGACAGACCTTCCTTTCCCGTCTCTGTTTTCTGTTCTTTTGTATGTCTTCTGGGTTTTTAGTTTGAACAGAGTGGCATTGCTTTTCCTCCCCTCACTCTTCCTCCTGCCCTTTGTAAGGGGGAGCCTCTCAGGCCTCAGGTTCAGGGGTCTGACCCAGCCCATGACCATTGGGCCAGGTCCCTGCCCTGGAAGACAGTTCTCTTGTCACCAGCCTGTGTCCCCTCCCTTTCCCTCTTAACATAAACAGAACAGCTTGTATTCCATGTCTGAATGGTAAACCTCCTGTCTAAAGTTTGCTTTAATATTTATGCGTTCAGCACTGCTGCCTGTTTTTGAGCTCCATCAAAGCCTTTATTATAAAAGCATTTGATAATGCTGGGGAAGTAGAGAAGGGAGTTGATGTGTGTGCCATCTTCCTCACTCCAGCCCGCCTCATCCTTGGCCCCCTCTGCTCTGCCCTCATCCCTCTCTCCCTCTCTCCCCCACCCTGTGGTGTCTCTCCTTCTCCTCTTACACACACACACACACACACACACACACACACACACACACACAAGGAGTAAAGAGAACTCTTCCCCAAGACCTCTGGGAGGAATCTGTTCAATATTTATAAACTGCTGCAGAAGCTGTAATAACCAGAGGTAACTGGTACCACCAGAATGTGCTCCAAACAGAGCTCTCCTCTAGAAACAAAGACTGAGCCCAGAGAAGGGGTAGATGGAGGGCGAGGGGTGGACTGCACAGCTGGTGCAGGTTGTGGGGCCAGTGAAGGAGCACTAGGTCGGGTCACAAACCTGCTTTTGGGCCTTGCTCTGTGACTGGCTGAACACTGACCTCCTTAGGGTTGCAGTCTTTTTTTTTTTTTATGGTACTAGGGATTGAACACAGGGCCTTCCCATTGAGTTACATCCCCAGTCCTTTTTGTTTGTTTGTTTTGTTTTGTTTTTTTACATAAGGTCTCGCTAAGTTGTCTAGGCTGGGCTCAAACTTGGAATCCTGCTGCCTCAGCCTCCCAGAGTGCATCACCACAGCCAGCTCGGCAGTCCATTTTCTGAGAGCCCTGCCAGCTCTGATACTCAGTGACTTGTCTAAGAGTGTGGCCCCGGCCAATCCACCACACATCTGCCCCAGCCACTACATCCCCTTTACCACCAAACAGTTCCTCTAGGGTCCGACCTAGATGAGGATGTTGCAGTCCAGTGCTCACAGGCTGGGCTGCTTTGGGGTGCTCCAGAGCAGGAGTTTGCCCGGGCTGGGAAGCAGGCAAGATGGGGGATTGCTCAGGTAAGAGGATGCCACTGCAGGGACCAGGCCTACCCCGGTGGCTTTTGGGTTCCCTTTTTCACTGCTCACACAGGTTCTGGATTTGAATTCCAGCTCTTCTTCTAGCCTAGACATGGGCAAGTCACCTCAGTCTCTGGCAGCTCAGCTTCCTCTACTGTGAGCAGGGATGGTGTTCTCTGCCTCTCCTGTTGCTGCAGAAATTTAAGTGGGGAGCATCTGTAGTGCCCGGCACACAGGCAGCTCCTCCTGTTCCACACATCCTGTGTGATAGCCCTCATCCATGTCTGCTCCCTGCCTGTGCGGAGGGAGTGTGACACCCTGCTCAGAGAACAGGCTGTCCTGCCTCCCGAGGCCTGCCTGACCCTGGAGATGCCCAGAAGTTGGTGCCGTGAACAGGGAGACACATGTTCTTCCCAGGCCTTGGCAGAGATGGTTCAGCAAGGAGATTGATACAGACTGGTTTCCTCTGCTTTGTGCATCTCAAGTTTAGGTCCCTCTGGGGAAGCGGGCTTTACTATTAGAAAATCACTGCCCCAAAGGATCTGACTCTTTCTCCACATCCCCCCCTCCTGAGTCTGAGAAGACATTAGGAGAGCAAAGTGTTAGTTCAATCCATTAAGACTCCTGCTTCCAGACCATGCCTCTGGGGGTATTAAGTGCTCTGATGGGCATTTCTCTCTCTCCTGGGGCAGTGATGCTATCACTCACATGTGAGTAAGAGATACCACTTACACACAGCCCCAGAGCTGCTCCTGGGGCTCCACTCCTGCTCTCCAGTCACTGGGCTCCCTTTCTGTAAGGGGCTGTAATAGGAGGCATCACAGTCATTTGCTGTTGGAGGTGATGGATGGGTCTAACAGAGGAGAATGATTTCCGGGGGAGACACACACCTGGCACATGTCTGAATCCCAAATCCCACTTTCCGGCACACGTCCAAAGTAATAAAGAGGAAGGAGGAGAAACAAAGAAGTAGCAGGAATAAAATTGTTTCCCCAGCACGGGGTGGGAGGTGGGGGGATTTGTACACTTCCTTCTCTCTCCCCAGTCTTTGTCTGATCTACATTAGCAGATGTTTTATTACACAGAAGCCTCATAGCCTGGAGTTCTCTCTCTCCTGTCCTATGCCAGGCCAGCAAGAGTCCAGGGGACAGAATTGCAGGCACAGAGCGTATTCACTGTGCCCTGTACCAAGTGGCCTCAGCCAGGCTCTGCTGGGAACTTAGCTGACCTTTGAGAGAAGGGACTAGCAGAGTATGGTTCAGAAGTCAGGCCCATGTGTGGCTCAGAGAGGACATCTCTTGAGATAGCCTACAAGGACATGTGAGATTTCCCCAAGTGACATCCCCAGCCTGAGCATAGGAGGCTCAGAGAGGAAACATCTGTTATTTGCTAGGAACTTTACACTCACTTTCAGAGGAGACCACCCAAGGTCACTTAGGATTGTGAGTGAGGGGCAGTGGGGAGCGACCCCCTCCCCTCTGTCCTCCCACCGGGTTCTTTATACCTGCTCCTGGGAGTCACCACAGGAAGCCAGGGCCACCTGCTCACTCTTCCCTGTATCCTAAAACCGGGATGGGGGTTGCATTATTTGGGGCCACTTATGAGGAAGATATGGAATATTACTAATTGTGCTGGGACAACAGGGCAAACAAGAAACTTCTTAGTGTCTTAAAACTCTCCAACAGTGTCTGCCCTGTCAGTCTTGTCCATCAGCCTCTTCTCCTGGGAGCCTTTCCTACACTCGCTGGAGCCTGGTCCCCTCCCGCCTCCCCATGTACCCCTTGCGTCCACACCCCTTCTCCCTAAAAACACCCAGCTGTTTGAACCCCGTTTGTCCACAGCCCTGCCTTGCTGGTACAGATGCCTGTTCCTGGGAAGAATCCTGTGCTCACTCACTTTCCCACGACTCTTGTCATATTCTTGGTGATTTCAGTACCCACATCTTTCTCTCACACTCCCTTTTCAGTCTGTCCATGAATCAGTCCTGTTGGGCCCTCCTTCAGAGCACGTCAGGAATCTGAAGACTCACCTCACCACTGCCAGCTTGGTGCCAGCCTCCTCTTTGCCCTTGCCCCTCAGGCATTTCCCACACAGGCGCTGGTAAAGTTCAAATCTTGTTGCTGCTCTGCCTAGAACCCCTTCAAATTTCTGTCTTGAAAAGGCCAGAGTCCTTACAGTGGCCCAAGGCCCCGAACAATCTGGGCACTGCCCTTTACTCTGCCTGGGCTCTGGCGACACTGACCTTCTTGCTGCTCGTCAGAGCCCCTGCACCATAGGCCTAGTCCTTCTCCCAGATCACCCCATGCATCCCTTCTCCCTACAGCTTCAGCAGCCACCCTGTATGTTTCATGTGCATGCTGTTTGTTCCCCTCAGTAGGAAACAGGCTCTGCACAAGCAGAGATTTCTGTTTTGCTTATTACTTTATTCTCACTGCTGCAGCTACTGGTTCTCCCATCTGAGTGTGCATCAGCATCACCTGGAGGACTTGGTAAGACTCAGGCTGCAGCTCAGTGGGGCTAAGAATTTACACTGTAGTAAAGTTCTCGTGAGATGCTGATGCCACTGGCCCCATACTGAGAACCACATGCCTAGAATAGTACTTGCCCTGTCGACATCTGTCTTGGCTCATTTGTGCCACTGTAGTAAAATACCTGAGATGGGTAATCTATAAAGAACAGAAAGTTGGGCCGGGGATTTAGCTCAGTGGTTCCGGCCCTACCTTGCAAGGGGAAGGTTCCAAGTTCGATCCCCAGTACCAAAAAAAAAAAAATTTAATTAATTTTGGGCCGGGGATTTAGCTCAGTGGTTCCGCTGCCTGCCTCGCAAGCACAAGGACCCGAGTTCAATTCCCGGTACCAAAAAAAAAAGTTATTTCATTACAGTTCTGAAGGCTAGGAAGTTCAGAGTGCTGGCCTTTGGTGACAGGGCCTAGCTAGTTCTCTGGGGCCTTTTGAGAGTGTTTAATCCCCTGCGTGGAGAATAGGTTTCAGCAGGAGTTTGGGGAGGGAGTGAATGAAGGGTGAGGAAAAGGCAGAGCCTGAGCACAGGAACTGGTTGCACTGACCCATCCACTGAGCCCCCACACACATGACCAAGGAGCCCAACCACAGTCACTACCCAGAGGACTATCACCAGCGTGAGAATAGCCCACGCTCACTGGGAGCTGAGATTTGGCATCAGTGCAGTGACACAGCTTCAGTGGACTGCATGCTCGGATCTCCCCTAACCTTGTCTCTGTCTCCCTAGAATATGCAGAGAACATCGGGGATGGCCGGAGTCCCGAGTTCCGAGAGACGGAACAGAAACGCATCCTGGGCTTGCTGGAGAACTTCTAAGGGCCCCTCAGCCCTGCACTGTGGACTCGCCCAGCTTCCCTCCCCCAAACCGTTTTTCACAGCTCTGTGTGTCTTCAGATAAATTAAAGCTAGTTTTGGTAACCCAGGGCTGGTGTTCTTTGTGACACAGCAGCCCCTGCAGCCTCAGCCGCATTGTCATGTCATGTCATCCACATGTGAGGAAGGCGAGCATTTGGCCTCACTCTGCCTGAGGCAACCGGCTCAGCACAGCGTGGTGGCATCACCACTGTGGGTTCCAGGCCGTGTGCCTCTAGGAAGTGAATGGGCATGGCCTGTGGACTTCCACAGACTTCCAGCGATGACACGAAGGAGCTGGGTGTGTGGCACGAGGTCCCTGGCCTTGGGCTTCAGCCACATAGCAGATTCGTGTGTGTGTGTGTGTGTGTGTGTGTGTGCGCGCGCAGAGGACCACAGATACTCTGTGGCCCCAACTGTGGTTTCTGAGGGATTGTCATTTATTTCACTCATCAGACAGGAATTGTGTCATTTCACGTTGTCACACAAAGGGTGGGCATGGCACAATAAGGTATTTTGAGAAAGAGAAGTCACAGTCATATAACATATTACAGTACATTGTTATAATCACTCTGTTGTTGTTGTAAATCCCTTACTGTGTTTATAAATTCATCATAGGTCGTTTGTACAGAGAAAACAAGATATACCGGGTTTGGTTCTAGCCACAGTTACAGCTATTCACGAGGAATCTTGGAATGTATCCCCACAGATCAGAGGGAACAGAACAATGGCATCAGAAGCTTGAAGTGACCTTGGCACTTGGTGGTGTTTTAAGCTCCAAGTACTGGGGTGAGAGCCACTGCTTTAGGTAGAAAGGCCTTGGGTGCGAATCCCTACTGACCATCCACCAGCGTAGCATCTTGCACGTATGCCTTCCACCTCTCTGAGTCTCCCTGTGTCTCCAAAGTGGGCTGATCACACCCATGTGCTCACGGGGACAAAATGAGAGCTAAGCAGATGACGCTGTCTGTCCCACATACATGTGGGACTTCAGAAGTGCAGCTCACCGACCTGAGCCCCTGCAGAAGTCAGCAGCGCTGTGGGTGTTTTCCCGTCAGCCTCAAAAAGGAGCATGTCCACATAAGGAAGAGGCAGAGCAGCCAGCGCAGCAACACAGTGTTCCAATCCAGCCAAATGCAGAGACAAAAAGGGCTGCAGAGCATGCCACGCCCTGCACTAGGCCATGGCCGATGCTGTTGCTCAGTAGTGGGTAGTGGCACTCACCACTCACTGAGTCTCAAGAGACAGGCCTTCAAGTAGCCATGACGGTTGGCCAGAGTCCACAGCAGGTGACGCCCATTGCCATCCCTGGGCGGGAGCACACCTGAATGAGATGGCACCTGCTTCACGGTGGGTGCCGGACCTCTGATGGAAGAGCAGGAGAGGCCAGCCCTGCCCCCAGGCTTCTGACCGTGAGGTGAGTTTCCCAGCAGAGGGGCCCCTCACAGAATCACATTGCTGAACTGTCACATTTGGACTCCATTACCTTTTACTTCACTTGGTGTGGCTAGCATAGCTGCACACATGCGCCACCTGCTACATGCTCCTTGCTTTACATCTGTCCTTTCTGACTGTGCTGTAGCCCTGCTGGTGTGGTCACCCCCAACTGCAGGAAGTGGAGACTAAGGTCTCCAGGGTTAACTATTACCACCAGGTCCTACAGCCAGTAAGCTGCAGGACCTGTGTTCAAAGCAAGGTCGATCTACAAGGTCTGCAGCTCTGCAGCCCACGTGCTCCCCTCCCCAGCCACCTCTATCTGGAAGACAGTATTGGATCACTGGCTGACATAATGCTTCAGTCCACCCCTTAATGTCTGAATGAATTCACAGACCAGAGCATGGCCACATGTAATCTATAGAACCATGAACTTTTCCGGGTGAAACTGGAATTTTAGAGATGACTTCTTCACGGGTGTTTTCTTTTTAAACGTTAACTGGTTTTTAACCAGGTAATGCTTGCACATGGTACAGTTGAAGTTACTAAAGGAAAGGTGCAGTGAGTCTTCCCCTAGCCCCAAGCCTCCCTGTCTCTGGAGGCAGCCTTGTCCTTCAGAGTCCTGTCCAGTGTTTTCCAGCCCTGTGCTTCAAAAGGCTGGGCTTCTCCACAAGCACATCCACAGCCAGCACAGGGAGGGAGGCTGCAGACATCTCCGGGCTTCTTACTCCCTCAACCAGTCACCCCACTTGACCCTTCCTGCTGCATATATTGGGGCTGCCTCCTAAGAGCTTGTGACAAAAAGTCCCCCTGCTGAAAACTTCTGAACCCTACCCCCTTTCGTCAGAAGTGAAGAATGATCTCCTCTCCAGTGGTTTCAAGGTCAGGAGGAACATGAGGTGTCATCTCTGGAATCCAGGGGTCAAGAAATTGCAGACACAGGATAAGGAGAAAGCAGAAACCTCTGCCTCTAATTCTAGTAACACATATCCGAGGGAGGCTTTTCAATACAAGGTGCAGACTGAACCTGGGCACTGGGGTGTGGCCTAGCTCCTAAGTGCTGCTGTCTGCTTCACTGAGCAGCCTACCCCTCAGGAAAGACTTGGGACTCCACAAAGGCCCCATTTGTATAGTGGTTTGTTTTGTTTGATTGGTTTTGAGGTGTTTTTTGTTTTGTTTTGTTTTGTTTTTGCAGTACTAGGATAGAACCCAGGGGTGCTCTACCACTGAGCTACATTCCCAGCTCTTTTTTGAGACAAGTTCTTGCTGAGTTGCTCAGTCTGGACTTGAACTTGCAACCCTCCTGCTTTAGCCTCCCAAGTGTTGGAATCACTGGCATGTGCCACCACTCCTGACTTTGCACTTTGGTTTTGCACCCCACTTCTATGTCTTCCTGCTTGGGGGTTCACAGGCTCTACCCTTCATGTCCATTCTGTGTCCACAGCTGAGTGGCCCCAGACCATGACCCCCCAGTGGGCCAGCATTCTTGAGAGGCAGGCGGCAGGACCACTGAGCTAAATCCCTGGCTGAGCCAGCATTCTTTTTCCTACCCAAACATGCCAACAACATAGCCTCTAAGCAATTTTAGCCAGGATTTCCTCACAGAGGAAATGAGGGTTTCATTATCTGCCTCCTTCACAGCTTGCTGCTCCACTTGGGGTCGGCATGCCTGGATCCAGCAGCGGCAAGATGGGCCATGTCTGATTGAGTGAGATTTGCAGGCAGGCTGCATCCCTTCTTTATCTGGGGGACTGCGTTGTCAGGGAAGCTGGAAGGCATCCTTCAGTCAACGGTGCCCAGGTGGCATCGTCTGCCATTACCAAGAGCGTCGATTTTGTGTCAACAGGGAGACGAGACTCACTTTCCTAAAGGCAAGACTTCTTGATGAAATTTTCTTCCCCAGCAGCAGAGGTAGAGGCAAACCCACATTGTTCAATCTGTCTTGTTCTTTGGTGCACATGGAAAGTGGTTGGTATCACAGCGGTGGGCCTTCATTATCTGTGCCGGGAAAAATGGCAAATGTTCTTCCAGTCACCTTTTCCTTGATTGGGTAACATATGCCCTTGGAAAAAAACTTCTGAAGGTACATCAGGATGCACAACGCGCCAATCTCTCTGCCAGATGCGTCTCCTGGCCACCCAGCCCCCTCCCCAGAAGCAGCCACTGCTAATTATCTGCAGTAGCCTTTCTGAGACATTCTTCAGTGTTTTCAAGTGGATACAAGTACATTTAACACAAAGGTGGGCATTTCGTGTTCTCTGTTTCGTACCTTGCTTTTTGCACCACACACACTCACAGTTGTCCCCTCTCCTTTAATAGCTGAGCTCTATTGCAAAGCTGTACCGTAATTTAGTTAATCTCGTTAACGGACGTTTTGGTTGTTTCTGATCTTTGGCTATTACAATGCTGCAGTGAACATCCTTGTATGGAATGTCATTTCACACATGTGTGGGTTTAAATTCCCAAGTAGAATTGCTAAGTCAAAGAGAAGGTGCCTCTTTCCCTGTGGTTTCACCGCCTCGTTGCCTGCTGCCCGTCAATGGTGTGTGCTGCATCCCCTCACTATGTCCTTGCCACCCAGGAGGCCCTGTGCCTCTGCAGGTGAGCAGTGTCCTATGTGCTGTGTTGATCTGCACTTCTTTTACCATGAGGCCAGGCTGTGTTTTCAGAGTGGATATGTAGGGTGTGTGCTGTATCAGCTAATAGTCACAGAGCTCCTCCCCCGGTGAGCTCCTCCAGCCCTCGTCCCTGCAGGGACCTCCATTTCCAGCCCCATTTCACAGGCGAGGGCATCTATGGTGTGCAGAGTGGCAGAGCTGACTCCTGAACCCCAGGCCACACCACCTCCCCCCGGAGGGGCTCTAGGCACAGAGCTCCCCAGAGGCAGGGCCCTTGGAGAGTTGTGTAGGAAGCTCCAGAGGACAGCCCTTCCATATCAAGCGAGTGGCCCACATGGCTCACAGGCCTGCCTCCCTCAGCTCCTGGGGCCTGCACCAGCCAGCCCTGTCCAGGAAATCCCCCAGAGCTTAGGGGCAGGAGAGTTGGGCCCTCAGGCCAGCCTCTGTGCGTCGTTGAGATGTCCCTCACACTCGGGATCTCACTGTTTTTCATTTGGAGACTGAAAACAAAAGGCTGTGAGGGGCTATCCTGGGGGATCACACACACACCAGGCCCTGTGGCCAGCTCAGAGTACCCAGGTGTCTTGGTTGTCTTCTCATCACTGAGACCTAATACCCAACACCCGTAAGTTAAAGGAGCAAAGGTTTATTTTGGCTCAGAGTTTGTAGCAGTTTCAGTCCATAGTGGGCTGGCTCCAAGGCAGGGCAGCAGAGCGGAGGAGAAACAGCTCATGGCATGGCAGGCAGGAAGCAGAGAGACATCAGGGAAGGGAAGGAGATAGATCCTGCCAGGCCACACCCCTGTGATCTACTTCCTCCAGCCAGGCTTCACCTCCTAGCATCGCAGTTAGCTGTAAACTCATCAGCGGACCAAGCCAGTGATGAGTGTCTTGCCCCCATGATCCAATGACCTCCCAGAAACCCCACCTATGAGCACATGAGGCTTTGAGGGACATCCAGATAGAAACCATAACACCAGGGATCACCCACCACCCATCCTTTAGTCATTCACTGAGCAGCCACCATAAGCTGCTTGGGGGAACAAAACAGACATTGTCCCTGCCCTCAAGGAGCTTACCCCTCATGGGACAGAGCAGAAGGCAGGACATGTAAACAATACATAGAATGATCACCGAGGGTCATGAAGGAGCAAAGAAAGGTGCAGAGCCATGGAGCTAAGGAATGGGAAGGGCTGACTTTAGGTCAAATGGTCTGGGAAGTCTCCATTGGTGAGAAGTCCCCACCCCCTGTAAGTACTGGGAATTGAACTCAGGACCTTCACACTGAGCTACATCCCCATCCCCATCCCTTTTGTAAATTTTTCATTTTGACATGGGATCTCACTGAGTCACTGAATTGACCGGCCTGGGCTTGAACTTTCAGTCATGCCTCAGACTCCCAGAGTGCTGAGATTATAGGCATGTGCCACCACTTCTGGCTTGATGAGGTGCCTTTGAGCCTGAGCTAAGCTCAAGGAGCCAAAGAACTGAGGGCAGAGGGATCTAAGCAGAAGCACAGGTGCAAAGGCCCTGAGGTAGAGACAGAGGAAGCGATATCATTTTCTAGAAAATAGTCCAAAGTGGCCACAGTAACTGGACCCAAGGAGAGGCAAAGGCTAGTGGGAGATAAGGCCAGAGAGGTGGGCAGAAGCTGGGGGAGTTTTGAGAACATAAAGGATGCGATTTGACTTTGAAGGGATGGATGACTTTGATTTCTCCATGAAGGCTGCACTGTGGAGGCCAGCCAGGAAGCAGGGAAGAAGAGGCACTGTGATCCCAGGAGGGGGCACTGGTACCGAGGGCCAGGGAAGGGCAGTAAGTTGGAGACAAGGGGATTGGGGATGTTTTGAGGTGGGAAGCTTCTCTTGGCACTGGAAACTGGGAGCAGCTCACTGCCCAGCAGGGCTGGGTGGGCCCCTGGAGAGAGCCACTCAGTATATAAATATCTTTAATGAATAAATAGAAGTGCTTTTAGGGCTAGCAGAGTCGTATCATTTCCACCTGCCATAAAATTTCATTAGAAGCAGGCGCTGCAGGGGAGAGGAATGGCTATGATAAATCTGCCCGCCCACCCTCACCCTACCTGTCTGTGCCTACTCAGCCCCTCCTCGGAGAGTCCTGGGGCCCAGGAGAGTCAGGCCCTTCCCTGCTCCCTCCCACACACTGGCACAGGCAGGAGGTGGTGGCAGCCAGGGTCATGTAGCTTGTCACTGAAAACCAGGGACCTTGCTGTCCTCAGCTGGGAAACAGCCATCAAGCTTCCAGTCCCAACTAATGCTCTTCAGATGAGTTGGAGTGGGGGGGTTCAACATGGAGCAATTTCTGGAATGGCAGAGCTGGGGCGACCACACCTGGGGGCATCCAGCTTCCCAATGAGCAAACCAGCGCCAGGAGAGCAGGTGACTGTCCTGAGATCCCACAGGACCAGAAGCCTCGGCCCTCAAGAGCTGCTGTAGGGATGGCTATGTGCTTCAACACCAGCTAAATGCCTGGCTGTACCAAGCACTGGACACGCACCAGATCAGTGCAGACTTACTGTCACAAGCCCATTTTGCCGATGAGAACACAGGCCCAGAGAGAACAAAGATCTGGACTACCCCATCTGAGCCAGGTAAACACCCACATCTCCACAACTGCAGCAACCTGTTCGAGTTCTTTCAAGCACAGTGGGGCTGGGATCATGTTTTCTTGCACCTATAAATCATCCAACTGTGAGTCTTTCAAAGGACTGTGATGGGAAATTCCTGGAGTGACAACTCTGTACTCGTCTCTAAACTGAAGGCCACTGGTCCCAGCACTTTATGGCATCCCTTGTGGCATCTTCCAAAGTTACCACACCCTCTTGCATTTTTCCAAATGAGAAAAAGAAACACAGAGGAATCAAGGAATTTGCCCAAGTTCACACAGCTGTGCCTCTCATGCTGGCAGGGGATCCTCCTGCTCCTCCTTTGTGCCCACTGCCACCCTCCTCTAGCCAGTGGTTGCAGGGCCAGGAAAGCTGGCCAAATAGACAGCCCAGCTGGCAGCCTGCCTGGACCCGTGGTTATCAGTTAAGCTCATTAAGTGGCCATGACAAGACATAGCCCGGGCCAGCTGCCTCCCTCCCTGCCTCCCTCCTGCCCTCTTGGGAGCAAGGCCCAAGGATGGGCCCCTGCTCTTAGCAGCTACAGGGAAAAGTCTCTCTGTAGCTGGAGGAGGGTAAAAGAGACATGGAGCAGACTCCAGAAGCTGATCCTGTGGACCCGGTGTGGCCTGGCCTCATCCAGGCTGGCCCAGTGGATCCACTAGACAGTGAACATGGGGTGCAGGTGCCAAGCCAGGTGGCCCAATTCCCATCTCAGCCCTGGTGCTCCGGGCTGTGGTCCTGGGCAAGTCACCTCACCTCCCTGAGCCCCATTTTCCTCATCTGTGGTATAAGGAGTAATCTCCCCAATACTACTCACTGTCTAGATCCACAACAAGCTGATGCACATGGGGCTAAACCAGTGCTGATCAGCAGTTGTCATCACTACCAGTATCCATTTCTCCTTGGCTTCCTGGTTCACCATTCTCACTCCACTGCGAGCGGATTTGCCTTGACCTGTACCTTCCAGAACGAATGACCAATCCTCGAGGGTGTCACTCACCCAGCAGCCAAGGCCCTGCAGAGTGCAGTGTGCCCTGGAAGGCTGGGGAGCCAAGCCAACATACCCAGCTGTCCAGCCCTGCTCACTGAGGGCCCTGGGCCCTCATCCATGCCTGGCCTTTGCTGTGCCCAGCTGTTCCCCTGACCCCACCCCTTCCTCCTGGCTGATTCTGCTTGGGATTCTAGACTCCATGCTGCCCTCCTAAGAAGCAGGAATGCAGTGCTGCCCTTCTGGGGGAGGCAGAGGCCGACCACCCACCCTTAGCCAGAGCAGGATGAACAGAGGCCCCAGGAGCCCCACC
>NW_004624842.1:1693927-1756754 GCF_000247695.1 Heterocephalus glaber | reverse complement strand
CCACCCCCCCCGCAGGCTGAGGCTGGGCTCTCTGGCAGCTGCCCTGCAGAGCTTGCTGGGTGTATCTCATCCTCTTCTTCATGGCACTGTCTAGCTGGGAACTGCACCGAGTAGGTGCTTTTTCTATGTGTCTTCAACAAACAGCTTCTGAGCACTTACTATGTAGCAGGCTGTATAAAGCTCACACAAGGCTCTGAGGCTGCTGCCTTCCTTCCAAGGAGGGGAGACAGGAAAAAATAAGATGGCTTGAGATAGTGGGAAGAGCTGGAAGGAAGAGAAGAGCAAGCAGCTGGAAGGAAGGTGGCTGTTCAGGTCTGGATGGTCAAGGAAAGCCTCTCAGGTGGAGATGTTGGAGTTCAGCCTGGAACAATGAGCAGAGCAGGGGAAGGTGGGAGTATTCATGGTGGGGAAAATAGGGCATGCAAAGGTCCTGAGGCAGGGATGCTTACATACTCAAGGGACATCCAGATGTGTGTGTGAATGAGGAGAACAGTGGGAGGGGATGGGTTTGCGGAGGTGAGCAGAGGTCAGCGCACTGGGCCCTGTTAGCCACAGGGAGGTGTTTGGATCATTGTCTGAGGTGGGAAGACACAGCACCGGGGAGGCGGGGGAGAAGTGTGAGTTAGTGTGTGAGGCCCAGGGGGTGGAGGGCAGAAGATGTGAAGACGAAGGAGGGAATGGAGGCAGAGACCAAGAAAGGCCACCACAATTGCATCAGGAGCTGGGTCTTCCCAGTCCTCCATGTCCCTCTGGCCCCTGTCTAGAGTAACCAGCACCCAGCCTGGGATCACAGAGGTTGGAGCAACAGACAAAAACATCCAAGGGGGACAAAGAGGTTCTGGGGACACCTGAACAGACTAAAGCTGGGGGACCTGGTGCTTCCCGTGCTCCAGGACCGAGAGCAAGTAGAAGGGGTGAGGGACAGGAAGGGCTGCCAGGGAGAGGGTGTGAGGCTCTGAGCTGTGGCCCTCCAGATGCAAGCCAGAGGAGATGTCACCACAGCCCTGGGAAGGGCAAGCTGCCACACATGGCCACACTGCACGAGGGAACAGAGGCTCTGAAATGGGGAGAGTTGGACAAGCACACAGTGGTTATGGAGGGTGCTGAGATTTGAACTCCGAGCCCAGAAATGGCCAGTAGCATATATGTCCCAATGTTCTGGGTCCTGGGGAGCACACAGGGCAGGCAGGGGTCATGCAGAGCAGTTCTCTCCTCCTGAACACCACGCAGGGCATCATGGAGTGGGTGGCATGGGACCCTGCCACACAGGGAGAGTGAGGTCTGGTGGTGAGGACCAGTCGGGGAGGGGCACAGAGGCTCAGCACAGTGAAGGCCCAGATGAGGGCCTGGGCTCTGCTGAAGGCAGAGGGCTCCGGGCTCCGGGAATAGGCAGGCAGGAGGAAGGAGGTCAGAGCAAAGGCACCTGGGAGCTGGTCCAGAGTTGGGTTAGAAACTTAAATGTCAAGGCCAAGTGCTTGCACTGCCCTGAAGGCCCAGAGGGTCCCTGGAAGGTTCTGAGCTGGAGAGAGGCAGCCAAGTAAACAGAGCTCAAAGCTGCCCTGTCCTGTGCTCATGGGTGGAGGGGGCAGGCAGGAGCTGGGAAGAGCAGGGCAGACCATGGAGCAGGACAGTGGCCTCGGAGATGAGAAAAGGACAAACTACCTGAGCGCTGGCTTGGAGTTAGAGGGGGCCACATCTGGCCAGGGGAAGGGCGTTGAGGGAGAGGCTGGATCCCTTAGACACCTCCATTTATTCATTCATCCATCTTCATCTCTGTGTCCACGTGTCCCTCCTTCCATCCAGCATATACCGGCACTATCTGGGCCAGTCCCTCGCTGTTCCAGGGGGCACAAGGATGATTGGACTGGCCCCTACCTCTCTGTGGCAGCTCAGTGTCGTGGGGGAGACCACCGTGACCAGAGGCCATCATCAGCCAACGTGACAAACACGTGATTAGGGAGACAGAGGAGGAAGGGACCACAGCAGCCAGACTCCACTTCAGGATGGTGGGTCTGCAATGTCATCGTCCCAAACAAAGGACAGTACATTATTAGTGTTATTAATTATGATTAATCTAATTAAATGGCAATTACAATTAAGAACACAGCGATAAAAATGCCACCTTGGATTTAAACGCCTCTTGTCCTCTAGCACAGGGTGAGTGATGTGCCCAGGCTCAGCCCTGCACCCCATGGCGTCACAGTGGGCACAGTAGGTGCTCGGCCACACCATGTTTAGAGTCACAGCTCAGAGATCACAAAGCGCCCCCCACCCTGTTTTACACACAGGCAAACTGAGGCCCCAGAGGGGAAATGACAGGCACCAGGTCACCCAGGAGTCTGTGGCAAAGCAGGTTCCAGTCAAGAAGCCCGATTCCCAGCCACCTCCTAGCTCCCGCCTTCTCTAACAGCTTTTTTTTTTTTTCCAGGAAAAAGCAGCTGTCAGAGGCAGCCATGCTGTTCCCGATTAAACAAGGCAAATTCTATCGGAACAGAATCGGAGCACCCCGGACACCTAATTACACAGCCTGGAATGAGAAACATGGGCCAGAAAACAGGAATGTGAACACATAGTACAGTGAGACAACACAGGCACCTTCCCTGTCACCAGAGCTGTCGTCTCCTAAAGGCCTCTGAACAAGAGGTTCCCTGGCCCTTAAATAAGACCCCTGCTCCCCTCTCACACTCAGGCTTCCCCTCCTCCCAGCAGCAGCCATCCAGGGCTCCAGGAGGCAACAATGGAAGTGGCATTTGGTGCAAAACTTCCTTCCAGAACCTGCCCAAGAGCCTCATGGAAAACAGGTGCCATTGCAGGTTGACACTGGAGCAGTCAGGGCCCACAGAGCTGGTAAAGCTGGGTTTGAACCTGCAGTTGCCTCATCAAGGGGAAAACAGGTACCTTCTTGGGTGCTGCCTGTCAGCCCACCAACATCTATCCCCAGGAGGTTCTGTCCCACTCAGAAGTGTGACATGCAGGAGACTGGCTCTGCTGTCCCTACCCTCCATGACATCCTGTGGTTACATCTTGGGCAGGATTGTGAGCAGTGAGAGCAGAATCCCTATCCGATTCCAGCTCTGCCTTCTCCATAGTGGCTGTACCAGGGCAGGCAGGACCGAACAGGAGAATCCAAGGTTCAATCCACTAGAGAGTTGGGCATCTCTCTGTGACAGCCACAATGTTGGGCCCTGAGGAGGCAAGAAATAAACAGAACAGACAGTGACCTCTGCTGTCAAAGAGCTCGTGAAGCGGGAGAAAGACACCCCAACACACCAAGCAAAAGGAGAGAGTTAAATGATGTCATTTCTGATAGAAATAAGTGATAGGAAGAAAATAAACAAGGCAATGAAATAAAGAGCAAATGAGGACCTGGGATTTAGCTCAGTGGTGCCAACGCCTGTCTCTCAAGTGCAAGGTCGTGAGTTCGATCCCCGGTACCGGGAAGGAAAAAAAAAAGAGCAAATGAGAGTGCTTGTGTAGGGGTGGTGGGAGGAGCTTCCAGAGAGTTCTGGAAGGCCTCTCAGAGGAGGAGCTGATATTTGAGCTGAGTCCTGCAGAAGCAGCCATGGGAGGAGCTGGAGGAATGTTCCAGAAAGAGGGAAAACTGAGTGCAAACTGAATGAACCAATGATCGACAAGCCACTGAGTAGATGATTGAAAAAATGCACAGGCCTGGGGCCAGGGCCACGCAGGGAGGATGTGCCTGGCTCGCCTCTGCGGGGGTCCTTGTCCTGACGGGTCACCGGCCCATCGTTTCCCTGGCCTCTGCCTCTGCCCTCCCTTCTCCTCACCAGGAGTCCCCTCCATAGTGACTTTGCTGGTCTTCATTGTTGGTATTACTGCCGTGCCATTCATAATCATTTTCCCTCACCTTCCTAGATGCCTTTCACTTCCACCTTTTGCCACTTGTTTTTTCCTTCACACAGACCAACGGCCCCCAGAGCAAAGCTCCTGGGCTTTCTGAGCCTCGGGGTCGCCCCTCTGAGTGGAGAGTGTGCTCTCACTCACAGCCTCAGGGTCCTCGAAAGCAGAGTGATGGCATGGCCAGCCGTAGTGCCTCCCATGCCTTGGCTCGCTAGGAAGGGAAAATTCCATCCCCTGCAGGGCATGAGAGATGATTCCTGGACCAATGCCACACAAACCCGGAAGCCGGACCCAGAACAGCAATAAGGTCAAGTTCGTACAGCCAGAAAGTGATGCTGTGGGACTGATAAGACCTCAGGTGCTCATTAAGATGACATAATAGTGACATTTCAAGACAAATTTCCCAAGACCAGCAGTTATATTATCTTAGGAAATCTGCGTGACTACATTTGAGGGTGTTGGTCCACATGTACTGTGGGTGCCACTTTTAAATTTGAGATTAATTCAAAATTTCAAAACCTTAAAACAACCAAAATACAAAAACAAACAAGGCCAGTGCTCCTTCCATGCTGGGCTCAGCATCCAGTGTGCCTGGCTGAGCTGTGCAGCTGATGAGGACTCAGGTGGACTCACTGCCCTGTCATTTTACCCCTCACTTTGCAAACAGGGGATCAAGCTCAGAGCTGTCCACACAGCCATCAGGCTTGGAGCAGGGGAGGTGGAGACACTAGGAGAGAGGCCACCATGCAAGGGACTGGGGGCAGGCAGGGCAGGCCAGGCCTGGAGGGGGAAGGGAGGCTGGGCGCGCACTGCTGGGCAAGGACAGTGAGCCAGGCTACTCCTCCCTGCCCTTTAGCACCCTTGGCTCCCTGGGAAGGAAAGGGAACCTCAGGGCTCCCACTCTGGTCAGGGGCTGATTAATCCTCCACAGTCCCCAGAGCTGGTCCCCTCGTCCATACCTCAGGCTGCTGAGTGTTTTCTTGTCTCTGATTGTAAACAGATTTGACTAAAGAGGTAAATTAGAAGTTAATTAGAGAGAACATGATTGATGAGGCAGTTTGCCATGATTGGGAGGTGTGGAAAGGACGGGGCTCCCTGCATGGAGGCGTGGAATGAGGAGAGTGGAGGGAAAATTACTGACCAGTGGGTCTGCAGAGGGCCCAGGATAGGGAGCAGTGGCACAAGGCTGCCCTTTCTCCTCCGCTGGGGGATCAGGGCCAGGGCCCTCTGAGTATGATGTCCACGTGGAGCACTCCATGAGACCTTGTACTGTGGGCCAGGCCCCCACTGGACCCAGGATGCAGCAGCCAAACTCTCATCCTAGACATGCAGGATGGGCTGGGAGATGCCAATGCTTATCAAACATTTATAGCACTCCAAGCCCTGTGCATTTTCTCAAAATCTTGCAAGGTTGATGCCGAATCTCCATTCTCCAGGCCAGGAGATCGAGATTTGGAGACGAGCCAACTTCCTGTGATGACACAGCCAGTAAAGACAGAGCAGAGAGGCCTCTACAGCCTTGCCTTTCTGGGGTCCAGCCTGTGTCCAACCTCAGGAGTCCTCTCTACAGCACCCCCGCTCACACTCCTCCACATGGTGAGCTCACTTCCTTCTGAGGAGGCAGGATAGCTCTGACCATGGGAACTTTTGTCTTGTCCTTATTCTAGTCTAACTCCCTCCAGCCCCACCTCCAGGGCCTGGCTCTTCACACTCACCTGCCAAGAGTACAATCATGAGAAACACAGATGGACCCAGCAGTGATCAAGCCCAGGCTGGGTGGGCAAGCAGGGTTCCTTCCACCAAGACTGCCCAGGAGGAGCAGAAGAGAAGTGGGCGAGAGGCCCAGAGGCCTTGCCAGGGAGGGCTGCCCCTCCAGGAAATGGCCCTGGAGCCAACTTGTACATCAGGCAGAGGGACCTGTGCTTGGGGGCCACTCTAGAAGATGCCAGGTAGCCAAGTGGGTGGGAAGGAGTACGGGAGTGGGGCTGGAGGAGGAGCAAGGTCACATAAGGAAGCCTGTAGCTGTGAAAGATGAGGCTGCAGCCCAGCCCCAGGGAGAGAGGGTGGGGGAGGAGAAATCAGACAGCATGGAATGGATGCATGAGAGAAGGCCTTGGGCTCCAGGAGCAGCCCGGGGCTGGATTCCATCTGGGGGTGCAGGATGGTGGGTTGCCCCTCCTGACATGAGGAGGCCCAGACTTGAGAGGAGGATCAGGAACTCAGCACTGGGCAAGTTCAGGAGGGATGTGAGACAGACAGGGGGGTGCCTGTGTCGGAGTTGACAAGAACTGGGCACAGACTGGCGAGTCATTGTCCCCAGCTGCTTTGAGCCCCTCCCATCCAGACGCCCCCTGCCCTGGTGGTTGAGACAGTTCCCTGCTTAAATAGGGAAACCAGGGCTGGCCAGACAGAACATCTTTCCTTTTCTCTAGGTTGTTGAGCACCCATTTATGGAGCTGGCTCCCACTCTAAGTGGGCACTATGATAAGTGGAGGATGTTAACTTGTGCATCAACCTTCTGCAGTAAGCACTGTCCTTATTCCAATTTTACAGACAGAAATGGAAGCTCAGAGAGAGAGGGGGGCCAGGGTCACACAGTTGGGAGGAGACAGAGTCGGGATGCACTCGGGGAATCCACCAGCTGCCTCTTGAGTGACCAACTGGGCCTCTCCAACCTCACTGGGGAGGTGGGAATTGGGCGAGAGCTCTTACTCAGGGGTCCAGGGACCACAGGGCCTGGGGAAGCACAGGTTCAGTGAGGGAATCATAGAGGCAGGAGATGCTGGGGCCAGTGCTGAGCTGTGCTTAGCGGAGGTAGCCTCCTTGGAGACATAGGCCTTCTAGGCGCTTCCCTGGCTGGCTCCAGGGCTTCCAGTTCCTTTGGCTGCTGATGTCCAGTAGGGGCACAGGATGGAGAACTGCGATGGGAGGGGGAGTGGGGCCCCAAGATCCAGGCTGTCTCTGCCTGGGTCTAGATGATATGTGGCCTCAGAAGTCTCTGTCCTTCCCTGGTCCTCAGTTTCCCCATGTGTGCAAGGACAGTGCAATATAAGATGATGTCAGGAGTCCCTGACAGCTATTGGTTATCTTTGAGAGAGCAAAGGCAAAAATAATCAATAAATAATTTATTGAGCTTCTACAGTTGCCAGGTGCTTAAAACAAGTTCCTCGTGCATATCTCACTGAATTCTCATGAAGGTGCGAGATGAGTGTCATAATCTCCACTTTACAGATGAAGAAACTGAGGCTCGGAAAGGTGCTCAGGATCACAGAACTGGATGGGCCCCAGCTGGACTCAAGCCCACCTCTGCCCGGCACGTGTGTATGAGTCTGTGCATCCAGGCAGAGCCACAGCCCTCGAGGGTAGGCGAGTGATAGGGCTTTGGGGATGGGGCGCACAAGAATGTGGGAGGGAAAGTGCAGTGGTGGGGGCAGAAGCAGCAAGAATAAGCAAATGTGCAATTCTAGCCAACCTTCCTCACCCCCTCCAGCTTGTTGTCTGTCAGTAAAGTAGGGATGGCCCAGCCCCACCCCTGCACAGTTTAAGCGAGATGTTAGAGGGAAAGTCACAGGCACAATGGCTGTTTGTCCAATGGGTGTCTGGATTCTACCTCATCTGCTCTGTTAAATAAACTTGGAGTTAGGAGAGGGGAGGGAAACTTCTGCCAGATGAAGAAACTGAGGTCCAGAGAGAAGAGATTTGCCCAAGGCCACATAAGGTTCAGCTCTGACCCAGGGTGTGTCACCCCAGCAGAGCAGATACCAGAGCAGCTGCCTAGGTGTGGGTGGGTGGACAGAGCAATGAGTGTGCACATAGGGTCCTGGCTTCTCTCTTCCCTCCCAAACTGCCTGGGTTCTCAGCCCGGTGTCTCTTGTGGGCAGAAGGCTGTGGCTCCAAGCCTGCTCCCACTTCACACCCACTTCTGAGGGATAGGAGGTTCAGAAAACCCCACACTGTGCTGCATTCAGGACCACAGCTGGAGATGGTTCTGCATTAGAGTGGCATTTATCCCCTCCTTGAGCTGCTCTGGCATGATTGACAGGCCTTGGCAAGTTTCAGCCATCTTCGTACAGTTACTGGGCACCTTGTATCCAGATTGTGTCTGTAGGTCACTAATACCAGGAACCTAGGCAGCTCCACAATGCCACCACTCTGGCAAGGGCCTCTCAGAAGACATCTCTGCCTCTGCCCAGGCCCAGGCCCAGCAGCCTGGGTCAAGTGGGTCAATTTTTGTCTCCATGCCCACACTTACCAAAAATTTCACCATTAGCATGTCATTCCTGTGGCTTAATACTCCAACCCTGGTTTTAAAGGGCCTTTGCTTCAGCAGAAAAAACATAGCCCAGGTCCCGGAAAGTCTGTGTGGACCACTGGCTACTTTGGTCGTGTCACAATCCTCTCCTTTCTTGTACCTCAAGGCTGGAAAGGATCCTTGGCAATGATCAAGCTGTGTCCCCACACTTTAGAGATGGGGACACTGGGTGCAGAGAGAACTGGTGTGAGAGGGAACCTGGAACTCACTGGCCCTAACAATGCCTTCAGAGCTGAAGAGACTGCCATGCTTTGGACGAAAGCTCAGGATCTACAGACTGTGTCACTCAGGAACCCCTCTGCACCCCTCTCAGTCATGGCTTCTTGTGTGTAAAGGAGGATAGTGAAGCTTCACAGGGCCACTGTGATGCCTCAAGGAAGACAATTAACCCAGAGCTCAGCTCGATGACCAGTGTGCAGCCAAAGCAAGGAATTACTATTTGGAATCAGGGAGATCCGAACTGGAACCTGGATCTGCTGCTTCCCAGCTGTCACATCTTAAGCACCTTCCTGCACTCAGTTTCCTCACGTGTAGAATGGAGGTTCAAATGCCTCCCTTTCAGTGTTGTGGGGGATTCAGTGAGAGAGTATGGTACTCCCCCAGCACGTGGCCTGATGCACATGTGCTCTCAGCAAGTGACATCTGTGGGCCACAGTGACACAGAAATAATAGCCTCACTGGATGGGGAGGATCCAGCCTCACTCAGCCAAACATGTACCAGGCCTGGCAGCAGAATGGTGCTAAACTGGATCTCACACCCAGGCTCTGGCTGTGCTACCTAATGGACGGACAGCTCTTCTAGATGGAAGGCATTGTCTCTGGAGGTGTCTCCCTTGGCTGGAGAAGTTTCAGAAGTCCCAAATCTAGACCTGGAGGATGTGGCTGGCTGAGCAGGCACTGCATCTGGCCTGAGGACATAGCTCTTCTAGAGCTTGCAGTTTGGTAGAGGGGACAGGCGCTCATCGGTTAGTTGTACAACTAGTTACTTAAAATAGTGATAGCTAGGTGGCTTTCTCTTCTGTGGTTGCTACCACTCTGGCTGGGACCCTGCTGCCTCTCCAAAGCACAATGAGGCCTGAAAGCCCTTTCACAGAGCCCTTTGCTCTGTGGCAGGAAATGGCAAAAAGATGTTTTAACAGAGAGCAAGCAAGAGAGACAGCCCTAAGATTGCTGGCTCAGGCCAACGGCTCCAGCTATCACTCCAGATGGCCCCCTGAAGCTCAGGCCCTGTATTCTGCCAGCTCCAGCTATGGTCTCCAACCACACAAGCCTGAGGCAGTAGACTTGGTTGCAGCCATTGTGTGACCTCATCCCAGTCACGTCACTTCTCTGAACCTCAGTTACCACAACCATAAGATAGGGCAACAGCCTCATTCTTGTTATGAGAATATAATGCATTAAATCCTGGTGCTTGGGACATAGTAAGTGCTTATAGATGTTCATTCTGCCCCTATCTTTAGAGATGCTAGCCCAGGCCTTCTCTTAGGTGGTCTAGCTTGCACTATCCACTAAGGTAGTCACAGGGCACACATGGTCATGGAGCACTGGAAATGGGGCTGAGCAAAGTGGAGAGACATAGCACAGGTGTCAAATACATACCAGAGTTCAACGACTTGGCATGTAAAAAGGATGTGAAATAGCTCATCAATAATGGCTTATATGGCCATGTGATGGCACACACCTGCAATCTCAGCTACTTGAGAGCCTGAGGCAGAAGGATTGCAAGTTCCAG
Organism: Heterocephalus glaber; assembly: GCF_000247695.1. The sequence goes on along the minus strand of NW_004624842.1, from coordinate 1,746,849 downwards.
ACCAGCCTGGGTATCTTAGTCGAAGGCTATTGTTAAGGAAAAAAAATAGTAGTAGAGCCTGAGTGCTTGCCCTCCACACACAAGGCTCTGGGTTTGTTCCTAGTACTGCAAAAGTGAATAAATAGGAGGATAAAAATAAATAGAAATTATCATAAAAATGAGGTCCTAAAAGCAATGGCTTATATGATTGTGTTGGAATGATAATATTTTTGATACATTGGGTTACAAAAATATAGTATTAAAATTAATTTTAACTTTCTTTTTATTTTTTTGGTATGATTACTAGAAAAACAAAATTTATGCACACAACTCACATTTTATTCCTATTGGCCAGTGTTAGTCTGCCTATTACAACTGTGGACCAGACTGGCAATACTCCCACAAGCAGGGCCTTGTACATAATTGGCCGAGACCCTCCTGTCCTGCCCTGTTTAACAACCACCTGGTTGTAGGGTGAAGGCTCCAGAATCCCCTGCCTGATGTAATTAATTGCCTTTGGTGGGGATTTCATTAGGATCCTTGCTGGGACAACTCAGACACATGCCACATGTGCTTTCTGGCCATCGGTGGAACTCAAGTGTTTTCAAATCTGAGGGCCAATATTTACAGGGGTGCTATACATGGAATGTTTTGTATCTCAAATTTATATGTTGAATCCTTGACTCTCAATGTGACTGCCTTTGGAGTCAGGAAGTAATTAAGGTTCAATAAGGTCATAAGGGTGGCGCCCTGACTTGATAGGATTAGTGTCCTTATAAGAAGAGACACCAGAGAGAGAAAGCCACATCGAAGAGAAGAGGCCTCCCCCAGAAACCTACCTTGTTAGTGCCTTGAGTTTGGACAGGGACTTTCTCGGCAACCCAAGAGCTGTAGGTGAGTGCAGGCAATGCAGATGAAGCTGAGAATCCATCCAGATGAGAGCACGGGGTATGCACTATGGTGGGCCATGTTTGCAGAAGACTTAGAACAGTCTATCTGATGAAGCTGCTCAGGACTCCTGCTCAGCATTGAAAGGAACAGATGAGAAAACCAGTCACCAGAGAAGAGAGTGTCCCAGACCTGTATACTGTCCTCCAAAGGGTAACTGGACTCTCTTATCCCAAGAGCCTGACCTGTCCAACTCAAGGGACAGAAGAGAAGGATTCCTATCCTCCAACCTCTGTTGGAATCCTCACTATGGCCACTGGATCTTTGCATGAGACATGCTCAGGATGCTTGGTCAATTGGCAAATTTCTAGATACCTCCTCAGACCTCAACACTGAAAGAGAACCTCTAAGGGTGAGGTGTGGAACTCTCCAGGAACAACCAGGCCTCCAAGAGATCTTAAAATCTATGGATGGCCCAGAGATCCTAGAGCCTGTGTACATCTCAAAACTCTGGGCCAACCCTGTGCTCAACCCTGGCTGGACATTGGCGTTGCCTGGGAATTTTTAAAAACCTCCATACCCAGACCTCACCCCACACCAATAATGTCAGAATCTCTGAGGCATGGTCTGGGCATGGGTGGTGTTTATAAAGCTGCCTAAGTCACCCCAGTATGCACCTCAGGGCTGCTCCTGACCCAAATCAATTCTAGAGACTTAAAATGGCTGTTTGGGGGAAGGAGGAGCTGTGGGCCTCAGAGAGGGAAAGTAACTTGCCCCAGCTGTCATGAGGAGGGGATGGCAAACCAGTCCTGGAGCCCATCCCTGGGCCACCTCCTCTCCTGAGGCAGTATCTCCTTTCACAAAGCAGAACCCAGGCAGGCAATGTCCACCGTATTTCACTTTAACAATGTTGGAACCTGGTACAGTCAGGGCCACCACAGCAATGGGCCGGGAGCCTCGATGGCAATTAGTGGAGCTGTAAGTCTTTTGCTTTATCCAAATCTTGGGCAGTAATTTAGAAAATTTAATTAAAGGGGGAGAAATGAAGACACCTCGAGCTCCCTGCCTCCTGTTATAATGAGTGAAATACACCAGGCCGTAAAAGGAAATGCTGTCTGAGACGCAGCTCTGATGTTTTATTGCCAAGTTTTATTCGCTGATGTAAACGTAATCGCTGGAAACCGGAGCTCTATTAATGCACATATTTTCACACATCCGGGGCCCTGCCTGCCCCCTCCTTCACTCTGAGCTGGTTCACCCACCTCCTAGGGTCAGCCCTGGTGCTTTCTGGGCATGTCTATGCCTAGTCTGGATTTCCCTGCCGGTTTCATACCCTCCTGTGGCAGATAAGACTTTAATAGAATTCCATTGCTCCTCAGAGCTCAGTAATGCATTCTGAAAATTAGGCGGCTACATACTAAAGCCATTGTTCCCCCTTATAAATGGGCTCGCTCCAAGCCAGTGACCATGGGGTCTCTGATAAGCTCTCATGAAGCCTCGCTCCACATGTTATTGGTGTGTTAAAAGGTGCGACTCTGAGCTTACATTGCTCATTGTTAGGGGCTGATACATTTAAGTAGTTTCTCCATGAATCAGGCAGCTTAGGTATTTCCCCCCTCTTGGCATTGATAGATGAGCAAGAGGAAGCCATTTAGATGGTGCTCTCTAGGGCCCCAGCCCACATGGTGAATGATTTCCAATGCCTGGTTTAATTTATTTTTAAATGAAATTTGTTATTGATTCTGGATTAAAAGGACAAATCTTAGGGCTGTTACCACTGACAGAGCCACAGTGCTCAAGTGACACCGTTCAAGGAGGGGAGGGAGGGTGGCCTCCCAGAGTCAAGGGGAGGGTGTAGACTCTCCAGGGAGCTCAGCTCAGAGGCAAGGGGCATATGAGATCTCCTACTTGGGGGAACTTTAAAATTCTCATCTTTCCCAGCCGAAATACTTGACTTGGTGTTCACCTCCTGAGCCTCATTTGTGTAAGGGAAATAGCAGTGATATTTGCTTCATGGCATCCACACAACTGCTAGATGCTTGTTTAGTTACCTCTAGGGATGGGAGGCTTACTCTTTCCTGGAGAATTCCCAGAGTGAAACGAATGATTAGAGTCACCCACCCTAGTGAGTTCCTAGAGATTATTTCTAGGATAGTCTTTGGTTACTTTCTGCTTCCATTACACTCTTGGTTTTCATAGCGCCTGCAGTTTGCATTTGGATTGGTGAAGCAGACTAAATGCAGAATTACATGGGGGAGGAGTATGGCTTGGGAATCTGTCCTTTCAGATCCAGCTCTGCCCCATATTATTGTGCAACCTTGTGCAGGTTACTTCACCTCTCTGAGCTTCAGTTTCTTCATCTGTGAAAGAAGGAAAGTAATAATATTGGCCTCAAGGATTGTTGTGTGAATTACATGAAATCAAAGATGTGACAGTGTCTTGTAAACTGTAAAGTGAAGTTTAGGTAAGAACTGCAGGAAATATAAATGAGACAGTGTGTTAGAGTAGGAGATCCCTGAGTTGGGAGACAAAGGACGTGGATCCAGGTGTGGCAACTGGCTGTGTGACCCTGAGGAAGCCATGCAATTCCTCTGATTCTTATTTTCCTAAGCTTTAAAGAGGGTAGATTGAGTTAGAGGTCCTTAGGGACTATTCCCAAGAGCATGGATTCTCTACAATATCACTCTCCCATTATTAGCCTTCTTTGGGCAAGACACTTAAACTGTCTGAACCTCTGTTTCTTTGTCTTAGATACAACAACAGTAATAGTCAACACATATCATGTTATTTTCTATGCATCAAGCACTGTTCTACATGCTTTTCATGTAGCAACTCATTGAATTATCACAATAATCTTGGGAAGGGTGTATTATAATCCTTATTTTATAGCTGAGGAAGTTAAGAAACAGAAAGGCTAACAACTTGTTTAAAATAACATATCTAGCAAGCAGCAGGATTTGAAACTCAGAACATATGGCTCTAGAGTTCACACTTATACCCACATGATCCTACTCTATATGGCCTAATTGTTCTGAGGAATGGGTGGGAGTATTAAAATTCTTAGCATGTTGCTGGGCACACAATGAAGAAACAAAGACTTGGAAACCAGAATAAGGCAGAAGATATTTTTCCCCATTGGGCACTCAGGCTGGACCTCAGCTACACAGAGGGGGGTAGACATACAGGCATAGGGGAAGCAATGATGAGGGTCAGGACATAATGAAGATGAGGCATGCTCAAGGAAGGAATAATGACTAGAGCACAGGGTATGGACAGGAGGGGAGGCGAGACCTTGAATATAAACTAGAGAAGTCAAGTTTTCTCAAATAAACATGGCCATCAGAGGGTTTCCCATAGAGCCATTACATCATGAGCCTTTGCAAAATCATATAATCCCTAGAGGTCGGTCCTTGAAGGACTCTTTGAGGTTTTGAGGCTTCACCTTGTTCCAGACAATTAGAAGAAAAGATTCTTGAAGGTCAGCCAGAGGGTCAGTGGCTGAGCAGCAGTGTGCTGCCATTTGCCTTCACCTGCTCCCTCTGCAGCCCCCAAGCTGAGACTCTTGTTTACTCCTTTCCTAATCTCTCTCTTCTTGTACTCTTTTCTGTGTCCCCTCCCTCCAATCTGGTTTATGAGAAGAAAGCCTTGGGCTTGGGCCCTAAATCTGTCACCACAGTCTCCTGGAGAGACCTCATGCTGGGTTGGAAAGAGTTCTGGTTTCAATCTTAACACTTCCAGGTAAGATCAAAGATTCTCATTTTTGTCACCTTTATAATGGGAATGACACCATCCATTTCAATGGGAGGACGGTTCAAGTGAATTAATTAATGTGTATATGTTCTTGTATAGTCTAAGGCGCCTGACCACCCCAGGATAACCTAAATACCACGCAAAGAAAGTAAGAAGTGTATAATAGGGCAAAAGAGGCCCCTCTCTGCCGTGAGTGCTGTCCAGGAGCTGGAGTGACGTGGAGCCCCGTCCGCGGTGCTGAAGGAAGCCCCCTGCCCAACAGCCTGTGCGCTGTCCGCGGTACTGAAACACTGTCTAAGCGTGTGACATGGGGTGGAGCTGTTCTTAGTTTTGAAGAAACTGGATTGTTGCGGTGACCACAGGCTCCGCCTAGTGTGTTGTCCACCATGATATTGGACAGGCAGGGATAAGAAGACAGGGAAGACAAGAAAGGGGAGGTAACGTCCCTCAGGCTTTAACCTCGTTCTTAAACTGAGGATACTGTCCAAAGTGCTGAATGTTGGGTGCGCCTGTGGTTTGGAGTCCTTTTCAGAGGGGAAAGAGGGAAACCGGAAGGTCTGTCCACGGTGCTGAACCATAGCACCAAAGAGCCTGCGGAGGTGCCTGTCATGATGCTGAAAAGATGGGCGTCAGGGTAAGAAGGGGGTTGGTGCTATTTTTCGTGGTCTGACACAGCGGCGGACAAGGAGGACCTTGCCTGGCAGTCAGAGCCCTTGCTCCGTACCCTCTATGGGACCTCGGAGATGATCGCTCTGATTTAAGGCGCTTCAGATCTTTTAAATGAGCCACAAGTTCGCCTTTGTGTGTGTGTGTGTGTGTGTGTGTGCCGGGAATCGAACTCACGACCTTGGGCTTGCGAGGCAGGCACGGTGCCACTGAGCTAAATCCCCGGCCCTTCACCCTCTTTTTTTACTGAGGGTCTGGCCAACAGCTCCAGTAAAAGGGCCAGGAAAAGAATCGGAGGATTTCGTTGGATTCCTGCTCTGCAGAATGGGAGTGGCTCACGCATATTCCCTCTAGGCTTCTGTCCCAAGAAGGGAGTCTAACAGTCCAGAAGGGGGCGATCCAATTCACCGAGTAGGCCCAGGATCTCTAAGGTGCAAGGAACCTCACCATCTGGGCTATCTTACTCCTATTATGTAGATGGGAAAACTGAGTTCCAGAGAGGGGAGAGACAATAACTATCGAGGCGGCACGTCGGTGGCATTATGTTCGGAGCTTTGCATTCCTAACTTCGCAAATGCTCGCCACTGTCCTGGAGATAGCTGTCTTTGTTTCCCATTTCTCAAAAGAAGACCTTGAGTTTCATACACGAGTAAATACATGGACACGATCACATAGGGAGCCAAAGGTTGCAGCAGACCTATAATCTGGGCTCTGGTGTCTCAGTCGGAGTTCTTTTCCTGCCTCACACTCAATTTCACCCTCCTGCCCCCTGCCCCTGGCACTACTGTGCCACAAAGTTGAAGACTCCCTCTCAGTGCGCTGGGTCTAGCTGCAGGTGGAGTGGTTTTTCTTCTTATTCCTGTTGGATAGTATTTTCTGTTTCTGAACCCAGTTGTACTATGCTTTCCGCGAACCAGGCGCCTGCGGAGGCCTCCTCCACCCCCTCCCGGTTCCACCCTCGCTCTCAGGCTGGGGGAAAAGTTGCGAGTACCGCTTTAAAAATCCCAGCCTGGACAAAACTTTGATGATAAATCAAGCGGCAGATCCCTCCGCCACCGCCTCCTCTGGGCGGGCGGGCGGGAGGCGGAGGGAGGGAGGGGTGCGGCGCGGCGACGCCGAGCGAAGTGGCCTTCCGCGCAAGGGAAGAGTCCCGCAGTCGGAGGCGGCCGGCTGGGCGTGCGCTCGCTGCCTGCAGCCCGGGCTGGGCCGAGAGCGGGCTAAGGCTGGGAACCGGGCCAGGCCGGACCTAGCGGGCGAGGGGCAGCGGCCGGAGCCGCAGACAGGCCGCACCGGGCAGGGGACCGCGGGCGCGGGGTCTGCGGGCTCCGGAGCCCCGATGTGAGGCGGCGGCGTCCCCGGCCGGAGCGTGCACCATGGGGGCCCCGCTCGCCCTGGCGCTGGGCGCCCTCCACTACCTGGCACTTTTCCTGCAACTCGGCGGTGCCACGCGGCCCGCCGGCCACGCGCCCTGGGACAACCACGTCTCCGGCCACGGTGAGTTCGGTGGTCGCCCCCGTGGACTTCCCACCAAACCCCACCCCAGGTTGCGCGGCTCCAACTTGGCCGCCCCGGGGTTCGAACCCTCGCTGACCATGGCAGGAGTTCCGGGGCGCCCCCTGCTGGATCTACGGACCTGCCCGGCATCCTGGCTAGCCCTGCGGAGGAGGGGGCACCGGGAGCGCACCCCCACTCCTGCCTTCACGGAGAAGCCCCTGCAACTAACACACACATGCTCAGGCAGGAGCACACACCTCCATGTCCACACAGATATTCACAGCCACACTGCTTTCTCACTCACAACTCCCGCCCTCGCACATCTTCACACACCTTGTCAGATCCCCCTCACTCATAAATACACTTGTGCCCACTACACACACACACACACACACACACACACACGTGCATCAGACACTGCACTTGTGGGCTCACATCCTGCCAGCTGGCACCCAGGCACACATGCTTCGCCACAACTCTTGCCTGTTTGCGTGCACACACACACACACACACACACACACACTTGTGCATACACTTTTTCCACCCACTCCTCTCTGCCCATCTGCTTTTCTCCTTTTGGGTTTACCCTCAGGGCTGCTCTGGTTCCCTTCCTTTCCATCTTGCCCCTTAAACCACTGGGGATCCCTGTGGGACCTGCTAGCCTGGGCTGCCACCTCCCCTGTCATGTGGGTGGCAAATCAGGGACGCAGGCATGGTGGGAGCCCCTCAAAGACACTGGAATAGTTGAGGTTACTGCTTCCAGCCAGGGGTGTGGGAGTGGGAGAGGGACACCTGGTATTTTTGTCTGTTTCTGGGGTGAGTAGGAAGCTGCTGCTGTCCTTCCAGAGGACTGAAATGTGGGAAACCTCAACTCCAGCCACCATGGGAGCTGGGAGCAAGCAAGCGTTCCTGGCACTGCTTGCCCAAGTGTCAGAAGCTACTTCTGCCCCAGAGGAGCCCAAGTTGGCAGCGGAGTTGTGTGTGAGACAGGCAGCTGTGGGGGTTCCCCCACCCCTGTGCGCCAGGCTCTGGTATGGGGCCAGAGCATAGATGACACCGGAGGAGATCCTGCTTCCCGCCATCCCTTCCCCCCTCGGGCTCAGGGAAGGCTGCAGCACCGGGGCTTGGCACTCAGTGCCCAGGGCTGGGGGGAGGTTTGAACAAAGGGCCCAAACTGAGTGATTTATCAGTTGATGAGTGAGAGGAGTAGATAATCAGGGAGGGCCTTGCTGGGTCTCGATGCCTGAGTGGGATGGCTCGGCAGGGGGTGGGGTGGGGTGGGGTTTCCAAGTCATTCTCAGAGTCTCTGCTTTTAGGGACTCATGACTCCGTGCACCCTTATGCCTCACCATGTTTGACAGCAACCACTCTGTATATCATTTGTGCACCTTTTGAATCCCTTACTTATTTCTACTGACCTAGCTGGAGCCCTGGCAAATACAGAAGGTGTTGTTTTGATACTTACAGAGAGGGAAACCAGGGCTCAGAGAGGTGAAAGGAGTTGCCCAAGGTCACACAGCGAGAGACTGGCTGAGCCAGGACAGGCCCTAGGGTTTTGCCCAGGAATCTGTCAGATTCCCTCCCTTTTGAGGGAAATTGGGAATTCCTTCTTCCCTCCTCTCCGCGCTCTCTCAGTTCCTTGGCACAGTTGGAACTTACACTGGGAAGGTTTTCCAAGGAAGGAGTTCCCTGAGTTTTCGGTCCAGAGATGTGAGAGTGCTGGAGCCCTGAAGTTGCCTGTCATCCTGTCCCTGGGGCAGCGGACCTCAGGAATTGGGGTGCCAGTCTGTCATTCCCTAGGAAGCAGGCTCTGTCTTTTGTGTAACAGTCTCTGCCTGCCCCCTGGTGCCAGGTATGCTGAGGGGGTACAGTCCTCCTCCACAGCTGTAATGGCCATCAGCACCCTGGAGGTCTAGCTAAGGCCAGGGGAGGGCCTGGGGAGAACGGGAACAGCATGGGCTGCTGGGAAGCTGGCTTCTCTCCCAACCCCCTGTGCATCTCTGGGCAAGTGAGTCACCCTTCCGGGCTCCCTCTCTGTCCCTCAAGAAACAAGGAGGTTGGGCTGCTCCAGAGGGGCCATGCTGCCTTCCCCCAACATTGCCAGGTTCAAAGTCACCAAGTAGTGGCTGCTGAGGAGCCCCCACTGCTGCCTTTCTGCCAGGCCAAGCACTCGCCACCCCAGGAAAGGTTTGGAGCCACTCACTTAATCACAAAAAGAAACTGTTATTAATGATAGTGAGACGCAGCGAATAAGTGGGTCATGTCTAATAAGCCATTTGTGTTCAGGAGGAGAATACCAATTTGATAAAAGCTGTGTGTGCTGAAAACACTCAGAAATTGCTGTTTAGCAGATTGGAGCCTGATCATTTCATTATTCCTGGGCTCTGTGTGTCCTCAGCTGATTCAGGAAATGTGGCCAGGTCGGGAAGGTGTCTGTGTGTCTCAGGGTAGGGGGTGGTGGGCTGGGAAGGAGCCCAAGCTGACCCCAGATGTTTGGTGGCTGCTCACTGCTCCTGCTGTGTCTGAACCCAGCCCAGCCCAGCCACCGGGCTAGCACCTTCCGTCCACCTGCCCCGGGGCTTGTCACAGAGAAAGCCTGTGGTCAGGTGGGTCAGCAAGGACATCTGCTTCACTTTCTATCTCCCTCCTACCTCCACTCAACCTGCTTTGAAGAGAACACATACTGCATGGCTGTCCAGAAGGTGATAGGAATTGGGAGGTGGGATGGTGATGGTCAGTTACTGCACCTAGTAGTTGTGCAATAAATGACAACTATTTTGATTTTCCTTATCCCAGCAGGGGTGGGAGGAAAGGGAGTTGACATGTATGAGGTGCTTACTATGTGCTGGGTATGGCCAAGCCACTTGCCAGTGTGAACTCACTGGCATCGTGCATGCCAGGTTGGCTTTAGGTACATGAGGAAACTGGGGTTCAAGAAGGATCGATGACTTATCCAAGGTCACTGAATTTGTGCTGAGAGCTGGAGAACCATATTCAAAAGGAAGGTGTGCCTGGCACCTCTGGACCTACCTTGTGTAGGACAGCCTTGAGGCAGGATCAGCTCATTCCTGTGACAGGCTTAGTCCTCTGCATAGCCCTAACCCAAGTGCACTCCCTTTCAGATTCTCAGGAAACTGGCAAAGCTATGGGTTTCACCAGAAGAAACTGGTGACTCAAAAAGGTGACAGGACCTTGCTGAGTCCATGTGCAAAACACTCTTTCTAGAGCCAGTCCAGGGCAGGGGTCTGGAAGGCAGGTTCTTTGTGAGGATCTTTGCAGACTCACAGCCTCAGAGTCCCCAGAGAGTTTCTTACCATGCAGATCCCCTAAACCTGCTGGCCACAAAAAGTTATTGATGGAATCCAGGAATCTGCATTTTAATAAGCTCCCCCATTGATTCTCATGCAGCCTAGGGTTAGGGAGCCTGCATTTGAAGTATTCACCCATACGCCATGGAGATATAGGGATGGGAATTGCCTGGTGTGAGGGACAGGCTTGGTTTGGCTTTGCAGCGAGGAGTGGTCCAGACAAGGCAGGTGTATGGACCCTCAGAGGAACCCTGGGATGCCTCATACTGAAGCACACATCATCCTCCCACCACACACTCACTTGTGTGCATGCACACACACACACACACACACACACACGTGCACACTCTCGCCGCGTGCATGGACCTAGGCCAGCATTTTCAATTATTAATACACTCAATGCAGACAAAGACCCTGGCTTGGTCTGGTGCTTCTTCCATTGAGTGATTCACTGTCCTGAGGTTCTGTGAGTTGCCAGGAGGGAACAGCAGGGCGCTCAGGGAGGAGGGGGCACTGGGCCATTTGGCAAGGAGGCTGTGTGCTGAAAAATGACTCTGGCTTCCTTGTGTTCCTTACCGAACTGTTGGTATCTCACCATCAATAAGCCAGCTGGTTTGGTGGCTGGAAGATGGAGAAAATTGAGTCCTGTCTTTTGAAGTTTATGATGTTAAAAATGTATTTGCCTTTGTCTCATGCATTGGCGATTATTCTATCAATTACGGCCCATAAACACTGCACCTTGGGCTAGAGGTTTCCCGGCCTCCTGTGGGGAATTGGCCTCACAAGCAGTTTCCCCAAGTCCTTCATGAAGATTGGTTTTGACATCTTGCCTGTCAGCTGCTCCTGCAGCATTTTCCCCAAAGAGGGGGAGCCGCAGGTGGCCTGCAGGATGCAAGGGACTCTGCTCTTTACCTCGGTGACAGCAAGGGTAGTGGGCAAAGTCTCCCCATGGCAAACAAGCAGTCAAGGTGATGGGAGGTGAGTGAGCAGCTCCTCTGACCCGACAGCCATGGGGCAAAGATAGAACCCCTGGAATGAATCATGGGGACCCCTTCTGAACACCTTCCAGACCTCCTCTCTTACAGAGGGGAGGCCTGAGGCCCAGGGTAAGGGGGAATTTGCCCAGAATTTCTAGGAGGCTACTGCTTGGCTTTTGGAATCTCCAACTCTGTCTCTACACAGGATAATACAGAGAAGCACATGTCTACCGAGCATCACACGAGCGCTTAAACATATTGCCCCATTTGATCTTTACTGGAAACCTGAGAAGAGGGGACTGTCCTGGGCTTAGTGTATGGATGAGGAAAATGAGACTCACACACCTAACAAGTGTTGGAGCCTGAGTCTGACCCAGGAAGCTGGCTCCAGGGTCCCTGCTTACACTGCTGTTGAGTCCGAGGGAGGAGCAAGGAGAGGCCTAAGGTCTCACGGGAGGGAAGGCAGGTGGGGCTCTGGGACTTGGCTCCCTGTTGACTTTCATGTTACACATCCCAGGAGTCTGTGCAGCGACGGAAGTGGTAGCCCCCACAGCAGAATCGCCCACTCCCCTCTGGGTTGAGAAAGAGGGTGGGGAGAGAGATGATGCCCAGTATGAACGGTGTCCATGCCCGCAGCAGTCATCATCGAGAAGAGCAGAATGGGGGTCTGAAACATATTTATGGGTGCTTCACCATTCCCTGGGACTTTAGGGACCAAACCAGCAGCGGACAGGGTTGTGGGGAGAGTGTCTTGGCTCTGAACAGAATTTTGGGCAGGCTGAGCACTCAGGGCTCAAATGCCTTGTGTCCTGGGAACCAGCACAGTGCCCAGCCTGGGAGGTAGCAGGAAATAAATGGGTGTATGACAAGGCAAGGGTCTGAGGTCCGGTCCTAAAAGTTTTGCTTATTACAAGTTAATATATATTTACACATTCAAGTAATTTTAATTTCATGAGAAATTTATATTTGTAGTAAAAATATCACGGAGTTGGAGAGGGCTGCCTCCAGGTCCCCCTCCCGAAGCTGTGCCCCCTCAGGCCCATGAGGACCGCTGCTGGGCCGCAGCTCCACCACTCCCAGTTGAAATTGTTTTTTAAGACTCCCCAGGGCCCTCAGCACGGTTGGGCCCTACTGAGAGAGGATCTTAGGCAGAACCCAGACAAACCTCTTCCATTTTAATAGTTATGCATTTATTTTAATGTGGGCTGGAAAAATATCACCAGCATATCAAAACTGTGATTTCACAGATAAGATTGCTTAGGATGAGACTAACAGTATTAAAAAATAGTGGGTTAGTTTACAGGAAAACATTAAGGACATAATAGTGTAGGTGGCACACAGGCACGTCCGTGGGGACCCACGGAGTAGAAGTGACGAGGATGGGGGCCTGCAGGGGCCTTCAGCCTAATAGAGGCTGCTGTTGTATTGGAAGCTTGGTCTTTCATTCATTCCTTCACTTATTCAACAGAAGCAATTGAGCACCTGCTGAGTGCCAGGCTGTTTTAGCCACTAGGGACACATCAGTGAAGAAGACAGATAAGGGTCTTGCTGTTGTGGAGTTGTCAGTCTAGTGGGGGAGATAGACAAGTAAACCCACGAAGAATATATAAGTATAAACTGCGAAAAGATTAAAGAGGCATGTATGATGTTGTGCAGTACTCACCCCTGGGGCAGTAGTGAGCTCTCTGTCACAGAAGGTGTGCAAACTGGATCGAGCCAGTCATTAGTTGGAGATGTTATTGAGGGGATTTCTACCTTATTTCCCAGGGGAGCAAAGGCTGACAAGGTGGGCAGAGAAGCCAGAACACAGTGGGCGGTTAATAAAGATCTGTCACACAGCAATTTAGTGATTCCGCTGGCACAGGGGCCCAGGTGGGAAAAGCTCCCACTGCCACAGATGCCTGGCCCACATGGGGTGTGGCCAGGATGGGACCTTCTCTGCCCCTGTTTTTAGGGATGGGGACAATGGCTTTTTGGTGCCTACTGGAGCTCTGAGGAAGTGCAAGAGTGTGGGAGGCTGGTGGACGCTGCCTTTGGTCCACCTTCCTCTGCCTTTGCCCTGTGGTGTGACTTGGCAGATCTCCACCTTACTCTGGGCCTCAGTTTCCCCCTCCAACAATGACAGCACCGCCTAATCTCTAGGCCCTGAGATTCTTCCATCCCATCCTCCTGAGCCCTGTCTGTTGTCCTACAATCCACCCAGTGCCTGCCGTTTCACGCTCAGAGGTCTCACGGGATCTGAACCAAAACACCTGCCGGCGATGTTCATCCAGCCCTGTCTTTGCCCATCCACCCTCCTCTCACACATGCCTGGGAAGGGCAGTCCCATTTCACAGATGGTGTCCCAGAGCTCGCCAGGTGATGGACTCTCCCAAGGACGCACAGATGTTAAATGGCCGAGCCAGTCTTGAGCCCCACTTGTGGGACAGAGCCAGAGTTCTTGACCCACTCATCTGTCCTGCCCCGCTGCCAGGCCGGCACGTGGGCAGGGCTTTGTTCCAATGCAGCCCTGGTTCCATGGGACTCACATGGAGAAGGTGCTGCCAGATATGGTGATGGTTATGTCCTCCCTTAAAAGGCAGCATCTGAGGGTCTGTACTCTGGGCTTGAGTCCCAGCCATCACTGGGAAGTGGTGGGACACTCGGGGCATGCGTGGGACCCTATGAGTCCCTGCCTGGGAGGAGTGGGGTTTGCCTGAGCGTGCATGTGTTTTAAAGGGTGAGTGTGTGAATGGAGGGTTAGGGCAGCTGGGAGGGAGCCGGTGCCATCCCTTCGCTTCCCCTCTTGAAGGGCTTGGCTTCTGTCCTCTCCTGGGGGTCTTTGCTTCAGTGCCAGCTCCTCTGCCCTCCATGCTGATAGGCTGTGGAGAGCTGCCTGGGAGCGGCTGGCAGTGCCCCTGGGTGGGTCCTCTGTCTGCCCATCTGTCTGGATCCTTCCCTCTTGGGCCTGGTTTCCCCTGGACCTCTCTTGCTCACTTTTTCCAGATCTTTCTCTGCCTCTTCCTTTCTATTCTCTTTCAATTTCTTTCTTTTTCTCTTTGTCCCTTTCTCCATGTCTGCTGTATCATTTCTCTCTTCTTATGTCCCCACCAAATTCTCTTCTCCCTCTCTGTCTCTTTCTCTGTCTCTGTCTCTCTCTCTGTCTGTCTCTCTCTGTACACAACACACACACAAACACACGCACACACTCACACACCACACTCCTCTCTTCAGATGGATCTCAGGATTACACATACATGCATTGCATATATCAAAATGACATCTATACAGGGCAGGGGCTCAGTAACTGTCAGGTGAATGCATGAAGGAATGAATGAATGAGTGAATGACCAAATGGCAAAGCTGGAAGGGATACTGAAACTTATTAGACTAGTGGCTCCTAATTTTTTCAGAGGTCACAGTCCTGAGAATCTATGAAAAATGCCTTAGAAAAAATGCTGCATGGTTTTCTTGTAGTTTCAAGTCATTTGTTGAGACCCCAAAGCTCATCTCTGGTCCCCAAAAGGAGCAGCCTTCATTTCTTTGGTGACAAAACTGGGGCCCAGAGAGGTGCCGAGCCTGGCCCTAGGACATGAGCAAGTCTGTAGCAGAGCCAGGGTGGGGTTCCAGAGTCCTTCCCATCCACTGGGGAACAAAGCTTCATTTTCCCAACAAGTCCTTAATAAGTATCTTGAAGCGAGAGGGAATAATGGAGAACAGGGAACCAGAACGGTAGGAGAGCCAGGACAGTGAACAGAACAGAGAACATGAGGTCTGTAGAGGCTGTCCACTGGTGTTCAGGGAAGACTTCCTGGGAGAGGCGGCTCCTTCTAGGCTTGTACCCAGGCACTGGCAGGGCTGGGAGGGGACACCAGAGGCCTGTAGGGAGCCATGCCTGGCTGCCTTGGTCTGGCAGGGGCCTCACTTGGGAGAGTTGTGAGTGTGGATTTGGAGAGGTGCGCATGGGGATCTGGAAACTGGGCTGCAGAACTTGGCCTTGATTCAGGGTGGGGGGAGCCCTGAAGCTTTCCAGGCAGGGAATACTGGTGGCCAGGATAGAGGAGGTGAGGCTGCTATCTGGGAAGGTGCTGAGCTTGTGGACTCATGGGAGGCTAGGGCTGGCCAGCCACTCAAGGGGGGAGAAGCTGTGTGTGTGTGTGCGCGTGCGCGCGCGTGTCTGTGTGTGTTGTCATTCTTTCTACTTAGTCCTTGTCCAGACCAGCCTCAGGCCTGTCCCCAAGCCTTGCTTCACTTGCCTGCTGCTTCCTCCCCTCCTGCCCCCTGGTTCTCTCCTCCAGCTCAGTGCTACCTCCCGGAGAAGCCCAGGCCCACCAGAACCTCACCACACCCCCCAGCAGGCACCATGGGTACTATTCAACATGCCCATCTTTCCGAAGAGCAAACTGAGGCCCAGAGTGGTGGGCATGGGGCCCTACCAGGCTCAAAGCGAAGGAGCAGAGCCCAAAGTCTGGAGTTCCTCAGCCTGGCATTTAGAAGGTGTCTCTTGGGCAAAGGGGGTCTTGCCTGAATCCCTTTTCTCATAATCTTCAGCCTTGGTTCCCGGCTAAGGCAGGAAGGCTGAGAGCAGAAGGCAGGGTGTCTGTTTTGCTTTGTGAGGTTTTAAAAAAATCATTTCCGGCCTCGGAGGCAGCAGCAATTACTGCTGGCTCGCTGGGGAGCTGTTTGCCGCCTGTCAGCGGCCAGGGGAAAGGGTCCCTAATGGAGGCCCTGCGGCCAGAGCGCAGGGTAGTGGAAATAGCGCTCAAAACAAAGGCGCGCGGTCTTGGCAGGCAGGCAGGCAGGCCGACAGGCAGGAGCGGGAGGGATAAGGCCAGGGGAAGGCCTGGGGCTGGGCAGGAGCCCTGAGCCCCCCACTCCCTATAGTGGCCTCTGGATCTCAGTGCCTGCGGGAAGCCCCAGTCCCTGCCCCCACCCCTGCTCTGCTGCTTTCTGGCGCTGCATCCCTGGGCGTGACCGTCCCCTCCCAAGCCCCCAAGCCGAGGGAACTGCCCCTGAAGAGGCCCTGAGGTGAGCAGAACCCCTTTGGCTGGGGATCCCCTGTTGTAGAATAAATAGTCTGTGTTTGAAGGTCCAGACCAGGCAGGCTGAGGGCGCCCGGAACCTTGGGGAGGAGGAGGGGCCAACCCACTTGGCGAAGAGAGTATGAGCAGCCCGTTTTCACCAGCACATGGATGCTCCTCCGAGTGCCCGCTGGATCCCATGATACCTGCTTTACAGATGATGGAACTGAGGCTCAGAGATTTGCCCACTCTGAGAAAGTGCAGTTAAGGTTCAAATCCAGGTCAGCCTGACTTGAGAGGCCCCCTCCCGCCCCATTTTCCCAAATACCACGGAGCAGGGCTCGCATGAGCTTGGGTGGGCACTAGGTCTTGAGTGGGACCAGATTGGAACCAGGCCAGGTCCTGGTAGGGATGGGGCTAGAGCTGTGCACCCCAGAACCTCTGCTCTGGAGCGTCTCGGGCCTCTGCCTCGGCCTCCCTCCTTTTGGCCTCTGCGCTCCCTTCTGGATGCCTCATCTCTGCTTCTATCCCTGTGCTCCCTTCTCTGTCCCTGGCCCTCCTGGGGTCCATCCCTAAGGACCCACATTTCTCACTCTTCTTTCTCCACGATGGATCTGGGGTGCTGCTTCCTGGGGTGTAGGGTGACCTCTGTCCTTGCGCCTGAAGTACCTTGCCTTTTCTTCTTCCACCCTCCTTCTTGCCCTTGGCTGGCAGCAGGGACAGGTAAATACCTGGACTTTGGGGTCGGATACTGGGGCCCCTGCTCGCCTCCCTGAATCCCATTAGCCACCAGGGTACTGGACCCTGCCGCTGGCTCTGCAGGTCACACAGATAAGGACAAGAAGAAATGGCACTTAGGCCACTTCAGAGGCCCCACACACCTGTTCCAAGCCCTGCTCTCCCCAGCCCTTCCCTGTTGCTGGTTCCTGCACACTCCCACACTTGCCTCTCATTCCCTGCGGTGGGATGTGTGGGAAGAAGAGGTGGAAATCCCACTGGGGAAACCTGCTCAACTCACACGATCCTGCAAGTGCCAGAATGTTTTCACTCTCCTTAAATCTCCCTAGATTTGTAATTCCACTGCTGTCTCCCTGAATATGTGCTTGTGGCCTTGGGAGGCGTCCTGCCTTCAGCTGCCAGCTCCCACACTGGCTGGCCCACTGTGTCAGGTCTGCCTGGCAGGGAACCTGGGTATGTCCCCACCTTCACTATGCTTCAGTTTCCTCATCTGTAAGTAGAGGAAGCTGGGGGTGGCAGCACATATCTGTAATGCCAGCTACTCAGGAGGCTGAGGCAAGAGGATTGCAAGTTTGAGTCCAGCCTGGGCAACTTAGCAAGACCCTGTCACAAAATTTAAAAATAAAAAAGGCTGGGGATGTAGCTCAGCATTCCCTGGATTTAATCCCCAGGACCAAACAAACAAACAAACAAACAAAAAATGCTAATAGCCACTTCTGGTTGCTGTGAGAATTAGGGCTGAGACTATAGCTCAGTTGTAGCTCCATTGGCAAAGCACTTGCCTAGCATGCGTGAAGCTCACAGAAAAGGAAAAGGAAACACCTCTATGAAAAGTAATGATATGCTGCCACATGCCATGTCAGTGATGAGCCTCAAAAATATGCCATCAAGTGAAAAAGCTGGCCACAAAAGAACACATATTATGATTCAATTTACATGAAATATTTAGAATAGGGAAATAGGTAGAGACAGAACACAGATTTGTCCCAGAGGCTGGGGTGGGGGGAGTAACTGCTTAATAGGTACAGGGTTTCCTTTGGGGTGTTGGAAGTGTTTGGGATTAGATAAAGATGGTGGCACAGCACTGTAAATGCACTAAGTGCCTGCCACTCCATAGTTCACTTTAATGTGGCTAATTTTATATTATATAAATTTCACTTCAATTAAAAGTAATGAACTAACTAAATAAAAAGGAGACACCTCTATAGTGCATGCCAGGCAGCCCACTTTGTGGATGTTTACACATTTAATTCTTACGACAGCCTGACAAGGCAGCTGCTGTCTTTATCCCCATTTTACAGATTAGGAAACTGAGGAACAGTATCACTAGGCACTTACAGCTAAATGTTCTCTCTTAATTTTCATTGATAGCTGGGTGTGGTGGCACACACCACCAGCACTCGGGAGGCTGAGGCAGGAGGTTTGCCATGAGTTCGAGAGCTACATAGTGAGTTCAGAGCCAGCCTGAACTACAGAGGGAGACTCTGCCTCAAAAAACTAAAAAAAAAATTGTTTTCATTGGCCAGGACTGGGCAGGAACTCCACCTTTAGATATGCTTGTCTGTGTGTAAAAACTCAGCAGCATCCTGGTCCCACAGGGCCCACTCTGTCCCACAGAGCATCCTGCACTCTGAATCCTGCTCTTCACCTGTGTTAGTTCATCAGTCTTCCACTGGCCCTCAGCCAATGGCACAAGTGGAGCTGAAGCTCAGAGAAGTGACATAGCTCACGAAAACTCACAGCAAATCAGGGGAGAGTAGCATCTTACATACTCATGAACCTTACATACCTGTAAACCCTGGGCCTCCTCCACCAGCCCCTCACCTTCCTCCTGGTCCCCTCTGTGCATGAAGCAGGGTCTGAGGGGCACAAGGGCCAGGTGTTCGCTCCGTGCAGCAAAGAAAATTGTACCCACAGGGGACAGCCCTTCTTCCATGTCTCCCATGTCACTCAGAATCCATGGACTCTGGGCTCTCCATAATATCTTCATGTTTGTTTTGGTACAAACGTGACGTCCTTTCTCCCTTTTCCTGGAGTGACGTGGATTCCTCCAGAAGTTGTTTCCCTGGTAGGAATGGCATAGACCATACAAGTCACCCACTCATCTTGCGGTTTGTTCACTCTCCAAGTGTGCATCAGAGCCTTGTCACTCCCAGAACGAGTGTCATTCCTCACCGTGTGCTGGCCAGGAAGGGCCTCCGGGTCTGAGGTCCAGCAGGAGCAAGGCTTTGCTGTAGGGGGTGCTGGTGACTCAGGGTGGGCCTGGTGGCCACAGGAAGCCAGGCCTGGAGGCTGTGGTGGCTGCCCACTGTTGTGCACACCTCAGCAGGACTTCCAGCCCCAGCCCCTTTGGATTTACAAGAAGTCTCAGTGTGGTGCTGCTCCAAATTTAACACCTAACCTTCGCCAGTCTCCCCTTGTTAATGAGAAAAATTGGAGGTAGAGGCCCAGAGCCCCCAGCAGGCTGCACTTCCAGGCTGGGATTTATGGGTGCTGTTCTGTTTTCATAGTGTTGATTTTTACAGTTACCCTCTATTTATGGCGAGTGATGCTGATTTTCCATTTATGACAGTCATAAAAGTCTCCTTTTAAGCTGAATTTATTTAAGTAAAAAAGGAAAGATGCTTTGAAAATAAATATTAAGTAAATAATAGTGCTGGTGATACAGGGATCTGTGGAAATGGTGAAGGAGATGCCCAAAAGGCTGGATTCAGGAGACCCCCTTCTGGGCTGCCCTTTGCTCCCGGAGTCTCCCCTGACTCTGCAGCCCCTGTCAGCCTTCCAGTCCAGGCGAGTGGTCCCCTCCTCCTGAGAGCCTTCCCTGACTCCCCAGCATCAACACAAACTAGCACCTCCTTCCAGGGCTCCTGTGTGCACTTTGCCCAGCTCACTCCCTGGTGGGGTGTGACTCATGACCATCAGAGCAGTGCTCACCTTAAACAACTATGCAAGGTGGTTCAGACTCAGTCCAATCCAGGGCTGGCACAACAGTCTCTGGAGTGTATGTCTGTCCCTCCTGTGGACTGTGGGCTCCCTGAGGGATGGAGCCTGCTCCAAAACATCTTGGGAAGCCCTCCACAGGGCCTAGCTGAAGGTGGGGGCCCTTAAGGGTGGGTCATTTTCATTTGCTTGAGGGGAGGACTTGAGCTACTGTTGCATGCCGCTAAGGCCTGTACTGTCCACCTTTCACTCGGAGGAGAGCTTGCTCACTTTTGCTTGCCTGTTTAAATGACTGCCTTCTTGCTGCAGGCAGCCTGTCAGGGGCCACAGGGTGCCCTGGAAGACACAGAGCCTCAGGAGCCCCCTGGCCCAGCCCTGGGCAGTGCCTGCACCTTCTCCGGGAGGAGAGGGCTCTGGCTGTGGCCTTAGGGGTCCCTTAGCTGCGAGAGTCTTCTCCATCCCTGAGGGGCTTTCTCCCTCCATTTTATCTGGTTTTCCTTTAGGGAGGGTTGATGCCTCCTGATTTTAGGAGCCAGGTGAGAAAGCCACGGAGCTGGAGCTTCATTAGGTCCTCCTCCTGCAGCCCTGACCCTGGGAGAACCACTCTTCCCTGCCTTCCTGACCCTGAGTCACACCCCTATGGCCCAGCACCCAGCTGAGCTGAGCATAGAGCAGGAAAAGCCCTACAGAGAATCAGACTTCTCAGAGCTGAAAAGGAGACAAGACTCCAGCTCTGGTTGGGGATTTCTTTCGGTCATTTCTGGGGCTTTGATCTGACCTTGTCCCTTCAACGCTGTGTGACCTCAGGCACTGACGCTCCGTCTCTGAGCAGCAGTGCTCCCACTGGGAATGGGACTGATTAGAGCCCAACCTTGTCATGTTTTTCCAGAATGAAGTAGGGTCCTGTGTACAGTGCCTGGCATACAGGAGTGGTTTTCTGCCTGTCACCCGCTGGAGGAGGATGGGGCAAGGCTGCAGGGGACTGGGCCACCCCCTCTAGACTTTAGACTCACTGCAGCAATGGTGCCAGCAGAAGGTGGGCAGAGTTGGACTATGCAGTCCTGAGCCCTGAGTTCAGATCCCAGCGGCTGCCCCTGACTTTCTGTGTGACCTTGTGACATGCCTCCATGAACTGCAGTTGCCGTGGTCTGCAGAATCACTGTGAGGATTACACTGACCAGGCCTTTGTGGCATGCAGGGGCCTCCAATCCAAAAGAGGACACAGCAGAGCTGTGTAGCAGAGCTACACAGCCATGGTCCTGCTGGCACTGTGGCCTCTGTATGTCGTCCTGGTTCATTCCTGATTGCCTTCCACAAGAGGACTTCATGGGCCATCTGCCATCTCTGAGCCTCATGGCTCTGTTCTTTATCATTTCTAACTGAAATCCTCTGGGTTCAGGCCTGACCTTCCTTTCTCATTTCATTCCTTCCTTTATTCATGCATGCATTCATTCAGTACATGCTGATCCCCGGGGTGCAGCCCTGGGCAGCTCCCAGAGACACCAGTGTGAGGACTCAGGACCCTCAGGGAACCAAGGAGGGCTTCCAGCCCGGCCTGGGGAGCAGGGGCCTGTGCAGAGGACCACTGTGCGGGCCACCTGGGCCAGGATGTCAGAAACTGTGTGCTGGCCGGGCACAAGGGGGAACTCATGTAAATAGCCAGAGGGGTCATAGATGGCATTTGGGCAGAGCCAGAGCCTGTGAGCCCAACTGTGACCCTGAGGGCTGGCAGCTTCTCAGGCGGGTCCCAGTATGGAAGGCTGTGGAAGCCCCAGCAGCCTGGGGCAGGGGAACTGGGAGTGTCCTATGCTGCCACTAGGCTCCTGCCCATGTCTGTGTGGGACCAGTGGTGTCTCTGAGCTCCTGCTCTGTGCCTGGCATTGTCCTAGCTGTTGAGATACAGCAGCACCAGACTGCAGTCCCTGCCTGTAAGGAGCTCATGCTCCAGGTGCAGGACTGACAGGAAGTGAGAGAAGTGAGGAAAAATGTAACATATTAGGAGGAGTAGTCAGAAACACCATGAAGCAGGGAAAAGCGGGCTGGAAGAGGGGCTCGGGGGAGGCTCCCTGAGGAAGTGGTGCAGGAACAAAGGCGTGAAAGGGGTACGGAGTGAGCTATGGAGATGGGGAGGACACAAATCCAGGAAACGTGTGCTGTGTGGAAACCACTGCTGTCAAATGGGAGCCATGGAGTGAAATATGTACAACCACAAAGTTACCATTTGGTGGCATTAAGCGCATTCAGGTCACTGTGCAGCCATCACCACCATCTAGCTCCAGAAAAAAAAAATTTTTGTCTCATGGTACTAGAAATTGAACCCAGGGAGCTGTGGGGTACCCTAATCCTTTTTACTTTTTATTGTGAGACCGGGTCTCACTAAGTTGCCGAGTCTGCCCTTGAACTTGCAATCCTCCTGCTTCAGCCTCCATAGTAGCTGGGATTACAGGCATACACCACCGCACCCAGTTTTCAGAAACTTTCTATCCCCTGGCACAGAGACTTGGCCCCTTGCAAGGGTGATTGTCCACTACCCACTCCCCAGCCCCTGGCACCCACCCTCCTCTCTGAATTGCACTGTTCTGGGGACCTGGCACAAAAGGAATCACACCACATTTGTCTTTTTGTGACTGCTGTGGGTGACTTAGCCCGATGTCCTCAAGGCTCATCCAGTGTGGCTTCTATCAGAAAGTCCTTCCTTTCTCAGGCTGCATAATCATCCTTTACATGGGTGGACTGTATTCTGTGTCCATTCATCACTAGAGGTTTTGGAACACAGAGTGTCACAGTGTGACCTAGCCAGAGATGGGGCCTGGGCTGAGGGGTGACTGAGGAGCCAGCAGGGCACCTCACTTTGTCTGAGTTTCCTGGGCAGATCTGTCCTTAACCCCCACCCTGTCCCTGAGGGGAGCCCGTTCTCCTCCAGCAGAGCCGGCTGGCTGAGCTAGGGGACATTCTCCGAAGGCTTGCTGGAGGAGGCAGCCTCCCACCAGACTGGAGGGCCTGGGAGAGGTATGCAGGGGGAGGAGGGAGATTGGGGGTGCACCAGAGGGTCTAGAGTGGGGCATGTGGGTTTAGCAATGAGCGAGTTGGGGGAACCTGGGCTGCAGCTGCCTTTGGTGGACAAACCTCAGGCCCAAAGGAGCCCAGCAGCTTCTGGGAGGCAGAGAGAAGCTGGAGAGGCAGACGGGACTGAAGGGTGAGAGGGCCCGGGGCCCAGTGCTGGTGAGATGCAGATGCTTCGTCCACTGTGTGTTCTCATGAGACACCTGGAAGGATCTTTAAAGATATTTCTGGAGGGCCCGGGATTTCACTCAATGGCCCTGTGCCTGCCTGGCAAGTGCAAGGTCCTGAGTTTGATTCCCAGTACTGGAGGGAAAAAAAAGATTTTTCTGGAGGTGTTGGGAGTTTGGAGGAAGAAGCCAAGGGAAGAGAGTGCCATTTATTGAGCCCTACTGTGCACCAGGAAGGAGGCGTAGGTAGCCTGTGTTCTGTCATCAGTCTGCTCTTTCTGCCCCTTTTCAGGTAAAGAAACAGGCTCAGAGAGGCAAAGGGGCTTGCCCAGGACACACAGATACAGCCCCACCACGAAACCAAGCCCTGGCTCACCCAGGCCCACAGAAGCAGTGCCTGCAGCCAATGTCCCCAGTACCGGCCCAGGGTTAATGAGTGCATCGCTCCCCCGATCAGGAGCGGAGAGGAAGAAGATGCTGCACTCAGTCATGGCTCTTCTGCTCTTCCTGCAGAATCCCATTTTGTGGGCTCTGGTTTTGTCTCCCTAGAGAGCCTGGCCCAGCTTGGGCCCTGGGGCTGAAGAACACATTTCCCTCTTTCTCCCAAATCTAGAATTATTCTGGGCCCCTGGGGATGGCCGTGGAGTCACCTGTGATGGAGGAAGCCAAAGAGGAGTGATAGCGCCTTTGTCCCCAGCTCAGCTGTGGTGCTAATGTGGGGCTAGGGATCCTGAGGCTGCCTTGAAGGAGTCAGGGTGGGGGCTGGGGAGGAGGCTGCCTGAGGATGATGTAGAAGTTGCAGACTTCCACTGTAAGGTCCCCTAGAACTGGCTGTGGTTTCATCATTGACTCAGTTTGGCTTCAGCAAGTCACCATCTCTCTGAGTCTCAGCCTGTCCATCTGAAAAATGAGGAAAATGAGGGTCATGCCCACCCCACGACATCTTGAGAAAGTCTATGCTAAGAGCTTGGCACGCAGCCGAAACAAGTTGTCTTTATTTCTCAGACTTCAGAGATTGTTATTATTTCATCATCATCACCGTCAGCAGAACACCATGGATCACCCCCTAGGATCCGGTGCTGAGGTCCTGACAGAGTTAGGGGAGGGAGGAGCCTCTTGCCCACACTCTGTGAAGGTGAGAGGGCCTGAGCTCCTCATCTCTGGTGGTGTGCAAATGGGAGGCTGGAGGGTGGAGCCGGAGGCTGAACTTTACCTGAAAATTCAGCGCAAAGCCTGAGGAGCTGACAGGCCCATGGGTCCTGGACAAGGCTGCTGTCAGAGCTGGGTTCCGAATGCAGCTCATGTGAGTCTGGGGAAGAAGCACGAGGACAGAGTTCTTGGGATCCTGAGGGGGTCTCCCCCACCTCATCCCACCTGGCTGGGTCTGGGGACTGAGGTACCTTGGAACCAGAGCCCACTATGGCCTCACTCACAGCAAACCCCTTTCCCCAAGCCCTTAATGCCTGGTTCTCTGTTCTCCCACCCAAACCATTGCCCTCCTGCTCCCCGCCCCTACTGGGGCTGACCTGGGCTTCAAGGAAGCCTGCCTTGATTGCCTCTGGGCTGTGAGGTACCCCCTGGCTGCCCTGGCCTGTGCACTTGGGAACCAGACCCCCACCCCCACAGGAGCCTGCTAGGTGGGTGTAGGGACTGCTCCTCCTTAGAAAGGGCTCTGCATGCAGGAAGAGCCTGAAGGCTCCGGCAGAGTGTGGACTTGGGAGCCAGGGAGGCCTGGGTTCATATCCCAGCTCTGCTATGTGGCCATGGGAGGGCTGTTCCCCAGCTAGGCCTGGCTGCCTCCTCCTAGCTGTGAGGACTGGCAAGGAGTGGGCCCCTCAGGCTGACACAGGTCACTGCCTGCTAGGTCACAGTCTGCACAGGCAGCATTACATTACTGAGATGGGCTATGAGCATGTAAAATGTGCTCTGATTTCCATGGTTTAGCACAAAAAAGGAATGTAAAATGACTCACTAGTAATTTTATTACATGTTAAAATAATAATTGCTTGATATCTTGGGTTAAATAAAATACATTATTAAAATTAATTTCACATTAAAATTTTTTTTCCACCTGGCTACTAGAAACTGGAATATTCCATGTGTGTTTTATGATGTGGTTCCATTCTGAGTCTGCCGGGCAGCACCATCCTGCATGGCCATCCCTGAGGCTCACATGGGGGGGGGCAGCTGTGCTCTGCCACCCCTGGTGCTGGGCTGTTCTTCAAGGGGAACTCAGAACCCCACCTGCCTCCTGCTGCCCCCTGCCATTGTGCGAACCAAACCAGATCCAGCCCTCTCTGAGCCTTGCTTTCTACCATGGGCAGAAGATTTGGTGGACCCAGGCGGGGTTTTCAGCCAGTTTTGGGGGGGCTGTGGGGAGGGGAAATTGAGGCCCGGTTCATCCCTGGGGTCACTCTGGGAGCTTCCATGAAAGGACAGCCCATCTCTGCTCCTCTTTCCACCCTTGAGACCCATGCAGAAGATTTGCCTCCCTCTGTCTCTGAGTCTCACCTGGTTGCCAGAAGTGCTATAACTGTCCCTAAGGCCTGGCTGAGGGCTGCCTCAGCCCTGCCCAGCTCTGCCACCCTGGGTGGAACAAGTCCCCCTGAATAGCTCTGTGGCGGGGGGGCGGGGGGTGATGGTGGCACTTTCTGATTTCTGTGGCTCAGGCAATGACACTTAGAGGAGGTCATAGCCATGTCCCTCTTATGGTCTCAGGGTCACACTTCTGGTCTTTGAAATCCACCTACAGGGCCTCACCACCCTCTTCCTCCCTTGTTTACAGGCAGGAGGCGCCTGGGTCCAGGCAGATTCTCTGTTCCAGGGCTGGGGCCAGCAGCTGGGGTCAGGGAAGGCTGGGCCTAGCCAAGGCTCTCAGGGCAGATCCAGCTCTGGTCCCTGCTCTGCCACTGCCCAGCTGTGTATTTGTTTATTCATCCATTCCAAAGTGTTTACTGAGCACCTACCATATGCCAATGAAGCAGGAAACTCTGGGGATACCCAAACAGAACACTTTGACACACGAAGAAGGAGGAAATCAGCCTTTAATGCCTGCAGCTCAGTGAGTGATTTCTGTCAGTCTCTAGAACACAGAATAGAAGTTTGTTCTTCTTTATATACCTCTTTTTACATCTACGAGGCTTACTTTCATTGGAGTTTCCCTGGGAATATAGCAAGCAGGATTTACACAAAGCCAAGGGAGGGGGTGCAAAGAGTTCTGGCAGGACTTTCTGTGTCCATTAAGCTCCTTTGGTGATAGATTACAAAAGTTGTCATGGTTACTCGGGTACATTCAATAAAGAGCATTGCTACTTAGTTAACCCATAGTTGCCTAATAACACAGTTAACCCATAGTTGCCCAATTCCATACGAGGGGTGGTCTCTCTCACCAGTACTTTTCTTGTTTTGAGCAATTGAATAAGACAGCACAGTTGCTGCCTCTTGGAAAAAGGACAGGTAACCAGCATAAATAAAGTCAGCATATTAGCTGTGCTGGCTAGCACAGTAGCCATTACCTGGGAGTGGCCGTTTATATTTACATTTCAATGAGTAAAAATTAAATAAAATGTAAAATTCAGGTCCTCAGTCAAACCAGTCCTATTTCAGGTGCTCAGTAGGTTTATGTGGCTGATGGCTACTGTATTTGCTCAGACACAAAACATTTCCTTCCTGGTAGAAAGTTCTGTTGGCCAGCACAGGGTGTTCCAAGGGAAGGGTGATTTGAACCACTGGGTTGGAGCTGGAGATGCTTTTTTTTTTTTAAACTGGGGATTGAACCTAGGTTTTTTTTTGTACTGGGGATCAAACTCAAGACCTTGTACTTTCCAGGCAGGTGCTGTGCTGCTGAGCTGAATCCCTGGCTCTGAACTTAAGGTTTTAACATTGAGTTATATCCCCAGCCATTCTTAAAATTTTTTAAAATTTTGAGACCAGGCCTCACTATGTCACGATGTAGCCCAGGCTGGCCCTGAACTTGCAGTCCTCCTACCTCAGCTTCCCAGAGTGCTGGGATTACAGGCCTGTGCCACTACGAACAGCCTAGAGACGCAATTTTAAATGAAGTGGTCAGGGCAGACTCTCCTGAGGAGGTGATACCTGAGTAGAGTTCTGAACAGAGGAAGGAAGGAGTCATATGAGAATCTGGGGGAAGAGTGTCCCAGGCAGAGAGATCAGCAAGGACAAAGATCCTGAGGTCAGATCCTAATCAGAATGTTCAAGAAGCAGCAAAGAAGCCATTGTGGTGAGAAGACAATGAGCAAGGACTTGAGTAGAAACCCACACCAGAGGGAGCAGCCCGTGCAAGGCTCTGGGCTCTTACCTGGTAAGAGGGTGCCACGGAGAGTTGTGAGTATGAGGGGACAGGGATGATGGTGTTTGGCCAAAACGACCGGCTGCTGTGTTAAAAACACAAAGTCACAGGAGGAGCAGAAGCAGGAGGAGGTCACTGAGAGCCTCGCCTGGTGGCTTGGCCCAGCAGAGGAGGGGAGGGTGGAGTCTGCAGAGATTGACCCTGCAGAATCCACAGGGTCTCCTAAGACAGAGGGGACGCAGGAGGGAGCCGGAGTGGCTGGGGCTGTGACGGTGAGGGCTCCTGGGTAAGCTGCTGTCGCTGAAGGGCCAGGTTTGCCTCCTGCACCAGGGGTGGAGGACAGTCCAGGTTTCAGGTCGACCATGTGGGAAGGCCTCACAGCCCTGGCCTGCAGTCAGTCATGCAAGCAGCCTTCATTCCTGCTACTCAGGCTTTGGTGAGCCAAGAGTGGCCAGTCCTTCCCCGGTGAGGGGACACAGACCCTTTTGTAAATCTTGACATTGACAGTCGGGGTGCATCAGGCTCTCTCTTGATCCAGAAGATCCAGTGAAGCCCCACACTTGGAAGCCCTGTGTGCAGCGCAGGAAATAAGCTTCCGATGCCGGTATTCCTCAGTTCCCATCACACAAAGCTCCCACTGTCTTGGGGAGGGGAACAAGGCAGGTGGCCCTGAGCAGGGATTTAAATCCGGGACCCCTACCTCCCAGCCCAGGGCTCCCCTCTTTCTTGGAGGGGACAGAAAGGAACAGGAGAGTGAGAGCCTCCGGGATTGGGCTTTGTCATGTCTGTCCCTGTGGGCTTGGGGAGCCTGGCGGGCTGCAGCAGCAAGGGGGGAGGGGGCTGACAGACATCACATTCCTGGGTGACCTGCACATTGCCAGGCATCTTTCCAGGACGAGATAATCTCCCCTGAGAAGAGGAAAGAATTCTAATTACTTCTCAGGAAGGTATTTGTTTGGGGAGACAGAGAGACTGAGCATATGGTGGGAGGGGCAGTGACCCGCCCCCCCCAGCAGCGGCTCTCGGTTACCAGGCAGCATGGTGGGGGGCCTGCTAGATCAGGGAATTGGAGGGGCTGGACCCTGCAGGGGAACGGGATGAGATTGCTCCCAAACACGTGCGTGCCCTGAAGAAGAGAACCTTCAATAAGCCTGGGCAGCCCACGTGGACACCCCTGTGTGGCCAGGGAGAAGTCTGGGGAGGCCAGGGTGGATTTGCTTTTACGAAGATAGCGCTGGCTGCCCTATACTGGACCAGGAGCAACCCTGGGTGGGGGTGTGTGGCAGTGACAGGGACAATCGGAATGTGCTGATGAGACGCAGCGGCCTCCAACCTCCTGGCCTCCTTGCTCACCACTTCCGACCCAGCCCACCTCTTGTCTGTCCCCTGTGCCGCCTCCCAGGGCTCCGGAACAGAGGCCCAGCTGATGGCCAGGCGTCCAGGGAGACCCGTTCCTTCCTCCCATCTCCCGCCGGCCTTGCCCACCTGGAGCCAAGAACAGCCGTCCCCGCCTACTCTTGCTTTTCTGCCTGCCGATCCGGCCCCTGCCCCTCGCTGCTGTGTCCTAGCCCCCAAGTCACCCCTGTTTCTGCGCAGCCCTGTTCACAGAGACGCCCCACGACATGACGGCGCGGACGGGCGAGGACGTGGAGATGGCCTGCTCCTTCCGCGGCAGCGGCTCCCCTTCCTACTCGCTGGAGATTCAGTGGTGGTACGTGCGGAGCCACCGGGACTGGGCCGACAAGCAGGCATGGGCCTCCAACCAGGTACCGTGTTCCGGAGTGGTGGCATGGGCGGCGCAGCCCCGCTTTCCCTCAGAGCTGTTCCTTTTTCCGCGGGTGGGGTAGATGATGCCCAGATGGAGGCAGAGCCAGGCTGAGCCCCTGAGACACCACAGCAGGAGGGCCCTCCCCTCGGGGAAACGGACAGAAGCTGGCTCTGGATTATGAGGCAAAGTGGGTCTCATAGCTCACATTCCCCCACTTCTCCAGGCCATCGCGGGAGTGTTTTGTAAATGGCTCGGCACACACCGGGTGTCACTATTGCTGAGTTCATCCTCAAGTTCATTCCCCCGTGTACATGCAGGCAGGCTCCCAGCATCCCCAGTCTTACACACACACACACACACACACACACACACACACACAGATCTACACCCCCTAGAGCAGATGCTGGGGCCCTGCTTCCTGCCCTACCACCAGCCCCACTGCCAACTGTCAACTCTTGCAACTCTGCCCAAAGGCTACCCCTGGGCAGAGCCTGTTGGGCAAGGCAGTTAGGGCTGGGCAGCTGAAGAGCATCCTACAGGTTCTCCCGGGGTGCTGCTCCCCGATCAACTTCCTTCCCTTTCTATCTCACTTACCTTCTCCCCTGCTGGGGCTTCCTGAGGTCACCTCCCAAATAAGCCACTTGTGCTTTCATCTTTGTCCTCAGGTCTGCTGTTGGGGGGCACCATCTGAGACACTTGCTCATGTGTCTACACAAATGGGTGTGCAAATGCACACATCCGCATGTGAACAAACACATGTGCACACCCTCACATCCACACAGCAGCGAGCTACATGTTCCCCAGGGCTCATAAAAGAGCCGCTAACATATGCACAAGGACAGGTCGCACTCTGTTCTGCTCCTGGGGGTGTCAAGTCCCCAATGTGTCAGCCTGCCACACGTAGACGAAAAGGACTTTGGCCAGGGAAAGCCCCTAGGAAAGGAGGGGCAGATGGCTGCAGATGGAAGCCCCCCGGGCCAGCTTTCAGGGACTCAAGCAGCAGCATGTGCTACGAATGAACGATCACAAATCATGCGGGGAACAGATACTCCTGCTGACTGCTGGTCGGACGCTGCCTTTCTGGCCTGCTCACTCACGCCCTGCTGATACTCCGTGCCGGTCGAACCCAGATGCATAGCACGGGGGCGGTCAGTTTCCCGTGCGCCGCCTTCGTCTTTTGTCTGACCCCTCCCCCACACCCTGAGCGGACAGAGAGCCAGGGGACCCCAACTCCAGACCCCGCAGATTCCAAGCATCTCCTGCTATAGCTGGAATCTTTTTTTAAAATAATTTTTATTTTGTTGTGCTCACTTCGGCAGCACATATACTAAAATTTTTTAATAACACACGTTAATTTACATGTTAATGGGATTAGTGTGATTTTTCCACACACGCACACAGCATGCCCTGATCAAATCCAGCCTCCCTTCTATCCGCAGTCTCATTGTCCCCTGAGTCCCGTCCTGCGGGCTGTCTCCCCCACCTCCACCCGTGCTAAGGCCTTGTCTCTGCTCTCTGTCCCTCCCCCTCCAACAGCTGAAAGCCTCGCAGCAGGAAGACGCAGGGAAGGACGCCACCAAAATAAGTGTGAGTTCTGATAATGACTTCTCGCAAAGGCTCTAATAGAGGAAGTCGCTGTACCTTTAAAAAAAACACAGGTTTTCTGGGTCCATGTCAGCAAGGGAGCTTGGGCAAGAAGATGGAGAAGAAAAAGAGAAAGGGGATGTATAGCCCTGCTCTATGTTTTAAAAGCCAGAGCTTTTTCAAGTTCATTGAATGACAGGCACAAAAAAATGACAAGAAGAGAGAGGATGCATTCTCTCCTGTCGGGGCCAAGGCTGTGTGCGCTCTATGCTGCCTGCCTGTCTCAGCAGCATTTTTATTTGAGGAAACAACAAGGTCTAATCACTGAGTGGGCTTCCCCCTCCCCCATCATGTCTGACAGCGACAGCATCTCACTGTCCCTGAGTCCCTTGGGTGATCTGGCTTCTGGGAATGGGACTCTACGACTGGCCAGACTTCTTATGCAGTGGCTCATTTTATTGTAGCCACACTCTATAGGAAAGGGCAAGTATTCACCCATTTTACAGGTGAGGACAGTCGAGGCTGGGAGGGGCATCAAAGACCTGCAGGGGGGTCACCCTAAGGTGATTGGTGTCCCAGGGAGGCCAGGAGGAAGCTCCTGCAGCCACTTGGGCAGAGATGGGCAGAGGAGAGAGCACAGAGCCTCTAAGTGCCATGGGGCACAGCTGGGGTTGGAAACTCCAGCCAGGCCCAACTCAGGGCACTGGTAGTGCCGCCTCCCCTCCCTCTCGGCTCTCCCTTCTGCTGAGGGCACAGCCGAGTCTAACACCCCATTCCTGCGGGGCAGGTGGGAGTGTATAGTAACACACCAAAGCCTCTCTCTCCTGTGATTTTGTTTGCGGTTTCAGACGAGGCTCAGGCAAAGGAGAGAATAATCTAATTGATTTAGAGGATTATAATTCCAGGCTGCTGGGCCCCACGTGAGGGGAATGCGACCACGCTAATTAGTTAAATAAAATAAATGTGCTCCGTGTGAATGTGGAATTGCTCCCAGCCCCACCCCCTGCAATTGCTGCTCCAGCTGCCGCTCTCTGGGTCTCCGAGGAAATGTACGAGCAGGCCTAAGCCCAGCCCACACAAACCTTGTGCTTAAATACACAGAGGCCCAGCCTTCGACACCTGTAACAGGCACATGCTCTCAGTTTCTGCAGTCTGAGAGGAGGGCACTCACTTCTCCTTGGCCTTCAAGGGTCTGCAGATTGCTCTGCCCACTCCCTGGGCTCATCCCAACTGCAATTCCCCCTGCCTCCCAACCCTGTGCCTTTCTGCCTTCCCAGCCCTTTCTACCCCTGGACCTTTGCACAGGCCAGGCCCCCCGCCTAGAGAGCTGCTTCTCTCTCTCCCTTCAGAGGTCAGCTGGGAGAGCCCCCACCCCCAGCCCAGGGACTATGGTGTGCCTCTTCCTTTCCCCTGCGGGCTGTATTTCCACCTGCTGTTATCCATCCCCACAAGCATTTGCTTCCTATCTGCCTTCCCCAGAGACGGTGGCCTCAGGACGGTGCCTATCTGATTCACTGTTGCGTTTCCAGGGCCTGGGAGAGAGTCTGGCATACAGTCGGTGACTCACACACACATGCATCCAGGCCAGCATGCATGGAAATGCATTTTTGTGCACAGTTACCACTATGACACTGATCCTGCTCCTGTACGTCATGTATGTGTAGGGTGACGTGAGTGAGTGAAGGTGCTCATGTAGGGACTACGGGGGACCCAGGAATCCAGGCCCCATTATCCTCATCAGGCAACTCAGCTTGGCAGGGATCCAGGACCAATATTCCTGTATCTTCTAAAAATACCAACATGGATGGAGTGTCTCCTGATGTTTAATTCTTGGGACATAATTCGATCTCTTGAAAAACACTGCATGACCTGAACATCGCAACCCATAGTTAGGTGGCCTCTCAGGTTCTGTATGGTCTCAGGTTCTGGGGAGAAAATACCAACAGCTCAAGAGTTTGGCCCCAGGAGGGCTTCAGAACTGTCTGGGTCACCGTGTTAACCTTGGGAAAGCCCAGTCTGAGAGCTGGGTGCCACTGTGAGGACCCACTGGGGCCAGGACTTAGTGTCCCAGGAGTAGAGTCCTGATTCCAGCCAGGCCACCTCCCTGGGTCTCCAGGTCCCATACGCTCTCGTCTAGGGCATATAAAAACCACTGTGGAAACTGTAAAGCTCCATTAATTTGGCTGTGTGTGTGATAGTGGTTGTTAATTTGTTAACATGACATTGAGAACCCTAAGACTCCTTTTCCTGTTATGGAGCAAGAAACGGTCTGGGGAATGGAAAGAGCTCAGAATCTGGCAATAGTGAGATCATTTGTATGGAAGGACCAGCATCTGTGAAATAATTCAATAATAATAATAATACAGTAGTACCATAGCTGCTGACATTCACCGAGTGCTTACCATCTGTCAGGAGCCGTGATGGGTGCTCTGCATGCACCATCTCAGTGAACTTGGGGCCCGGGGAGGGGCCCCGGCTCTAGCAGTGTTGCCCCCTGCCCCTGCCTGCTGTGGCACAGGTGACACTTCTGCCTGTTGGCCATTGTCACACTGTGCAAATTTTTCTCTTGCCCTCACTAAAGCCCTCTGTACTAGAGTTCAAGTTAATTTCTCCTTAAGGAGTTTTGCTGAGATAGTTCCCAACCAACTTCTAAGCTTAAGGAATTCTCCAGCCCCATTCCCTGGGGTCTTCATCACCATAAAGAAACAGCTGGGGTCACTGTAGACAGAAGGCACCTTCTCCAGCCCAGCCAAGTGTTAATCCGTCGAGCAGGTGTGGTAAAGATAAAGATTGCAGCTGTGACCGTCAACCTGGAGGAGGAGGGCTGCTGGCCTCTGCGAGCCAGAACAGGGACCCACCCTGCCTGGAGGGCTTCCTGGGGGACAGGGAGGGGAAGCCCCCCCATGGGCCCCATCAGCCAGTCTTGAAAGGTTTCCAGTGGGGGCATTTTGTAGGCTTGGTCTGGTTGTCATGGAAGAACTGATGGAAGGGGTCTTGGTGACTTTGGGGAGACCCAGGAGGATGCTGGGGCGGTGACCTAGATGTGAGGAGCCAGGACCTGGCTCGGTCCTGTGCAGGGGTGTTGGGAAGGGAAGAGGTCCAGTGACATCCAGAGAAGACTGGGATTCAGGGGCGGATCATGCGGAGAGTGGAAGGAAAGCAGGGATGATGAGAAGCAGGGTCTGGCTGGGGCCCAGCTTTGGGGCGGATGCACAGTTGGGCCCTGAACATCCTGAGGGGCTGGTGAAGCAGCCAGTGGAGCTCAGAGCAGAGTCTGGCCTGGGGTGGGGACCGAATGACCCCTGTCTGTACCCCTACACTTTCCCAGGGGCTGCCACTTCACCTAGGAGGTGACTTGCAGGCAAGGGCTGAGGTGGTGGGCACAAGTTGACACTGTCCTTCTTCCTGGCACCGTGGGGCAGGAGAAGCTGGCCCAGGGCTGCCTTTGCCACATCTGAAGTGCCTGGAGCCGTGGGATGAGCAGGAGGGAGGCTGGGCTTGGTCATGGCAAGGCCTCATCTCTTTTAGCATAATCAGGTGCTTAGTTGTGCCACTCAGGCCTGTCGATGCCTGTGCTGAGGTGATTAGGGTTTGCAGCCAGGCCGCCATGTGGGGGTCTCCCCACTTAGGGCCTCTCCAGGCGCACTGGCAGCTGGGCCAAAAGGTTTCTGGGCAGTGTGTGAGTGATGAGACCCAACAGGCTGTTCCCACCCCGCCTCAAAGTCAGTGTGGACTGCTTGAAGCTCCGATGGCACAGGCCTCTGATGAGGTTTGGGGCTGTGCTCTCCCGGACCTGGAGTGTTGGGGGCCCAGGGAGGGAGGGTGGGAGGACACCCTCAAAGTTGTGGGCAAGGCCTGGATGCTGTCACCAGCTGGGTGCCCTTGGGAAGAACATTTCACTCCTCCGAGCCCCAGTTTTCCCCACCATACAATGGGAGTCCTGCCAGTTCCCACATCATAAGGTGACTGTGAGGTCTGAAGACTGGTGAGGCTTCAGCACAGCACTTCACAGTGACGACTGCTCCATAGACCTTGGCTGCCAACACTACTGCTACTGTTACTGTTGTTTCGAGCCTTTGCTGGCTGCAGACAGTGCCCAGAGCTGAGACTACTGGGTCCGGGTCCTCACTCTTCCTCTGGTTTCTGCATTAGATAGGAGACTGTGCAGGCATTTGCTGGGTCTGGCTTTCTCACAGCCCGGTCTTCCACACCCAGCTCAGTGTGGGTGCTTGCTAAATATTTGTTGAATGAGCAAATGAAAGTAACCCAAGAAGACCACGGGCAGGGTGCTGGGAACTTGTCAAGGTCAGAGCCCAGTGGTGCAGTGCTCCCATACATCCATCCCCCATCCCCCTTCTGAGAGGGGAGGAGCCGGTACTTCTGAAGGCCACAGCTGCCTGTGGGCAGAGGGCACGAGTGGGAGGGAGCCAACTTGGGGGGCTGGTGCAGGCCAGGGGCCCCCTGTGATGGAGGGCGGTGGAGGGAGGGCCTGTGGGTGCTCCCACCCTCGGAGCTGCTCCCAGCGCTTCGCATTATTACTCCATTAGCGCCTTGTAGGGTTGACAAATGAAGGATAATTAATATCCGTGAGGGAAGCAGATGTTGAGGTAATTCACTCCCGCTGCGCATTTGCAATAGCGTCTCCTCCCCACCCGCCCGAGCGTGTGGCAGGACCATGGGGCCCTCTGTGCCCTCAGTCGGGGTCCCTGCTCGCCATGGCAACTTCTGCCTGTGTCCCACCTTGGTGCCCCCTCTATCCTCTGGGTGCTCTCCTTTGTGAGGGGTGATGCCAGCATGAGGCGGATGGCCAGGCTCCCTGCTGCTGCCACCAACCCTGTCCCCTTCTGTAGCTTGAGCCCCTATGGCCCTGCTGGCTCTGGGGATCCAGTGTTACCTGTCACACTGTTTGGAGGGGGAGAGTTGATGGAGTCCAGCCTGGGTCAGTTTTCAGCTTTGCCACTCACTGACTCGGGCCTCTTACGTGGAGGAATCTCAGGGATGCTGTGTTGTATGAAAGCA
This sequence comes from Heterocephalus glaber, assembly GCF_000247695.1. The sequence goes on along the minus strand of NW_004624842.1, from coordinate 1,711,199 downwards.
GCCAGACACAGCATCAGAGCCCCCCACCCCGCAAGCTCCAGAACAGGGAACATGATGCCATGTGTGTAGTGGTCAGCCCTACCGAACCCCAGAAGGGACACAGGTTGTGGTGTTGAAGGCTGCACGTGCCCCATACCTTGCTCTGGACGGTAGTTACACAGACATACACTGAAAGACAATTGCACCAGGCTCTGTGTACTCTATTGTATGGAAATTAAACTTCAATTTTAAAATTACAAATGTAAAACCTAATGAAATGAACCAACAAAAGCCCAGAGTTTTATAGGCAGAGAGAACAAATGCGGTCGCTCCATCCACAGCACTGGAATGAAGAGTGATCCACATCCTGGAAACTTTGTAATCAGCCTTTATTTTAAAGCAACCCAGCTGCTCAGGTGCTGAGACTGGCTCTGCAGTGGCCCCAGCCCACACCTTCCCCTGGGTGCCCCCCCCCCCACCCCTTGAGCAGTGCTGGGAGGCCACACACCCTCCTGTCTCTTCATGGAGAGGCTGCAAAGCCAGATAGGGACCAGAATGTTTGTTTCCATAGAGGACATCCCGACCTAGGAGCTTTTTACTTTTTTATTAGTACACGTTTACAGTACATAATGATCACATTCCTCGTGGGGAGTTGGTGCCTGTACATAACACATCTTAATTCTTTTTCCATTTCCTTTCCCTCCCTTCATCTCTTGGTCTCCTTCCCTTTTGCAAAAGATCTATCTCCCTATTCTATTTCCTATTAGCTATCTTTTATTTTGCTCTCTATTTATAATTTGGGTTTCTCAAAAAGGAGAACCCATGTGATATTTAAGCTTGGGTATCTGATTTTCTTAGCGATGTGGTCTCAAGGTGCATCCATTTTCCTGCTCATGACTCAAGTTTATCCTTCTCTGTGGCAGAGTCGTACTCCACTGTGTCGCAGAGATCTTTCCCTGTCTGGTATAACTCATCTTAATTGCTGTGCAGAGTTTCATTGAATGAACCCACCGCAGCCTCCTTCCCCATTTCCTTGACGAACGCTTTAACTGCTTCTACTTTTTTGTTTTGATTCTGCTGTGGCGCTGCTGCAAACCTTGGCGGGCCCTTGTGTGTGCTTGTTCGTGTGTGTGGCGGGGGGGGGGGGGGGGGGGGGGAGTCTCAACCTTTGGTGGGATCCAGGCCCCACCTTCCCCCTACAGAACGAGTCACCGTCTCTCTGTCGCCCCCAGGTGGTCAAGGTGGTGGGCAGCAACATCTCCCACAAGCTCAGGCTGTCGCGGGTGAAGCCCACGGACGAAGGCACCTATGAGTGCCGTGTCATCGACTTTAGCGACGGCAAGGCCCGGCACCACAAGGTCAAGGCGTACCTGCGGGTGCAGCCCGGCGAGAACTCCGTCCTGCACCTTCCGGAGGCGCCTCCGGCTGCGCCCGCCCCGCCGCCACCTAAGCCAGGCAAGGAGCTGCGCAAGCGCTCGGTGGACCCGGAGGCCTGCAGCCTGTAGCCGCATTGCCGGGAGCTCGGAGCCGCGCCGGGGACGGACTGCCTGCGGCTGCAGCCTCCTCCGGGCTGCCTGTGGCTACCGTCACGCCGGCCCTCTGCCCACCACCCCCGCTCAGCATGCAAGCCCACCCACCCGTCCCCATTCAGCCCCTCGCGGTGATCTGGCTCGGAGAAGGTGGCCCTGGGCTCCAAGGGACGACCGCCCTGCCCCGACGCTGGGGCGGGGACCATGCCGGGGGCCTGGGCTGCCCCATTTCTGCCACCAGCTTCAGTGGAGTCCGTGTTTTGCTTTGCTTGCTTGTCCCCACCCTGTCCTGAGCCGGGCCTCCCAGCCTTCCCTCCTTCCCACCATCCCCACTTGGACCTGGGACTGCGGACAGTGATCCTTCCCTGGCTTTGAACTTGAATTCTCTGAACAGAACTAGAGCCTCGCACCCTCCACCGGAAGAACTGGGGTGCAGGGGCCCCAGGAGAGCCTTTCTGGGACAGTGGCCCCACAGCAGGGTCACTCACGGGGCCCTGGGAAGAGACTGAGGTGCTGCGTGGCCTCCTGGTGGGCCCTTCCCTTCCCGTCCTGCCTCTTTATACTTAAAACAGTGGGTCTGACCCTCCAGGGAGGTGGGCACCAGAATCTGCCCATGACACAGCAGGTCAGAGGGAGGCCTTGCCCTCGGCCCCAGCCCCTGCAGAGCCGTGCACCAGCAGGACCCCTTCGGGGTCTTTGGGGCTCTCCCAGGAGCCCCCTCTGCAGCCCCGACGCCCTAGTCCCCTCTTGGGCTGCCAAGTCCACCCAAGGCCTGGGGTTGCTGGGAGCTAAGGGCCCCCCCCTCCCAATTCCCTCACCACTCCTGATCAGGGGCACCTCACCCCTGGTGATGTGTAAATATTTCTATTGGGGCCCTCCCCGCCCCCAGAACTGGCTCAAACCTCTGGCCGCCCATGAGCGATGGACCGGGTGCTGGGAGAGGCCGAGGGCTTTGCCTGGGGTGAGTGGGTAGCCCTGTGTACATGATCCAATCCGTGACTACCAGCCAACCTGAATAAAGCGGTTTAAAACAAGCTGCAGGCTGTGTCTTTCTGGGGCATTTATCTGGGAGCCCAGCTGCAGGCCCAGGGAGTGGGGAGGGCTTGGCTGGCCCACACCAGTGCAGGCACAGAGGTCTGCTCTTCTCTGCCCCAGCAAGCAGGGGCTGCTGTCTACGGAGCCGGGGAGCTGGTGGGGCTGGGACGAGGGCAGGAAACCAGCCTTTGTCCAGCTGCAGCCAGTTGCCAAGCACTTGAATTATTCCTTGATTCTGAGATAATCACACACACACAAACACACACACACACACACACACACACGAGTGCATAAAGCATGTTTATATCGTTTTATGAGTGATTACATTAAGCAAACACTCACGCAGCCACCACCTACCAAACGTGTCACCACCGGAAAAGACCCCCAGCTGAGTGTGTCTTCTCCACATTTCCCCACCCCTACCTCTTGGAGGTGACTACAGTACTGACTTTTAAGACAATCCCATCCTTGATATCCTTCTTATAGTCTCAGTACTTACGTGTATATTACTTTCACCAAAGTTTTGAGTTTTGTCTTTTTTGAACCATTTATGCATAGAATTAGACTTTTTCTTTTCTCCCTCTCCCTCCTGCCCTCCCGTACTGGGGATTGAATCTAGGGCCTTTACATTGAACTACATCCCTAAGCCCTTTTTTATTTTTTATTTTGAGACAGAGTCTCATTAAATTGCCCAGGCTGGGCTCAAACTTGTGATCCTCCTACCTCAGCCTTTCAGAGTGCTGGGATTACAGGTGTGTTCCACCACACCCAGCTAGACTATTTTTCATGCAACATAATACTTATGGGAGTCACCCATGCTGTTACATGTCTCTATAATTTCACTTTTACTCCTGTACGATATTCCACTATATGACTTTCTCACAGCTCATCAATTTAGCCACTCTGCTGTTGGCAGGGATGTGGGGTGCATTGTCCCTGGGTGCTCTTACCTGTAGCACTGCTGTGAGCACCCTCATCCCTGGCTCTGGTGCACATGAACATGATCTTCTAGGGGTGGTTTCCAGGGCAGAGGTACAGTTGCTTTAGTGTCTCCTGTTCCCCTAGGAAACAGGCTCAGGGAGGCTGAGTAGTTTGCCAAGGTCACACAGCTATTGAACTCAGACCTCCCCTGGGCCCAAAGCCTGTTTTTCTTGTTCTGGCAGAATTAGACCCCCTGTGCCTCTTCCCCCCATGCTAGGGCTCTGGATGTACTTGCCTCATCCCAGCTGAGAATCCCACCTGCCAAGGTCCTGCTGAGACTGCTGGAGCCAGCCAGTCCCTCCTCTGTGCACCTGCAGAAGCCAATAGCAAGCATCTCTGTTCAGGGACTGGGACCAGATGCAACGATGGTTCCCATGGCCCTGGGTCCCAGGGCAGGCATCACCCCAGCGGCCTCAGGGCCGGCATTGCACCCTCAGTTTTCAGATGAGGAGACCGAGGTCAGAGAAGGGTGAGTGGAGGATGGATGAATAGCTGAATGGAGATGCAAATAAGCCAGGCTGTGAAGCAGGCAGGGCCCAGACCTGTTGCAGACTTCAGGTACTGCAGGGTTGCCTGGTCTGACCATGGTCCTCTCAGGCCAGTGGGAGCCTTTATTCAATAGATATGGTCCCTCAGGAATGTCCAAGTGCAAGGTGGGCCATGGGTGGCCCAGGTTCGTCTGGGAAAGCCTGGGAGGACCCAGCTCATGCTAAAGTGATAACGAGTGCTCACCGTCCTGAGCACCAGCTCCTGAGCCAGTGAAAGGGAAATTCTGGGCTTGCATGGGATCTCATCTGAGCCACCCGAGGTCTGTGTCTCCTCTCCATCTTCTCTCTTCTATAGAAGGATTTGGAGGGATTTTCTTTGTCCCACTGGGAAGGCAGATGGGGCAGACAAAAGTGCCCGGGTCAGAGTCTTGCCCCTGCCCATCCTTGCAGCATGGCCTCCGACAGCCTCCTCTCTTTACCTCCGGCCTTGCTTCCCTTTTCTGTGTAATGGGGATGCTCCCAGGGAAACCAAATCCAAACCCCAGCAAGATGTCACTTCACACACTCTTGGAGGGCTCGAATGAAAAGGAGAGGTAAGTCCCGGCGAGTAAGTGGAGACCCTGCTGCGGGGGCGACTGCAAAGTGGTGCAGGTGCTTTGGGAAGCAGACAGGCACTTCCCTGGAATGCTAAGTAGAGCCGCACATGATTCAGTAATTCCACTCCTGAGTATATGCCCAAGAGAACCAAAAACATGTCTGCACACAACTTGGGAGTGAATATTTATGGCTGCACTATTCATAATAGCTCCAAGGTGGAAGCAACCCAAGTGTCAATCAACTGATGAATGGTTAAATGAAGTGTGGTTGGTCTGGACAGTGGAATATTATTTGGCAATAAAAAGGAACAGTGTTCTGATACATGCAACACTATAGATGAACCTTGAAGATACGGTGGTAAGTGAAAGCGGCCAGACACAAAAGCCCACATAGCCTATGATTCTATTTCTATGAAGTGCCCAAACAGGCATCTGTGGACAAAAACCAGATTGGTGATTGCCTAGGACTTAGGGAGAAGAGAAATGGGTACAGTTTCCTTTGGAGGTGATATAAATGTTCAAAAATTGATTGTGTGATAATGGTTGCAAAACTGTGGAAACATACTTTTGTTTGTTTGTTTGTTTTCAGTCAGGGTTTTGCTATGTAACCTGTTCAGGCTGGCCTTGAACTCACTATGTAGTCCAGGCTGGCCTCGAATTCATGGTGATCCTCCTGCCTCAGCCTCCCAAGTGCCGGGATTACAGGCGTGCGCCACCATGCCTGGCCTGTGTGAACATATTAAAAACCACTGAATATGTATTTTAATTGGGTGAGTTTTATGGTATATAAATTATATCTCAATAAAGCTTTTTAATAAACAGGACGCTCCTAAACATAGCACCCACATGTGAGAACCAGGCGCCTGGGAAATTCTGACTCCTATTAATATTTCTGTAGTTGGTACATGAAAGCCAGAACCAAGTTGTGCCTGGCACAGCTGGTGGTAAAGGGGGGTGGAGTGGCAGCAGAGAAGCATGAGGTGGGGGAGGGAAGCTCCCACGGAAGGTATGCAGTTGCCCCCTGCATAGCTGCAGGCCACTTTTCCTTTTATGTCCAGCATAAGAACAACTTGGGGAGCCTGTGGGTGGGAGCTGGTTGGAGGGAACTTGGTGGTGGGAGTCTATAGTCTTGGCTCTGCAGGGGGCTGAGGCAGGAGGATTCCTTGAGTCCAGGAATTCAAGGCCAGCCTGAGTAACATAGTGGGCTCCACTGAAAAAACAAAACCAAAACCAAAGAGACAACAAAAAAACACCAAAACCCAATTTAGGGCAGGGGGTGCTTGTTATAAATTCAGATGTCTAGATTCCCCCTCGGCCTTTTGACTCCCATGGGCCACCATCTATATTTAGGTTAACAGTATATCTCAGTGAGGTTTCCACTCAGGTTTTTTTTTAGTGGCTGTAGAATATTCCACATAGATAAATCAGGATTTATTTAGCCAGTCCCTAAGTGATGAACATTTAGGTTGTTTCCAACTGTGTGCTTTTATAAACAACATTGCAGTGAATTTCCTAGATTATAAATCTGGGCATGTATATACAAATGTGTTTGTAAGATAAATATCTAGAAGTTAGAATTGTTGGTTCAAAGAATTTATGCATTTTTGCTGGGGATTTAGGTTAGTGGCATCATGCATGCCTTGCAAGCCCAAAGTCCTGAGTTCGATCCCTGGTACTGAAAAAAAAAAGAATTTGTGTATTTTTAATCCAGGTAAATTACTTCCCATTGAAGGGGAGTGCTTTGCATGCCTACAGCTCTGTGTGAGAATGTGCACCTTCTCACATCCTTACCTCTACAACCCGGAAGCAAATACACTGATCACAGGCAATTGCATATTGGTCTTGGGAAATCTATTGGGTAAGGTGAAATCTCTGCTTATTTCATTTGTACTCTCTGGGAATGGACAGTTTGGAATCTTTACATAGTTTTCTCTTTCTTTTTCTTTCTTCCTTCCTTCCTTCCTTCCTTTTCTCTCTCTCTCTCTTTCTTTTCTCTTCCTTCCTTCCTTCCTTCCTTCCTTCCTTTCTTGAAGGGTCCTGCCCTGTAATCCAGGCTGGTCTTAAACTCACTATGTAGTCTAAGCTGGTTTAGAACTCATGGGAATCCTCCTGCCTCCACCTCCCTAGTGCTGGGATTACAGGCATGTGCCATCTCATCTGGTTTATGCTTATTTTTCTATAGCTTGTTGGTTGTCATTTACTGATTTATAACAACTCTATGAGATAAATTTCAAACATTTTTCTTCTTTTATTTTACTTTGATTGTCATTTTTTTTTGCCAAGTGAAGTTTTTTTTATTGTTAAGCAGTTTATGTCTATTAATCTTTTATCATTTCAAAGTAATTGTTCATTTATATAAATGTAAGTTTGATCCTTCAAGAATTTAAATAAATTATGTCATAAGGTTCCAATTTATTTTTTTCTAGATTTTTAATTTTCTTATTGCCATCTCAACATCATTTATATTTTTCCTCACTGACTTGAAATCCCACCATTATTACACTACAAATTCATATATGTGAGCTTCTTCTTAATCTTCTTTTCTTTCCACTTCATTCCATTCATGGGTCAGTACCACACCATTTTAAGTATTATAGTTTGTTTGTTTGTTTGTGGTACTGGCGATCGAACTCAGGACCTTGTGCTTACAAGACAGGTGCAGAACCACTGAGCTAAATCCCTGACCCTAAGTATTATAGTTTTATAACACATTTTATTATCTCCTAAAGCTCTCTATCCCTCCTCTATGTACAAATTTTGTTTTCAGACATTGCCTGGAATTGCTTCTCAACCTTTTGGCTAAGATCAGACCTTGCCTGGATACTTCTTTGATTTTTTATGTGAACTAGAATCATCTTCTGTACTTAAAAAATTCAATGGTTATTCAAGTTGGGATTATATTAAATTTGTAAATTGACACAGCAAGAACTTACATATTTATGGTGATGTCTTTGTATGTCTCAACATTCCCTTCCCTGGTATGCTCTCTCACTTTAAGATTTTTTTGTGTGTGCATCTCTAAGGAACACTTTAGGAATAAGATGGATGTCTGGATGAACAGAAGGATGTAAATATGCATAGATATGTGGATTGAGATAGATAATATGTGGGAAATATAAAAAAAGACAACTGTAGAATCAGGATGGCAGGTATATGAGTATTCTCTGTACAGTTATTTCAACTTTTATGTATTAAAACTTTTTTTTACAATAGGATATGGAGGGATGAGAAAACATTTACAAGTTTTCTTTCAAGCCAGGCACAGTAGCATGTGCTTGCAGTGTTAGTAACTTGGGAGGCTGATGTGGCATGATTCCTTGAGTTCCTGAGACCAGCCTAGGCAGATCCCACCGAAAGAAAGAAAGAAAGAAAGAAAGAAAGAAAGAAAGAAAGAAAGAAAGAAAGAAAGAAGGAAGGAAGGAAGGAAGGAAGGAAGGAAGGAAGGAAGGAAAGAAAGGGAGAGAGAAAGAAAGAAAGAAAGGAAGGAAGGAAGAAAGGAAGAAAGTTTTCTTATAGGCTTTGCCTACTTCTCATTGAGTTAATTTCTTGTCATTGTTATGATAATAAAGTTTTTTCTTTTGTTATATATTCTAATGGTGTTTGTATAAATATGAGGGCTGGTTATTTCTATATTTTGTTTTACTTTTTTGGTACTAGGGATTGACTCCAGGGCCTCATGCATGCTAAGTGTATACCCTACCACTGAGTTATACCCCCAACCCAGTTTCTGTATTTTACCTTGCATATCTACCCACTTTGTTGAATTTTTATTGCTTGTAATAGTTTTTCAATTGATTCTCTCCAACCACAACCAAGCCAAGTAAATGATATCTGCAAGCAGGGTTATCTTTCTCATTTCTTTCTAATCTCTATATTCCTTTCTCTTGTCTAATTGTATTGGGTATTATCTCCATGGCAATATTAAATGACAGAACTGCTAGAAGATGTTTTGTCTTGTTTTTAACTTTAACATAAATGTTTCCGTTGTTCCCAGTACTGGCTTTTGAATATATGTCCACCGTCTCCTGTGATTTTTTTTAGGAGACTCAAAGCTTGCTGGTGAGGCTCCCAGACACTTTGGCGTGAATGATCTGTCAAGTTGGCACCATCCAGGTCCCAGGAACATGTCCACACACCTGCCCCAACCTAACCCCCACCAAAAAGGAAAAAAACAAATTCTGGAGTGCTGCTAAGTGCCTTTCTTAATCATCTTTCGGTATAGCTCTAAAAGCAAACAGATATATCTATTGCATGGGCTTTGGGGTCTGACAGACATGAGTTCAAATCTCAGCTCTGCCACCTCTGAGGCATATGGCATTAGATCCACCTCCTCTGCCTGAACTTCAAAATTTCCTTGGAGAATGTTACAGTGTCTATCTGGATGTCCCCCACCAAAGCCACATGTGCTCATAGGTGGGGATTTGGGGAGGTAATTGCATCTTGGAGGAGTGATACTTTCCAGTGGATGAGTTTATAGCTAAAAGTGATGTTGGGAGGTGAAGCCTGGTTGGGTCTATCTCCTTCCCTTCTTCCTTGATGTCTCTCTGCTTCTGGCTGTCATGCCATGAGCTGTTTCTTCTCTGCCATGTCTCTCTGCCATGCTGCCCTGCCTTGGAGCCAACCGACTATGAACTGCAACCTCTACAAACTGTTAAGCCAAAATAAATCTCTCCTCCTTTAACTTGTAGGTGACAGGTATTGAGTCCTAGCGATGAGAAAGTAACTAAGAGAATTTATGGGAACACTGTGAACTCAGCATTGGGCACAGTGAGGCTGCTCACATTTATCACCATGGGCTGGGGACTGGACAGGGCCTGGAAATCTGCATAGCCAACAAGCTCAACTGCAGGTTAAGATCTGTGAATTGTTGGGATGTCCCTCGTGCATAGTAAAGTGTCTGGAAAAATGGATATACTGTACCCAGCTGAGAGCTGAGGTCATTTCTGAGACATGTGATAGGAGAGATGTAGCCTAGTAGGCTATTTGTAAAGGAAAAGTATTGCATCTATACCTTGAAACACATCTAAATGTTTAAAGAAAACCAATCAGGAAACAAGAGTAAATAAAATGGGGGAAATGGGAGCATGCCAAGGTTGGCAGGAATACTAGTATGTGCGCCATCTGGTGTCTGAGTCCCCTTGACAACATCTTCTCCTCTGAAGGAAAAAGCCCTCGTGACCCTGCTCAGGCAGACCCCAGAGCCTGGGGCTGGGCCTGCCTGCTACTCCCTCCAGGCTCTCCCACCATCCCCTAATCCGACTTCTTTTTTTTTTTCTTCTTGATTTAGTCCTGATTTAGTTCAGGTTTCCACACTCCTTTCAGACCACTTGTCTAAAAAGCTTGCCTGTCTCAGCGTGTGACTCTTGATTAGTCCATGCCAGAGGCTCTTCACATGCAGTCCAAGTCCAAGACTCTGTAGAGGAAGACATGAGTTTTACAAACTTGAATGGGGAGAAAAACTTTGTCTTTATTTTCATGAACTTTTCACTGAAACTTAGTATTTCTTTCTCTTCTGGATGTAAAGAAAAACTACAGTATATTAACAGTGCCTGTGACTTTCTCATCAATAAAACTCACAAATATCTTTGTATCCTAAAAGAGTTGTACCTCAGAACATCGTTTTTACTCATCACCGCTTTGGAGTTATGGGTGTTATTAGACCAGCTGTTAGATTTTATTTATTGCACTAACAAAAATACATTTATTCTTTTGTCATACATTAAAAGTATTTTGAAAATTGTATTTCAATATAATTGGTTTTATTCGTAGTTCTCTCATTTAATTTGATGTAGTTAAAAATAATTCTGAGAAGGCATCCATAGCTTTGCCAGACTGCCAAAGGGGTCCATGGTGCCCAAGAGGCTAAGAAAACCTTGCCTAAGCCAATCCTGACAATTCCGTTGTCCTTACTAAGGACTGGCTTAGGAGGTGTCATGTAACCTGTCATGGCCAATCAGATGTGAGGAAACATCTGCTAGAGGAAGGGAGGCTCCCTCCTGGGAAAGTTTTTTGACTCTTAAAAGGAGACACAAGGAAGTCATGTCTAAGCTTTCTCTATTTTTTGGTATCTGAGCATGTGAGGCTGGGGATTTCTCCAACCACCGGGCATCCATGAGGAAGCTGTTAACCCATATGAGAGGCAGAGATGACCGATGGTAAAAGCCTGGGACTTTGAGGATACAGATGAGCTAGTGGCTTAGCCAGACATAGAACCACTCTACAACTGGACTCCTGCCATTGATCAAGAAATCCCTTACAGTCAAGGGCACTGGGTCAGTCATCTCCTACTTGCAGCTGAGAGCACCTTCTCAAATCCACTGTAGGGCTCCAGCTTGACCTAACTATAGCTATCTTGGTTATAGCTGCTATTTTGTCTCAGGTTAACTGGATAGGCATTCCAAACCCCATAGGACAAACAAGTCACTAAGATAGTGTTTTGTGCTGCCCACTAATGCCCAGACTACTGTAGGTCTTAAGATAATGATAGTTTAGAGAAAGCCCAGGTACACTCTAGTTGGCCAAAGCCCACCAGCTGAGCACATAAACTCTTTCCTCCTATTGTGGGGTATGGGATCCCCCTGTCTTATTGACACCTAAAACATGCTTCTATTCCTAAGTCACTAATAGATTGAGGCCCTGGATTTGTCTACTTCTTTCTTCAGTCTTTCAGCACCTTCTGCATTTGGTGGCTCGGGTGTTTCTAGTACACTCACCATGCTGTCTTTGTCCCATCACGTTTCCCTTATTTTGTCCTAGCTATCATTGGGTAATACGGAGAAATAAGCCAGCTCCTTCTTCCATTATTGAGATTGGTCACATCTTCTTTTCTCAGGGTTGGACATCTTCAGATCCTTCAATTTGACTTAAGAGGCATGGTTCTATGCAACCCTAACACGTGTGTCTACCTAGGGCAGTGGTTTTCACACTGTAGCACACACTAGAATCATGATAATGTTTGTTAACATTAACTTATTGAAATGCTAACACCTGGGCCCCACCCCAGATTTTCTGACTCAGTAAGATTGGAGTGGGGCCCACTAATTTGCACTTCTTACAAATTCCTACATGATGCTGATTGTGCTGGCCTTGGACACTACAGTTTCAGAATCATGGGTCAAGGGCCCTATGAAAACATGGTTCCCCAAAATGAAATCACTACTCAGAGTAAGAAAAGCACAACTATCACCTCCCTCAATATTGATAGCATTCATCTAATACTGCATCCCAAATTACAAAGTACTTTCTTATAACATTGAACTCTATCTCAACCAAAACTCTAAATCCTGTTTCATATATGTGGCTCTGGAACCCTCTCCCTAGCCTATAAATGGGAAGTACCACTTGTTGAGTGTTTACTATGTGCCAAATTAGGGAGGGTGTTACGGCATTTAGCCCTCACAATTACCCTTGAAATAGACAATAATCTCTTTCTGGAGAAACTGACATCCAGAGAAATAAAGAAGAAGAAAAAAAAACTAATCAAGGTCATCCAGTTGGTAAATAAATGAGGGGCCCAGGATTTGAGTCTGGGTTATAGAACTCCACAATTAAGAGCACTGCTGCTTAACAGCCTCTATTAATCAGCTGGCCTTTGGGGCCCAAGACAAATTTACCTAATTGTGCTTCAACCACCTCATTTCTCTTTCTTGTCCACAAGGTCATCACATGTGATCATTGTGAAGCGCCCCAGTTTCCTTCAGTTTCCATTACTTCTCCATCTATAGCTTAGCTCTTTTGCTGTCTTCAGCCCTGTTCTCAAACAAGAGGAGGCTCTGCTTGCTTAATTGCATTTAGTATTTGAAAGTGTTAACTGTGGGCACATTTTAATAAAGGCCATTTTCTAGGCTGTAACTACATAAATGTTCCAATTTAATATGCAAATCTGCTGCAAGTGATTTAGAGTGTGCTGGGCCTTTATTGTTCTAGTTGCAGTTATGTTGATTTAGCCCATAGCTGTATGGTTAATAATTTAGTAAGCAACCTTATTTTTTAATATCCTTTTGTCCTCATGCTTCATCCTTTCCATATTAAGGGACTTAGGCCTGCATGAAGTTTTGGTTTAATGAACAATCAATCCTTGAATAAGTGTAGCTGCAAAAGGACTCCATCTAAATGTCAGGGAAGGGTTTAAATTCATGATTTTTTTCAATTTTCTTGGAGAAATTCTTGCTTTTATCATATTTGACCCTTTTTACCCCTACCAGTGCTTTTTGTTATTATATTCTATTTTGTCTGATGTTTACGTTGTTAGACCAGGTTTATTTTTAAGTAGTATTTTCCTGGGATATCTTTTTATGTCCATTTTCAACAATTTCTGTGTCATTATCTTGGGTATGTTTCATACAGAGGTCATAGTTGGATTTTCTTTTTTTTTTTAAAGAAAAGTTTCATCTCAAAGTCTCTGTCTTTAGTAGGTAAGTCTGATCCATTTACATTTATTGTTATTACTGACTTATTTGCACTTATTTTCTGCCATCTTATAATGTATGTGTTTTATTACCAGGAGATTCTCAGGGGAAGAAGGACTACATGTGGTTACTTTATTTTTTTCTTCTTTCTTGATTTTTGAAGGATATTCTTTACTGCTCCTACCTTGTACCTCCCCTATGATGTGGATGCTATAAATTACACTTCTTTTAGTGGTTTCACTTAAATTTTTAATAGAGTTACTTACTTATATATTTCCCCAACAGCATGATTATTCAGTATCTCCATTTTCCTTCTGACAAGACCACCTTTTGAACACAGCATAACTATCAGTTGAACTGGCCACTCATCTCCTTACCTTCTTCATTACTGTCTAGAGTTTTACTTCCACTATTTATCATTAAAATAAATATTTAGGCCAGGGGATATAATTCAGTGGTAGAATGTTTGCCTAATATGTACAAGGATCAGGGGTCCATTCCTAGCATAACACACACAAAAATTAACAAACAAATAGCTAGAAATTCATCAGATTTACCAATACATTTGACTAATTTTTGTACTTAATGTTTTCTGCCTTTCATTTTTCCTTCTGCTGAAGTACATGCTTTAGTAATTCTTTCAGTGAAGATATGAGTGGCAAACTCCTTTAATTTATGTAGTCTATAAATGCCTGTAATTTGCTCTCCTTCTTCATTGTTAACTTAGCTCTGTATAGAGTAATAGATATTTTTTCTTCTCTGTATGATCAGGATATTACTTCTCTCTGAATATCATCCATTGCTGCTAATGAGAAAACTGCTGTCAATTCAACTGGCATTCTTTTGTAGGTAATTTCTATTTATTCTCTTGTAACTCTTGAGATTTATCTCTTCATTGTTGACATTCTACTCTATTATTACAATGTTGTGGTTGAGATTCATTTTCCATCATACTCTTTAGCACGTGGTTGGCACCGGGGATCAAACTCAATTCCTTGCACTTGCAGGGCAGGTGGCAGAACCACTGAGCTAAATCCCTGACCCCGGAGCATTGACTTTTTGATTCTGAAATAATCTCAGCCATCATTTTTTAACTACAGCAGCATATAATCTGCATTATATCCTGTGCTCTGTCTAAAATTTTTATTATACATGTGGAATCTTGCAATCACCTCACCATTAATTAACTAATTTTTGTTTTTGTTTTTGTTCCAGGGATTGAACTCTGGAGCTTGTGCGGGGCCACTGAGCTAATTCCCCTGTCCATGAATTAACTAATTTTTAAGATTTTCTGTTTCACTGTTCGGCTTTCTGGGTGAATTACTCAGGAAAATCTTTCAATTCACCAATTGTCTCTTCATATGTGTCTTATTAGAGTTTATTCTATTTACTTTAATGATATGTTTTATTTTTAGGATTTTTCATCATTTCTTTTTCAAATTAATAATCATTTCTTTATTGTTTCATAACTTTTCTCTTTTTAGAAGTCATTCCTTCTTTTTGGTTGTTTTCTTATACGAGAGCTTCCCTGATGAGATAGAAGTCATTCCTTCTTTTTTTTTTCTTAATGGCACCAGGGATTGAACTCGGGACCTTATGCATTCAAGGCAGGCGGCGGAACCACTGAGCTAGATCCCTGGCCCCAAAAGTTTTTTTTTTTTTAGGGGCTTTTTTTGTTTGTTTGTTTTTGGTTTTTTTTCACTTTTCTTTTTTGGTACCGGGAATTGAACCTGGGGCCTCGCGCCTGCCGGGCAGGCGCTGCACCACTGAGCTAAATCCCCGGCCCAGAAGTCATTCCTTCTATCTTTGTTCAGATCTTAAATTTATTTTAAAGTTACTTCCAGAATGCCCTATTATTTGCACTTAGTACAAGTGAATTAATCTATTAAGTGCTGAATTTGACTGTCTTTCTTTCGTTTTTTTTTTTCTTTATCAGGAATCGAACTTGGGACTTTCCACTTGTGAGGCAGGTGGAGGCACCACTGAGCTAAACCCCTGGCCCTTGACTGTCTTTCTTGATATCCATTTTCTTCATGTGCTTTAGAATTTGAGTTTGCTAGTTGATTTGAAGAGGAATATTTCTGTCCTTTCTTCCCCCTGCACTTGCCTAAACCCAGTCCCTTGGGACCCCAGTTTCAAAACAGGCTTTGGAAGTTCAGGATTCCTGGTCTTTAGTGATATCAGAGATGTCACAGGTACAGTTAATGAGTTAGGGCGGCTTTGCTCAAATCCCAGATGTCAGACCTGTGCCTGTTCCCTCTGGTTATCTAAGATGTGGTTTCAAGCCATGAGTCTAATGCTAGACATCCTATTATTTTTATTCCTCATTTACTTTACAGGATTTGAATTCCTGGTAACTGTTGCCTGCTTCCAGATTTGCAGCCTGGTAGACTTTGGGTTACATCATCCATTTATTTTTGTGTTTCTATTCCTTTTCATTCCAAAGGAATGTTTATCTTATTTATGTATTTTTGTTTAGAATTTAAAAGATAAAAATTATCTATTATTACATATAAAACAGAGGTTTTTTTCCTCCATTAGTTCATAGACACTGTTTTTTTTAAACATTGGTTTTGTTGAAGTATAATTTACATGCAAAAAAATCACCAATTTAAGTTCATAATTCAGTGATTTTTGATCAATTTAACCACCATTACAATAAAAGAATATTTTCCTCATCTCCAAAACCTTTCTTTGTTCCCCTTGCAATTCATTCCTTTCTCCAGCCACAGCCTCAGATAACTACTGATCTGCTTGGACAGATTAGTTTATATTTCCAAGAAGTTCATATAAATGGAATCATGGAGGATGGATTCCTTTGTGTCTGGCCTCCTTCACTGAGCATAGTGATTTTGAGATTCCTCCATGTTGCTGCATATATCCACAGTTCATTCCTTTTTTGAGTACTATTCTGTTGTAAGAATATGTCACAAATTGTTTATCTATTTCTCTATTGATGGGCATTTGAATTGTTTCCAGTTCAGGGCCATTTTATATAAATCTGCTATGAACATTCATATAGAAGTCTTTAACCAGACATGTTTTATTTCTTCTGGGTAAATATCTAAAAGTGGAATTGCTGGGTGGTATGGTAAGTGTGTGTTTAACTTCATCAGAAACTTCCAAGCTGTTTTCAAAGTGGCAGCACCATTTTGCATTCTCATCTGGAAAGGATGAGAGTTCCGGTTGAGGGGCAGAGGTTATTTTTAAAGGATGAACTCAAGGCCATTTTGACTGGAGGTGACTATAAAAACACTTTAGGACAAAGTGCCAGGAATGTCGATGAGGGCTCTAGGAGGGCACAGACTCCAAGTGTCCTGTTGCCTGCTGTGTTCCCAATGCCTGGCACAGGGCTTGGCTCCTGGCACCTACTCAGCAAAGGAGTCTATGAATAAAAGATTTGTCTCCAACAGACATTAACAGCTTTTAAGAGTTGGGTCAAGGGCTGGACTTACTACATCTTATTTTATCAAAGGAAGTTTTGAAGGCCTTGTTTTCCTCTTTCCCCAAATTTCATGAGATGCTTAGATCTGAGCTAGCTGGCAATTTTACCCACTTACTACAATAGCTACTAACTCACAGCCTGGATGATTGTTTTGCTTCCCCACACTGGGTCTGCATTTCACCCAGCAGGAAGGAGAGAAAGGGAAGAGAAGAGCACATAGCCTTTCTTTAAGGATATTTGCCTGAAGTTCAGATCATTTCAGCTTATTTGTCCTGGGCCAGAACTGACTCACATGGCCACATCTAGCTGCAAGGGAACCTGGAAGAGGTGGCCCATATCCTAGCAGACGTGTGTCTGGATGAAGACTAAGGCTATTCTGCTTAGAAGAGGTGGAGGATGGATGCCCACTGTATTACACTGAGCCTGACTTTGTCTTGAATGTCTCAAATCACTCTGAGCTCATTACGCTGCATTATTCAGAAAATGCTCATTCTTCAACTCTAGGGAGAATGCTTTCAATTCATCCATGGTGCTCAACTTTTTGGCTTGCTTGGGCAATGTTGTGTGAAGAGGAATTGTCTTGGGACAAATATATAATACAGTTAATGTATGAAAATAGTAAGACTTTCTTTTTTTTTTTTTGAGACAGGGTCTATGTATTCCAGGCTGGCCTTGAACTCACTATGTACTATGTAGCCCAGGCTGACCTTGAAATCATGGTAATCCTCTGGCCTCAGCCTCCCAACTGCTGGGATTATAGGCATGCACCCTTATGCCTGGCCTCATACACACACACACACACACACACACA
>NW_004624842.1:1607088-1693767 GCF_000247695.1 Heterocephalus glaber | reverse complement strand
AAAGATGGTCTGGGCTGAGGATTTAGCTCAGTGGTTTCGCTGCCTGCTGTGCAAGCGCAAGGACCCGAGTTCGATCCATGGTACCAAAAAATTAAAAAAAATTAAAAAATAAAAAATAAAAAGATGGTCTGTGGGTTGGACATGCATGCCAGGGGTGGGGCACCACACTAAAGAAAACCAGGCTGTGTCCCATTCCTGTGTCAGACTCCCTAGGCCAGCCACCATGACTTCTTTCCCCAGATTCTCTGCACCAGCCTCAGAGG
Organism: Heterocephalus glaber; assembly: GCF_000247695.1. Next base: position 1,693,504 of record NW_004624842.1, on the reverse strand, counting down.
AAAGAGAGCAGTTGAAGGTGGTGCATTTGGAGGAGGAAGAGTGAAGATGGGATCAGCAGATGCTCACTTCCTGCTGGCCTCCCCAGGGCTCAAGTAGCTGCCTTCTGGGTCACTTATTTAAGGAAGTGCTGGAGGGTCCTATAGCTCAGTTGCTAAATCACTAAGTTTGGGCTCAAACCTGTGATCCACGTGCCTTAGCCTCCCAGAGTGTTGGGATTACTGGAGGGTAACACCACACCCACCTATGGCTGTGTCTTGTTTCAAAGATATTTCAGTGTAGTTTTCTCCCAAAGCAGACACTTGCACACAGATTTGAGGGCAAGTGTTCATTTGGGAGGCAATCCCCGGAGGCAGCAGTAGGGAAGTGAGGGAGTGAGAAAGGCAAAGCCTGTACAGTCAAAGAGGTTATATCTCTGCACACAAGAGAGGCTCAAGCCTATTGAGAATTCTGGGAACTTGTATACAATTTGCAGCTCAAAGCCATCCTGCCCAAGGGGTTGGGGAGCTGAAGTTTATGGGCATCAACTTCCCTGTCACTGGCTGAGGGCTGCTCCCAAATCCTGCTTCATTAGCCAGCACTCCTGGCCTGAGGAAGGGGCAGACAGAAGGCCTTCCTCATCTGTAGAAAGTCCCTGGGGTGGTAAGGCCTGAGGCATGTAGGCTGGGATGAGACTTACATCCTTGACTCCCAGCCCCTCTCCCCAACAAGCATCTTGTACACTTCTCACACTGGCCTCTTCCTTCTTCCTCAGACTCTCCTGCTCTCTCCCCCCACATAGCCTTTGCATTAACTATTCTGGCTGAACCACTCTTGTATTCTTTCCTTGCTCCTTCATCTAGTTATGGTCTATGTAGTCTTCAGATCTTGGCTCAAGATCTTTCTCTAGATAGGCTTCTCTGAGGGACACCCCACCCCACCCCATGCATGACAAGACCAAGCCCTCCTCTTGCATATTGTCCAAGCACCTTGTCTTATAAGTGTGTTACTATGTAAGTCTAGTTGATCAACACTGTCTCCCTCCATCAGACTGTGAAGAAGGGATCTTGCTTGTCTAGTTCAGTAACACACAGTAGGTGTTCAATAAATACATGTTGAGTGGGTGAATGGATGAATGAATGATTCTAGCCAGATTGATTAAAACTTCCAATGGCCAGAGAATTTACTAGTTAAAGACCCCAGGAAGAGGAGGCTAATTAGCAATTCATTAGGATACATTTTCAGGTCGGTAGTCAATGCTAATCACTTGTTTGTTTAAAACAGGAAGTTCTGCACTCATTAAATCCATTAGTAAATGAAAATGTTTCTAAGGAAGTCTGGCCTCCCAACTAGAGTGTAATCTTAAGGACTGCACCTCCTCTTTTGTGTATACTTCCCAGGAGTCAGCAAGCAGGTGCTCACAAGCTAGAAATGTCCCAGGCTGCAACCAAATCCTCCTTCAGTAAGACCTTAGGAACCTGCCCTTTCAGCCCTCCGAGTTCAGTTTCTACCCCTGTTAAATGGACATAATACTCAGTCTCATGGGCTGTGAAATCAGAGGGAGCCGTGAGGCCAGGATTATCAGCTCACACCTTGATGTTGCCCACCCTGACAGCCGATAGAAGGTCTAATTTGAGAATGTAGCCACCTGGCAGTCCACTAGTAATTCAACCACTGCCTTGAACTCTGTGATCTTGTTACTAGGGAGGCTCCTCTTTCTATACAAGCATCCCAGGCTGTGCTCGCCCTTCCCTTCAATCAGCTCACTCATCCGCACAGTCAGACTAACTGGATAATCACACTGCCTGCTTTTGCACATGTGGGAATTGAGGCTTGGAGAGAAGAGGTGCTTGTCCAAGGCCTCTGCTCCTCCCCATACTGAGCCACTTCCAGGAGGCTGTCTCTGATCCTCCAGGCAGACACTGTTGCTTTTCAATGCTGTACACCATCAGGTGAATCTGCTCTTTCCTGGTCTCACAGGACCTGTGCTCATAACCTGTGCTGCAAAAACAGAACCGTTATCTTTGAGTGAAAACTACTAGCTTTAGCCTTCAGTTCTTTGGTTGCATTAACTCACTGAGTCCTACAGTAACTCTATTATTCTTCCCATCTTACAGATTACTGACTTGTCAAAGGTCACATGGCTGGTAAATGTGGTACATGGTAAGGCCAGGGCTCAAACACAGATCCAAATGGAGCCCTAAAGAAAAGCCCCAGAGCCGGGGATTTAGCTCAGATTCCGCCACCTGCCTCGCAAGTGCAAGGTCCCAAGTTCGATCCCTGGTACAAAAAAAAAAAAGCCCCAGAGAAGAAACTTCTGCAAGGCAATGCTACATTGAGCAGCACTGATTCCTCAGACACCCACTTTGTGGCCACCAGAAGTAGGGCCCAGGCCCACCCTTCAGGACAGCACACACCATCTCCCTTCCCCAAGCCTTGACCTTGTCTTCTCCTTCATTGCCCACTCTCCCAGGTCATACCGACATGAGCAACACCCTGAGTGTTGCAGTTTTACTGGAGTTTTACAGCAGAAGTCCCAGCTCTAGGGGATCCAACAGCCCAGGCTCAGCTACCTGTCCCTAAACTGTTATCAGAGATGAGCAGTGGTTAAGGGCAGGAGATGAGCTTTAATCAGCATGGCCAGGAAGAACAAAAAAAAGAGGTTCAAGATCTGTCTTGAGGGGCTGACAGAAACTTTGGGGCTTTATAGAAAAGGGGAACAAAGGCAAGGGTCAGGGGTTTGCATCACTGTGGGGTACATGAGCCTAGTTAAGCAGTGGTCCCTTTGAGGGGTATCTCAGGTCTGGTCCCATGAGGTTGCTCCAGAGAAGTCCTTATGGCTTGAGTGGCAATCCAGCTCCCATGAGATTACTGCCCCTGCTAAGTTGGGTGACCTCATCATGGAGTGCTCTGCAGAGGTTCTGCTAGAATTCAAGGTTGACTGCAGGTTTAGGACAATGACTGGAGGATTCTAGGCATCACTCCAGCATTCTAGAACTGGATACTGTAAAAGCTGGCAATTGGATGTCCCTGGAAATCCTGAAAATTACTTTAGATACTCTTATCTTGGTGTCTACAGTCTTGAAGCAGGGGGGAAATAGAGTAGGTAAATTTAGACCTAATAAACCATGTATTGCTAGGTTTTAGACAGATACTGTTTAAGTGATTAACAGGCCTTTGTGCAAAGCTGAGCAGGAATCTGATCCAAAGTTATTAGGTAATAGAAGAGACTGATATAAAAATGAAAGCAGAGATGCCAAGCTTCATCCTGCTTTTAGTCACATGGGCATCTGCAGGCCCAGCTTCTAAGTCCCTGCTATAGTAGGAGCCCTACACTTGCTTTTCCCTCTGTCCTGACCCCCACTCCTGATAGGCAGATGCTGCAATGCAAGCCTGATGGCCTCTCCTCCAGGAAGCCTCCCAGTTTCAATTCAACTTCTGTGCTGTCTTACTTTTCTCATTGCTGAGTTACTTTTCTCATGCTGAGAAAAATATCCATCACCCATAAGTTAAGGGAGGAAAGGTTTATTTGGCTCACAGTTTGTGGAGGATCCATAGTTGACTAGCTCCAAGGCAGAGTGGCATGGCAGAGGGACATCGCAGAGGAGAAAGAGTTCACGGTGGGCAGAAGGTAGCAAAGTAGGCAAGGGATCTTAGCAGCTTTTTTCTGCCCCTTTTATAGTCTATCTAGGGTACAGGGTTAGGGCAGTGCCAAATCAGTGCACTGATTTAGTTAATGACCCACCCTTAACCTTTGCAGCTTTTTTTTTTTTTGTGGTACCAGGGATCAAACTCAGGACCTTGCGCTTTTGAGGCAGGCGCAGCACCACTGAGCTAAATCTTAGCACCTTTAATCCTAGCATTGTACCACACACTCTAGATCCAGCTACCTCTGAAAAAGCCCAACCTATGACCGCATGAGGCTTTGGGAGGACATCTAAACACAAGCCATAACATGTGCTTTCATACATACCTCTGAATAGCACCATCTTCATCACAGCACCAGGTCCTCCTGAGCACTTCCCAGGCACCAGCCAGGACAGGAGTCTAGCACCCTGTCAGTCAGGTTCTCACCATACCCTCAGGGAGGTACTGGGGTGTGTGTGTGTGTGTGTGTGTGTGTGTTTCTGAGGACAAAGCTGAGGCCCTTATGCATGGTAGGCAAGTGCTCTACCACTGAGCCATACCCTCAGCCCAGGAGGTACTGTCTTTATTCCCATTTCATCAAGGATCAGCACGATGGACACTTGACTGAGGCCACACAGCATGGTCAGGATTCAAACCCAGGCCATCCAGCTCCAGAGTCCTCAATGAGCTGCTGTTTGTCTCCTCGCAATGGAGATTTCTGTCGCTGCCTCCTTCCTAACTCTGAGCCTTGCTCCTGGGAGGCAGTATGTATATCTTTTTGTCTCTGGGCCAGGCACATAGAAAGCTTCAAAAAACTCTTGTTGAATTGAAATTTTCAACTATCAGATTTCAAATCCCCTTCTGTAAACCGATGCAATTAATATGTGATATTAGCAGCCTCAAATTCGAAATCAGTCTGACAGCCTCCAAAGCTGGGAGAACTGTCCCTGTCCAAGGTGCTGAAGGCGAGGGCTCGCATACAACCCTTCCCGGAAGGAAAGGCTGAAGCCTCAGAGTGAGCTGAGGTTAGGGCTGGGGCAGAGGGCGACGTGCAGTGCCCTAAGAGCACTGACGGGGAGCCCTGGTTCAGCCTGGGCAGTCAGGAAAACCTCGGAGGCGGACCTCTTTAGGGCCTTGGTGAACTCGGAGTGGGTGGGAGATAGTCTTCCCTCATTCCAGGGGCCACAGGGTAGCTGCCTACACAGGCTACAGAGCATCCTCCCAGATCCCTTTGCTTATTCAGCTTGAGCTTTGCCTCCCTGCCGGGCAGCCCTACATCCTCTTAAAAATGCAAAGCACAAAGGAGGGGCCCCAGATGATGTTAGGCCCCTAACACTAAACGTGAACTTTCCATAGAATTACAGACTCATAATTCCTTTCTATCCTAATGATAAAAATGTTTTGCATGCATTTGGTAAAAAAAGAAAAAAAAATCAGGAGTAAATACAGGGTACCTTGTGAAAAGACTTATCACTGATGTTGTTCCCATTCTTAAGAGGCTGTCACTTGGGTGTCCTTAAAGAGGGATCTGCACATAAAGTACCCTCCTCCCGCATAAGCAGCATTATTGTTCCACCTGCTTTTCCCTTTAATACTGTTTCTTGCAGCGGTACACAGAGAATGGCCTTGTTCTTTTGAAAGGCTACATGGTACACTACACATGTTTGTGAAGCACTTGTTCAGCCAGTTTTCTCTGGATGGACTTTTAGGTTTTTCCAGTCTTTTATTAATGCAAACAATGAATCAACAAACATTTTCTCATCTTTGCACAAGGACAAGTAAAGTCCTCAAAGCAGGATTGCTGAGTCAAAGGGTATGTGCATTTCAAACTCACATAGTTATTGCCACTTTCTTTTTAATGCTGCACAGCATGCTGTTACAAGAATGTACCACTGTCCATTCAACCAGTCCACTCCTGTTCTCCCTCAACCTCTTCTCTTACTTAAAACATTTTACATTTACATTAAGCAAATACTTCACAGCAGTATTTCCTGGTTTTTGATATACCATTTCTCAGTAGAATTCAGCAGCATTTCTGTGTTGGGCAGGTGTGTGTGTGTGTGTGTGTGTGTGTGTGTGTGTAGGAAGTGTTTCCATCTTTTTTGGATGGATGGTTAAATCCCATGACTGGCTTATTTGCTATTTCCACTTTCAGTCTGAGACAGTAATGTAAAGCCCTCAGCCTAATGCCTGGCACATACAGGTCATTCAATATTTGAGGGTTTTTGTAAATTACGAACATAGTAGTGAATAGCCTATGTGTGTGAACCTTTGTGTGCCCCATCCAAGTGACCTCCAAAAAGTACCAATTTACACAACTGCTTCTCACACTGCCAACACTGATGCAAACAAATCACAGATATTTTAGAGGGTAGAACAATGCTCCGAACTCCACCTGGAGACAGGGCAACTGAGGCTCAGGGAGGGAAGGGAGTGCCTGAGGTGATCTCTGATCTTTGGCATAGTCTGATTCTTATTTCTGGCCTCTCTGAGCTCCTCCAGGGAACAGGGCACTGCTCAGGGCAGGAGAGCAGCCGGTGGGGTCTGTGGGGTAGGACATGGGATGGGGCTAACAGGAGGTGAGGTGCACGTAGGTCTGTCTCCACTGCACACTTGAGTCATGGAGAATGCAGTCAATGTTTTATTTCAAGAAACTTGGGACTCTTTCTCCACTACTTCAGTTCCAGCCCCACCCCCACCCCCTCCCAACTCTTCCCTTGGAAACGGCCAGAGATTTTGAAAGCTGCTTTCCTTACTTCTGAGCCCGCCTGTGTGGGAGGAAGCTGAGGACGTGAGGGTACTGATTGAGAGAGCAGGTTGAGACCCCAGGAGCTGTTGTGCAAAAAGAATGGGAAATTACATAAGGAGGGAAAACGGAAGGGGGTGGTGGAGGCAGTCATTCATCAGTGCTTTTTAACCCTTTCCTGCTGCAGAGGCAGCCGGCCCCCAATGTGGGGCTAGGACTATTGTGAGCCCTTTTCATAAATGGCTGGTGCTGAATACTTTGAAATGAGTAGGGCACTGCTCCTTCCTCACCCTTTGCAGACAGGCTTTACACTCTGGGTAAAATTGTCAGAAAAGGTAGAACAGCTCCTAATCTAGGAGATAATTCCTGTGGGAAATCAGGCTGCTTTTCAAGCGTAATTTGAAAAGCCGCTGCCTCTAAACTTCAGTGGTGGGGGGCGGGGGCGGGGGTGCAGAGAGAAGAATGCCATTTATAAAGCAATCAATGCTTCGACAGAGTCCACCATCACTCAGAATTATTTTACGAAATTTGGCCTCTATTCCCTACTCTGGAGGAAAGGCAATGCCGGTACTTGGCTTCCAATCAAGCCCAACACAGAGGACTGGGGTGAGCCACACAAAGGGAGAGGGACCCTGCATTGTTCATCACAGCTGGAGCTGCAGAAAATCATTTCCAGGGCTCCTGCACTCTCCGGATGGAGCTGGAGGAAGCCTCATCAGACGATCCATTCATCTCACTTCTTACTTTTAAACTTTAAAGCATATATTTATGTGCCTCAAGTTGCTCATGAACCAAGGCATGTCAAACAGTTTGGGGTTGATGGAAGAGGTACATTTTTTCATCCTCGGACTTTCAGAAACACAATTTCATTGCCAGTCTCTCTCCTTCCAAGTCCTCCCATATGCCGTCATGAGATGAATATTCCTAAAATGCTCCTTTCAATACATTACTCACCCACTCAAGAACCTTCCAAGGCCACTGCTTGATCCCTTAAGGCTGGGACCCTCCATGAATGTGGCTCCTAACGCACACCCCCCAGACTGCTGTGCCACAGATGTGGGGTGGAGAATGCCTGCCATTCTCCCCTCTTCCTTACTCTGGCATTTTTTTTCTTGGTAGCCAAATACAGCCATTCCTTTTGGGGAAACCACACCACCTCAACTCTTTCTCCACATGGTTAGAATGAGCTGGCCTGACCCCACCTCCAGGCCTGCCCATGAGAATGCTGTACACCAGGGTTTGTCTTGGCAGGAGGGGTGGTGGGGGTGGTGGCAAGCAAACCCCTGGCCTATTTTTGTCAGGCCTCTGAGCTAAAAATGATTTTCACTTTTAAAAGATCACACACACACACACAAAAGTAACATGACACAGAGACCTATGGCCTGCAAAGCTGAACAGATTCCCGTCTGGCCCTTTCCAGGGCACGTTTGCTGGGCCCTGCAGGCAGACAATGCTTAGTTTTGGGTTGGACAAAGAATAGGGTGAGCTAATAGGAGCAGATTGGGGGACTTAAGCTGGAGATGCCAGAAGGAGGCACACACTCTCCTAGGTGTTTTTGTTTTTTGACACAAGGTCTTACTATATCGCCCAGCCTGATCTCAAACTCCTGGACCCTCTTACGTGTGTTGAGTTGAAAGAACATAAGCCTAGAACTACTACTGGCTTGCCATCATTGACACTTTATCAAGAGAGGCTTCTGGAGAATGAAGGCAACCAGGGAAAGTGGGATCAAAAGACAGGGAGGCTGTGGGGCCAGGAGCCAGCCGGCTTCTTGGTTCTGTGCACTGACTTTCCTTTTGCTCAAGCAAATCATTTGGTCTCTGTCACTTCCAGCAGGAGCCGGGATGAGTACAAATCAGATAGGCCTGCATGCCTTAGGTTTATTAATTTTCCCTGTCTGAAATGCCTTTGAGCCTCTCTGCCTGCCAAGTCTACCTGTCCTATGGGACTTCACCTCCTCCTAGAAGCCTTCTTTGATTCTCTCCTTACTGGGGCTCCCTCTAGCTCTGGAGTGGTTTGTGCTGAGAGTTAACTATAAACTTCCTCAGCTACACTGGAGGAGTATGTGGTGCATCCTTGATAAAGCCATAGCCAATGAGCTGGGAAGCAGGTAGAGCCCCAGGCACTGTGACAGTTGCTTTATAGACACTGCAGCATCTTTTCTTTCCTATGCAGCTGCTGGAAGAGGCAAAGGCAGCAATTCTTTTAGGGATGGGAAAATCAATCTCAAAAGTAAAATGACTTGCCCAAGGCCACACAGCGGTCAGAGGTAGTCAGAAATCAACCCCAGCTCTAACGAACTCCAAATCATCCACACTTTCTACAGTATGGAGCCTCCTGAGGACCACAGCTGATCCTTTCCCAGCCATCATGACAGGATGCCCTGGATCTAGCTCTGCACTTTCCTGAATGCTCCAGGAACCTTCTGCTGCTGGCAGAGCACAGCTCAAATATCTCCACCTAAAATTTAGTTAGGGCCTTCTGGCTTCTGTCCATTCCTCCTTTACCTACCCTGAAGCCCAGCCACAGCCACACTAATGCTTTTCTCCCTTAGAGGGAAGGAGAAGCCACCATTCCAGGGAATTGGAATAGAGGGGAAGGAGCACTTTGAGATGCCTCTGTTAACAAGGCCTAGACTGAATCAGATGGATGGGTTCAAAATTAAAGTTGTCTTAATATAATTGGAGAGGTGCTCTAATTAGTTTTGTTGTTTTTTTAATCAAGCACAATCTGTCTTCAGGAATTGGGAAGCAACTCAGGACACCTTAACTCTTTAAGAAAGAGGTGGAACACTATGGGAACACCATGGCAAACCAGCCTGTGCTCATTACTTCCTGGAGTGCTTTCCCAGAGCCTGTTGATTAGGATGTGTGTGTGTGCATCTGCCCTGGCGTCTCAGGACTCACCATGGCCTGCCTGCCACACCCAGCCACTCTGAGAAGGCAGCCTGCTTTAATCTCATGGGGAGCAGCCACGTAATGCTCCGCAAGTCACGCCACCTCTCTGACCTGTTTTCTCATTTGTCAGGGCCGAGATTGAATTAGCCTATCACTTTGTGTCCCCAGCGGAGTTAGAAACAATGTTGTGAATCTTTTTACCGTTCTCTCAATTAGAGGCACTTTTCTTCCTTTCCCAAAGGAGATCATCCTAGAACTTTAAAGCTGGGAGAGCTAAATGATAGTGCATGCTTTCAGAGGGTCTTAGTTTGGGGTCACAGATAGTCTCTATAGAGTGCACTTAGAATTCTGTGAGGTCAGTTATGCAGGATGCAGTGCCCTCCTATATGACAGGAGGAGGAGCTTTGAGGAGTGGGTGCTCATATTTCAACAGATGCCTGGAGGTGCCCAGCCCCCAAAGATTAGGACCACTCCCTCTGGTCTAATTTCACTACTCTTCTAGCTGGGGAACTGAGGCCCAGAGAGGAGAGTAGCTCACCAGCAGAGGAAGACCAGAGCCAGGCTGCTGCCAACTAGACCCAAGCTGGACATCCCACTGCCCTGGCACGGTAGACCCTAAAGGAAAATCACCGAACCTCTCTAGAACTAGCTGGGGTCCCTTATTCCAATGTGTCCACATGAAGAGCTTGGGGATTATCTATGCTACTGGAAGATTTGTCTAGCTGATGTCCCTGTGCATCTGGTGAAGGAGGGTCATCATTCCCAGGATCCTTCAGTGTGTGTCGGTGTTTGTGTGGCAGTGTGGCTATATGCCTACTTTTACATAATCTGTGTTAAATTCCTCTGCTAGAAAAAAAGTCAAGTATTTATTCTGCCTTTTCTATACAAACAGTAGTTCCAGGTTACCACACAGTTGAGGAAGGGTAAATTCCCTTTATATGAGCACTGTGGCTAAATGTAAGCCAGCCCGCTGGAATTAGAAGAGCAATAGCTAGCAATCCCAAAAGTGGATGGAGACAGTAGAACACCCCAATAGCTGCTAATACACTGTAAGAGATGAGATGTTATGTGCCTCCTGATGGGAGTAATACCATCTAGGGAGGGACTAGGCCAAAACACATAACCAAGAAAAAAATCAAATCTGACTCAAGATTCTTGCTCTGCCTCCCAATTTACAGCAGATATAGGTGACAGGAAAAATGCATGAAATGACCCTCTAGGGATGCCATCAGTAAATCCAGATAGTGGGAAATGCTGTAGGATAAAGGGCTTGTTTCTTCTCCAAAAAATTTACAAGGAAAAGGGAAGGGAGGTAGAGGGGACACCTATAAATTCAAAAAGATTTATTAAGGGACACATCAATACCAACAATATATATAACTTATTTTGATCCTGATTCAAACATGCTGGGCAAACTGAGGCACTGACTTAATACTTGAGATATGAAAGGATCATTGTTAAATTTTAAAAAGCATTATAATGGTATTGTGGTTAAACATTTTAAAGAGTTTGGGAGCCAGGTGTGATAGCATACATCAATAATCCCAGCTACTTGAAAGGCTGAGGTAAGAGGATCACAAGTCTGAGGACAGCCTGGGCAACTCACAAGATCCTGTCTCAAAAAAAGTGCTGGGGCTCAGTACTGTGCTTGGCCTAGCATGTGTGAAGCTGGGCTCAATCTCCAGTACTGTAAAATACAAATAGAACCCTCCAAAAATGTTTGGATAAGACATCTAGGATTTGCATGAAAATAATCCAGGGGCCTGGAGGAGTAAGCAAATGAGCAGTGGTCTAGATGGAGCAAGACTGGCCATGTGCTGATAGCCAGCGAAGCCAGGGTATGGGTATATGGGCTTCTTTATATACCCATAGTAACCAATTAAGAAACTAATCCCCTACTTAAAAGGTATCTGAAAAATTGTTGTGAGTGGTTGCCTTTAGGGAGGGAAACCAGATGGCTGGGAAATGGGGAGGGGAGGCTTACTTTTCACTGTTTTCTGTTTTGCACTGCTTTGATTTTGTACCATAGTTCTTTATTACCCATTCAAGAACATAAACTCATTAAAAATATCACCCAATTTAAATAACAAACTTCAAAGTGAGCTCTTGATCACACTTTTCATCCAAGACATATCTACTTCATTTTCTTCCAAATAACAGGTCAGGTACAACAAATTAGCTCTATTTCATTATTAGAGGGGACTGGTGTGTGGATGCAGAGGGGCCAATCTATGTATTTGTGATGGCACAGTTACATTCTTAAGGTTCTTAGACGTGTGACATTTAAACAAGGTCCAGACACATCCAGCACTCAGGTTGGCTTTACCCACCCCTAATCATTCAGGGGTGTGTGTGTGTGTGTCTGTGTGTGTGTTTGTTTGTACCCTGTGAGGCAGGTAGGGCTGTGGAGATGGTATGCTAAGGAGTTAAACCCTTAGAGCCCGGAGACAATGTCATCTGAAAACTGGAGGAATGAAATATAAGTAACAGTCAGGTACTTTCCTTCAATCCAATTTCTAAGCAGTTATGTGATCGATCAATTGATTGGCTGTCTAATCCACCTTCACATTCATCTCTGCTGCTGGGGTACAGTTGGCTCAACTTCTGGCTGGCAGTGTGGGGTGCTCTTTCCAGGAGGCAGGGCCTGCCCATCACACAGGGGTGGGGACTGCAGCTCCTGGAGCAGGTAGAGCACGTTGGCCGAGTAGAGGCTCTGCTGCCCAGAGAACCCCCGCAGCTGCACCGGGTGCAGGCTGGGGTGAGGGGGTATGAACTGCAGGGGGCAGTAAAGCTCATTTAGGAGGAACCAGATGGAGTCCGGATCTACCTTCATCAAGTGTTGGAAGACACTGTGGAGAGAGGCCAGAAGTGAGTAGGTGATGTGGGGAGGGAAGGAGAAAAGGAGTCAGTGTGGTCCTACCTCAGAAGCTATTTACTGAGCCATCTGAGAAGAAATTGATAATGATATCAAATCACTTCAAACAGCAGAAGAAACCTATTTTAGCTGCTAAGATAGGCCCATTAGGACAGTCCCAAAGCCTAATGGAAATAGAAGTAAACAGTTTCATATCCATTGACATACAGTAAAATAGTAATTAGTCTCAGCAGAACAATATTGACATTAAACAAGCTTTTGGCAAAGACACAGGTTGAGTTCTGGAGTGTAAAGCTGGAGTTTCTGAAAAAAGAAAAATGACAAGGCCCACCCTTTATTACTGGCTCCATTAGACTCAGGAAGAGTGGGAGTGGCAGAAGGATGTATGTGGGGCCAGACCAGCCCCAGAGTAGGGCTCTCTGTCTTGCTTGGAGACATGAGAAGCACCTCAGCTTCGTTTGTCTCCAGGTCCTCAAGAGGGCTCCCGGCTCACTGCTGAACTCTGTAGCTGGACTATTTCTGGCCACCAAGAGCCATGAGTGGTTGGGGGATTGGATACGTGCTCATGGCTGCTATGAGGAGCCCCTTTACTCACAGGGATGGGATCTATTGGGACACTTGTCTCTTGCCAGGGGCCCAAGCAGATGAGCCCTGCCCATGACCTTGGCAGTCCTACACACAACAGAAACAGAGCTCAATGCCCGGGGCTACCACACACCCTCTAAAGATGAGGTTCTCTATGTGGCCTGCACTTTGGTCACAACTCTCGCCTCTCATCTGTTCAACTCCTGTTTCTAAGCCATCAATTATGTGCTCAGGGCCAATGTCATGGACAGTCCCACTGTAAACCTCACAGACCTGGCTGTGGTCCCAGGAAGAATGAAGCCCCCACTGGCTGGCCGGCTTCCTCTCAGCAGCCAGTCATCTCAGCTCACCCATTACCTGCTAGGTGCTACCTTTTTCCTTTAACCAGGTGTGCTGCCCTTTCCTTTCTTCATTCAGGATACCTTTCCTGCACATACCAGCTGCGTGCTCACTGGCCATCCTCACAAGATAAGCTCTCTGAGGGCACGGCATGGCACACACAAACCACTCAGTAAAAGCCTGTTGATTAGATGGGTTCTTGTTTTCATGAGGAGCCAGTGATTTATATTAGGTGGCTCTCACTAAGGACTTAAAATGACCTACCTTTCTGACATATTACATCCTGTGTAAGGATCTGGAGGAAAGGATAGCTGCTTATCATAAAGGAACAAAGAATATTAACAAGATTCCTGTTATCACAATATCACCAACTATGCAGCTGTAAGAATTATTCAACTTGTCCCAGTCTGTTTCCTCATTTCTAAAAATGGCAGATGTACCTCACTCAGGGTTTTGCTAAGGTTTAAAACATAGATCAAACCCTACAGAGTCTAGCATATGTGATCTGCTACTAACCAATACAGTCAGCTCTCTGTATCTATCAGTTCAACAAACCATGGATTGATAATATTTGAAAAAAAAGGGCCGGGGATTTAGCTCAGTGGCACCATGCCTGCCTCGCAAGAGCAAGGTCCTGAGTTCGATAAAAAAAAAAAATCCTGTCTCTACTGAACATGCACAGATTCTATTTCCTGTCATTAGTCTCTAAACAATATAGCATAACAACTATTTGCATAACAACTATTTACATAGCATCGACACTGCATTAGGTATTGTAAGTAATCTAGGTATGATTTAAAGTATACAAGAGGGTTTTATTACCCCACTTTATATAAGGGACTTGAACACTCTGAGATTTTGGGATGTTATCTCCAAGGGATCCCAGAACCAACCCTCCGCACATACTGAGGAACAGCTATACATAGGATCTATTTGATAGATCACACTTTTTTCTTCACAATTATTCCTAGAGGTCTCTACTATACTTTTGAGCAGATAGGAAATTAAATGCTGGCTAAACAAAACTAAATATTTGTTTTTTGATTTTGTTGATCTGAAATTAATCTCAAGGCTGAGATTCAGGTCTTACCTCTGTAAAACTAGTTTTTTTTTTTTCCCTGCATTTAATAGGCATATGCTAAGGAGGTAAAGGAAGCAGCTAGGGAGAGAGGGGGCACTTTGGAAAATTTCCAGCCTGTTCTGTGCCTAAACAACGTTAAATTTTCTTTGCTTAAGATAATCTTGTGTTTATAACCTGTACAGTGGTTGCTGGAGAAGTGATCAGAATATTCTAATTCATCATTTCCACTACTGCAGAAAGGAGATGGGGCCTGCGTGGGAGAGAATTTTTGTTTAAAAACAAAATATCTTTGATAATTAAAGTGGCAAGGGAATGATTAAAAAAACCTCACCTGAAATGGGAAGTAGATTTCTATTTACACGTGACAGAGTTGACAGTTTTCCCTAGTGCCAAAGACTGTTAGAATGCAAATGGTTTCATTTGATTTCAAGAACTGGAACAATTTCTCAAGCTACAGCAAGGCACTCTGGCTTCAAGGAGTATTTTTATCTGGACAACATCCAGGAGAGTGGTGCCATAGCCCAGTTCAGTCACAGCTCTGCTCTGATTTACGTGGCATGAAAACATAGCAATGTTCATTTTTGGAACCCTTTTTAACATGCTAAATGTGGATGCTGTATTCCTTAGCAGAAAAGGAAGGAAGCTACTCTCTGCCCTGTGAGATCTCCAAATAAAAATGTTAAGAGGGAAGCAAAGACAAAAATGTGTGCAAAGTTCACCACCTTTTATTAAGCAAGAGCCAAACTCTTAGAAGAATTAATTTGGGTCTTGTTTCTTTGCTCTTAAAGGGGTGAACATCCAGAATGGCAGGCAGCAATGCAAGTTCCTTCTCCTGCCTCTGTGGCTTGGAGCAAACTGTTTTGCCTCTTGTACCTGCTTTCTCTTTCTCCAAAGGAGGCTGATTGCAGCCAACCCACACGCCTCCCACCTCCCAGGTTTGTTCTCTGGCTCTGAGAAGAGGAGGTGCAGGAAACACTTTGAAGTGTATAATGAAAACACTATTCCTTCCAGAGAGAGACAGAGAGAATCTGTGTGTGTGTGTCTAAGGAATAATTATCATTACCAACTCTAGAAGCACCACATCACGGATAATGCTCAGACACTGAAAAGGGCAAAGCATTTGTCTTGTGTCTCACTCATAATTCCACCACACTGACCTGGTGGGAGTTCCAATTCTCAGCCAATGGAATTCTAATTTGGCTTATTTTTAGGAAGAAACAAATGCAGTCTGCTATGCCCTCCACATGCCTGAGGTGGGGAGCAAACACTGTGCCATGCAACCAGATGGCTGACAGGCGCAGCTGCGCTCTTGCTTGGCAAGAGGCACATGACCTGCTGAACTCTAAATATCGACAAATTCTGAACCTGGACCCTTGTTGGCTTCCACCCCTGGGAGCTGTACCTGAGGATCAGGAAGTCTAGTAGCACTCTGTTCTGGGGCCAGTTCCTGCCCAGCCTGTGTAGGGATGAGGGACTCCCAGAGAGGAGAGAGCCTAAAGCGAAGCTGAAGCCCTCGGAAGTCCTTTCTGCATAATCAAAAGCCAGAAGACAAAGGCAGGACCTCTGCTTTGAAGTGACTGGGGTAACTGCCTGGAAAATGTTCCTAATACATCTTGAAATGTGGCAGAGATGACTGTTGAACAGGCCAAATGGCCAGTTCCATCTTTTTTCAAACCCAAAGAGAAACACTTTAAAAAAAATATATGTACACTATTTAACTCCTGAACAAAAATTTCTTTCTCCTTCCCCTAGGCCCAAATGAGTGGCTCTGGGGAACAGAGTTATCAAGAGATTACCTGGTCCCCAGAGCAGGGGGAGGCAGTCAGCTGTGCCTCATGCCTTCTTCTGTCCTGAGGCGAGTGATTATCTCTCAATAACCTGTAGGGCCATGTAGCTTAAATGATAACTTGACTTTAAAAAATTTAGAACTCACCGTTAGGCAGTTTCTAAGCAACCTCTGTTTCCATGGCAAAGAAGCCTGGTGTTTATACTGATTTTTCACTTAAAATACGTTTTTATTGAATTTTACTTCATGCAGGCAGCCATTCCCCTGCACTTCAGCCTATCTACAATTGACGGGTATCAGTAAGCACCTAATAAACTCCAGAGGCCAAAGAACAGAAGCAGCTCACTCCTTCAGGATCAGTATCGGGGTGCTTTGAGTGAGCAAGCTGGGGGTAAAGTAGCCGGGGGAGGTAGAAAATGTGCTACTGGAATCTGGTCAGCTGGGTCTTATATCCTCATGATTCATCAGACATTTACTTACACTTGGTCCAGCCTAGGCACTGTGTAGGGTGTTGGGACACAAAGAGGAAGGAAGGCAGATCACAGAAGCCCCCAGGATGCAACATGGCGAGGGCCACGCTAAGCAGCATGAAGGCAGAGGAGCCAGGGAAGGATTCCTGAGGAGCAGACATGGCAAATGATGTCTCTGTAAAGAGTGGTTAGATCTGATCAGCTCTAAGGTGACTTCCAGCTCTGACAGCCCATGGCAGTTTTCCAGGATGAGTGCCCTCATCTCCCTCAATATGGCAAAACCAAAAATAAGCCCCTCCACTAGAAGCAACTATTACAGAGTGTGTCCTCACCATCTCTGTCTAGACAACATCTGCTCAATGGGAACTCCAGAAAACCACCAGCCAATCAAGACCAGCAAAAGCTAAATAAACTGTAACTGAAATGAAGGGCTTCCAGCTCTCCCCGGTGACAGGCTATTCTTTCTCTGTCAATTACTTGCTTGAGGGAGCTGCTGTTCCTTGTCTCTTTCTGGATTTATAAAATGCTCTCATGAGCTGTCAGGGTAAATGCCAGTGGTAAAGAAGTTGTGGCTTTGTGATCTATTTATTTATTTATTTATTTATTTGGGGTTTCTAAAGAAGTTATTCAGGGATGTCTCCTTAGGAACATGATACAGGCTATCTCTTTACAGGCATGACTAAATGTGATCAGAAAATAAACTCACTTGTTGGAAAGCAGGCATACCTACAAAGCTATGTTAGCTCGCCTGTTCCCTCTCTGGCAGAACAGCCTCCCTACTCCTCTTTTCTCTGGTCACTCTTCTCCCATTATTCCGTGCATGCCATTGCTGCAAATGAAGCTGTGTTTTGCCTTTGAAACAAATGGATGCTCAGGGTGTCTACTGTCCTTGCCAGCAAGCAGTGGGGCTATGTTTCCATACTCGGTAATTTACTCTAATGGGTCTCGGTTCATTGGTTAACCAGTATTTCAAGTCTGTCTTTTCTTGCTATTCAATTTAGCTATCTTCCTTTGCACGGAGGTCGTTTTTGGTTTCTAAATGTTGGAAATGGAGGATTATGACTGGAAGCAACGATTTGCTTTCCACATAAATACTACCAATTACCTTTGCAGCTATACGTACTTGTTAGGCTTAACTATATTTACCTGTTCAAAGCCATTCATCTATCGATCTAACTCCAACACGCACACTCACAGAGACCCATATTAAAAATATTTAAATGCACTGAGGACAGGATTTAAAACCATAAACCAGTAGAAAAACCAGTAGAAGCACATGATGCTAATAGTGGCCCTAAAGTACCAAAGACAAAGTATCATAAATGTAGTGGAATGATTCCATTGCTTTGTGCATATTTAGAAGGCACTGAGGCCCAATCTGCCATAGATAATTCAAAAATAAGCCAGAACCTAGTAGGGTTTAAATCCCACTGGTTAGGATTTAAAAGCAGCCCCTTCCATCTGGCCATCTTTCTCATCCCTAGGCCTCTGTCCCATGACAGCGCTGCTGAGTACAGATTTTACAGTGGCCTTTTGTGCAGACTGACTCAGGCTTTGACACAGGCTGGCTGCACTCTCAGGTCACATGCAGGGTTTCCTGCTCCTCTCTGGAAGATAAAGACATCCGGTAGTAGCCTACCTATTTGGCCCTACCAGTCTCTGAACTGTTTTCCTGCAACCTGCGCTTTGGCTCTAAGCCAGCAGCCCCCACTGATGCATGCCTGAAGAAATGGCTCTCAGAAATGTACTTCAGTATTTGCTGCAAGGATGCCAAGCATGTTAGTCACAACAGTACTCTGCGCTCTTCTAAGACGACCCACGGAGACATTTTCTTAAGGTTTGGTAACAAGGAATGCTGTGCTTCTTTCTGAAAAGCTTTCTCTGCTTTTTGTTTTCTAAGCTCTTATTCCAGGATTTACTGGAAGCTGTACATCAGATTATTTCCCTCTTCGCTCTGTGTGTTAGGAAGTACAGAGCCAAGCAAGGGGCTGGGCTCTTACTCTGCACTTTATATATTAACCTCAATTCTGGGTTCATCTTGCTGTTTCACTTATAATTTTTCTATTTTTTTTTTTTGGTACCAGAGATCGAACTCGGGTCCTTGTGCTTGCGCAGCAGGTGGCAAAACCACTGAGCTAAATCCCCGGCCCATATAATTTTTCTATTTTAAAAATTTCCTCCACTTATTTCTTTTTTCCCTTGTTGCATAAACTTAATTTATAAAATCCTCTTTAACATTTTTGGAATTAAGAGGGAAATTTAATGATTAACAACTACTATTTATTGACTTTTTAATCTGTGGTGTTGTTTTGTGTTAAGAATTTTTACCAAGCCTTGTAATATCATATTAGGTGGAAAGTAGATATCTTTATGCCAGTCTTGTAGATGAGGAAACAAGTTAATTTTCCCAAGGCTACACTGCTACTGAAAAGCAGTGTGAGGCCAACTCTAACCTAGCATTCCTCTTTGAAATCCTCATTCTCAACACAGGACTTGGCTTATCATAAGAGATCCAATAAAAATCTTTGCAATAGGGGCAGGGGTGTAGCTTAGTGGTGGAACGCATGCCTAGCACGAGAGGGACCCTGGATTAAATTCCATGCACTTCCACACCCAGGAATAATAAGAAAAGACAACTGAGACCATTTCCCTGGCTATTTTTCTTGGTACTGAGATTATCACATTCACTTTGGCCTCCTAGGTGTCTAGACAGATGGCAGACTCAGTAAAGGGACAAAATGGCTACCCTATGCCACACCAAGGCTTTTGCTGACTGAGATCCACTTTGTGCAGGCAGTGCAGTCACCAGGCTCTTCTGCCATCAAGAGCATCCTGTTCCTGATGTACCTGTGCACACATCCCCACTGGGTGGCAAAACAGCTAAAGATTATCAGTCATGTGACAACACCAAGAAAGCAGGGAAAAGAATTCATTTAAGTAGCACAGAAATCTTTGGCTTCAGTTCTGAAACCCAGTAACCCACTTTGTTTGTAATCTACATGGCAGATGTCTCTTATCTTTGACACCATGAAATCATGCCTGTATATGCACAGTGCACAGCTTCACATCTGAGTGTATTTTTAGAACAATGGGCCTTGAAAAGAAAAGCAGCAATGCTTGTCAAAAGATGGATAATGGGAAAGCTAACTACTCAGGTCTGGATTTGTCAACTATTAATCAAGTGCCAAAAGGAAAAATATTAGGAGTGCTCTCATTTCCATGCTGGGTGCAATCCAAGAGGGAAATAGCTTTGTAGCCCAACCTCAAACAAACTGCCCATACCATTTAAGGTATGAGCTTCTCATTTCAAGTCAGATGAACTAATGGATCACCTCTGTGGCTCCTGATCTGTTCAAATATAATAGGCCGTGGGTAAAGAGAGGAGTTGGGCTCTGACAGGGATGGAATGAATGAGCCTGTGCCAGTCTGTGTTTCTCTGGGGTTTGAAGGTACCAGCTGGTTCTTTGATGGGCCGGGATCCTACTGCTAGAGAGAGAGCAGGAAGTCAGACAGTAAATGAACCTTTAAACCCGGTCCTGACTTCTCATGCAAGTGGAGGATGGGGAGAAGTGGTACAATTAACATGAAAAAGACCCTCCTGAGCTGAAAACCCGTTCCGGATTCAGTAAAGACGAAACAGACTTATAAGACTACACCCAAGTTCATATGTGTGTGCAATGTATACACAATACATATTTGGTAAATTTATATGCATCCCACATGTGTGTGCATACATTTATCAGGATATCTTTGGAACACAAACACTATGAGAGCAGAAGTCTCTTCTGTTTTGTTTCCTCTATTTTCAATGCCTAAAAAAGTGCCTGGCACATAGGGACTCCTCAAGCAATCTGCAGAATGGATGAGCACTGAGAAGTCTTCCTGAATGCATGAGAGCAATTCATCTGCCCCAAGACCCCAAAATGAGGGCATTATCACCACCCTCCGTTTATAGGGAAGGACATGAGATGCAAGGAAACTAAGCCATTTGCTCAGGGTCACAGAGAGATAAGATCTAACTTAGGACTGCCCAACTCCAAAACTGGTACCTTCTACTCGTAACAGCTAAACATTGGAAGTGGCCTATCTGTCCATCAACAGATGAATGGATAAGGAAAACGTAGTATTTATATGCAATGGAGTACTACTCTGCCATAAAGGATAAATCTGAGTCATCTATACGAAAATGGATGCACCTTGAGACCACAATGTTAAGTGAAAAAATCAGACACATAAATTTAAATATTGCATAATTTCTTGTATATGAAAAATCCAAAGTGTAAATGAGTTAAAGAGCGAAGGAAAAGACAGACAATAGGAAATAGAAGGTAGATCTTTGGTAAGTGGGAAAAGGATCTTGAAATGGAGGGAGGGGAAAAGAGAGGAAGAAGAATAAAAAGAATTAAAATATGTTATATACATGAACTTATTGCCCACAATGAATATATTATGTACTGCAAACAAGTACTAATTTAAAATAAAAAGACTGGTGCCTTTTGCTCTCACACATAATGGCTAGACAAGAAGTCGAAGACGCAGTGTCCCCCTTCTTCCACATCAAGGACTACAGCAATAAGGCATCTAGATACCTACATGACCAGGAGGTGCACCAGCTGATTGCTACCTGCTGGCACCCTGCATCTTTAGCTGGGGTCTAGAGTTGGTAGCTGGGGGTAGGACTTGGTAGAGACCAAATACTCTAAAAGGTTTGTCTTGGACTTCATCTATTTAAAAATAGATACTGCCTAGGTTTGTTTCCTTTTAGCCCCGTTGGATGATGTAAGACCTCGCTGCAAGGGAGAGAGCCTCAGAGCCTAGTAAGAGATTGGTCCAAGATGTGTGGTTCTAATAGAGTTGAGCTAGGCTGAGTATACGTACTGGCTTGAAGAAAAAATAGAAATTTGGGGTATATGCTCTCATCTCAAATTCCTTTCATCTATGGGAAGGCAAAGCTCCATGGTCAGAAAGGCACAGAACTGTGGAGACACACTACATGCTGGGAGATAACTTGGAGGCTTCTGGGGCCACTTGGGAACTTAAATCGCTAAATTTGCTTCTGCATTGGTCTGAGATGGGGGTATGGCTGATCTGATCTGTTATTTGTAATTCAATGTTTACCATCAGGAACACTATTACAGCTCCTGATATCTTGACCCCTCCTCCTATACCCCAAATATAATTTGTTTTTTATCCATTGAAGTTATTTTGCTAGATGGACTCTGGAGGAGCTGGTTTTTTTCTTTCTTTTTTTTTTTTTTGCGTTGCCAGTTCTAACAGTGACACCTGGTGGTGACAAGCAGAAAGATTATACCCTGCTCCCTCCCATCCCCCGAAGTTGCAAGATTTACGCCCCCTCCTTACAAGGCATATTCACTAGATAAAAGCATTAAACTAGAATGGCATCTCTGTTCTTAGCATTTACAGCCTTGGTTATATCAACCATCCCCTAATCAATTTCCATTTCCAGAGTTTACAGCCTGATGTAAAAGCCTGCCACAAAGGCTATATTTAACATGACAAATTAAAAAAGCAAACACAGTCTTGGTCATTCTTTGGAGCCAGAAAAAGCAAATAGGAGGAAGGAAAAACCCAGGTGTGCTGAAAATAAAGTGAAATTTTCATGGTGTAGCCAAGTTTGTCTCCATTCCAACACGATGAAGGCCTCTGAGGTGGCCCCCACCCCCACCCCTACTCTGCAGGCCATGGTGCTCATCCATCTCCTCTAGAAGCAGGGAGGCGTCACAGCAGGCTCCTGTCCTCACTGGTTTCTTAGCCAGCCTTCTGGCTGACAGAGGAGCAGGGTGAGGAACTTAATACCTGTGAAGGGAGACCAGTCATCTCTAGGCAGCTCTGACTTCCACTGGCTCTGAATACTAAGCTCGGCTTTTTGTAAACCCCAGCCGCATGGCTTGGAGAGGAACAGAAGCAGACAGTTTTAAGAGAGACTTGCCAAGTAGGCAGATAGGCTTTACCTTGCTAAGGGATGTGGGGTATGAAGGGAAGAGAAGAACTAAGGACAAACTGGCTGGACAATGGGGACTCCATCTCAGTCAGGGGACATGGTTTGCTCAACAGTACCGGTGGATGTGACTGCTTCAGTACTAATCAGCCCACCATCACCCTCTCTTTGCGCAGTAATGCAGCTCACAAAGACACCAGGTTTCCTACTGTCGCCAGCTTCTTTTCCCATTTAGACAGCTTATTAATTTCTGAATCAAGATGCCAAATCAGCTCTTGATGAAGGACAACAGTGATTCCCCCCCACCCCCACCCTGGATTCAAAACAGTTTGCAGATGATGTGTGTATAAGCAATCAACCTTGCACTTCCTCCCCTGCCCGCTGCCTGGCAGAGGGAGGTCATCTGACTCAACCCTGACTGGAATGCAGTGGAGCAAACAAAGGCGGCCCTGCAGTCAAGTGGTCTGGGTGCATGTTTCTCCTCCTGAGGCACCTTGAATACCAACTCAAGATTCAGCAAGGTCCAATTCCGAGTTTAATTGCTTTCAGCCGCAAAAAAGAGAATTAGGGATGAAAAGATAATGAATTGTGAATATTAGCTTGTTTGATGGCTCTAAACTTGAAGGATGGGATGCAGTGGTAGTAAAAAAAAGAATGAGACAAGAAATGTGGAAATCAGGTCTTTATAACTCCTAGTTGTAACTGGCTCCTCAGAGTTTTCTTGAAGATAAATTCATCATGTTTGTGGGCTGCACTTTAAATCACAGAACAAGCTTTGGGGCACCACCCAGGGAGAACTATTTTCCCGTAAGCTGGTTCTTTAAGGAATAAGAATGCCTGGGGACAAGAAGCTCCTTGGGATGCATCCTGTGCTCCAGAAACCATGACTGATTCTGGGCCTAAGGGATGTGATGGGAAAGGGACAGAAAGAAAAAAGGCTACTGGGGAAATCAAGAGTAAAAAACTGCAAAGACAATAAATCAATTCAAAAAGATATTCCCATCACTCCCAGGGAGTACAAGGGTTGTAAGAGAGTAAGTCATTCTCCTTCTTCCACAGTGAGAGCAGCCTTTCAGCTCCTGAGGGAATAAGCTGAATCCTACCTCCTACCCCACCATGGCACCTACCTACCCCATCAGGGCCCTGACTCCAGACACCCAGGAAGGAGGAGAGACACTGCTCAGGAGCATGGAGCTGGCAGGCCAGTCCCGGCCTGGCCCAGAGCAGGTGTGTAGGAGAAGCAGCTCCAGAATGAGGAAGGAGAATGGGGGAAAGGTGGCCAGTGTGCAGTTTGGGGATGCCCTCTGTCAGAGTTTCAACTGATGAGAAAAATCACTTAGTACTCCAGCAACTAGAAATAGCTGCTTCTGTTAGAAGCATGGTCAAAGCTCCTGGAAGTCAGAATCATGTAATTTCGGAATCAGCAAAGGACCAGTGAGTGATTGTTACTTTTCTCTGGGTGACAGACTCCTGGTAGGACTGGATGAATGGTATGAACTGTAGAAATAGGCATGTATGTGCCTGCATGAAAACACATCCAATTTTGCATATAATTTTCTATCATCTAAGAGCCTCCGTGGAGTCGAGGTTCGGCAGATCAGTAACCCAGTGCTTTCTCTTTACTGTGGAGGGAGGTGAGGCATGGGACACTAGGGTGTCAGAAACAGGACCCAGAGGTGGCTCACCCTCAAACCAAGAGGGTGCTGAGTCCCCTCATGGTCTTTCTGCTTTTCGCCCCTATAGAATTGTTGTGGACACTGCAGTAGAGGAAAAGGTTACTTATAAAGGGATATGCATCTAGTAAAAGTACTATCTTTAGAGATGGCACAGTTGAAGAAATCACCTTAACCTGGCGAGGAGAGAAAGGAGAGCAGAGATGCCTCAGCTCTGCTTGCCATTAGCAAATCATCTATAATTTAGAACAAACGTAAAGAGATGTGGGTGATCAAGCAGACGTACCTCTTGGCAGCCTCTTGTAATTTCACGGGCTGTTTGGTGCTGAGGTAAATCAAGCAGGCATCAGCCACTTTATTCAGGTCACCCTCACCTGCAGAGAGGAAAAACAAAACAAGCATTGGCCCCCTCATTTGCGATAAGCAGTAACCAACTGCTGTCTGGGGAAACTGGAGCAGCTGGGCAACATTCCCTGAGATCTTTCCTCCATCCTGTGAGTCAGGAAATGCAAGACAGATGGACAAATGGGGCCAAAGTAAGACTGATGGAGATGACATGAAGGGAGGGGATGGGCACAAACATGAGGCAGGGGTGAGACAGGACATAGGGTTTATGTCCAGGAGAAGTGAGTTGTTACCTACCTAAGTCCAGTCTCTCACAGAGGGGGCCTAGACCCTGCAAGACAGCCAGCTGCAACTTGAAGGCCAGGGTGTGTGAGTAAACTGGTCCAGCCCTGGCACTGATGGGAGCCTGGGTAACTAAGGAGCCAGCCAGCTTTGGTAGGACATCTTTGCAGAACCGGTTCCGAAGAAAATCACCACACTTGCCTCCCAGGGTGCACAAAGCCTGCAGAAACAGTCCCCAACTTGTTGGCTAAACATTGCCAGGGCAGTAAGAGGGCTAAAGAATGCTTGGTAATTCAATTCCATCTAGGTTTCTACTTGGAAAAAAAAAAAAAAAACATAAAACAAAACAGAATTACTGCTGTTAATTCCTTGCCCATGGTTGGTGATTCTGACAGTTATGAATTCAGAGGTCTCTGCTCCTAAGGCACAGCTGCTTCTATCCATAAATACAGATTACATGGAGAATAATTCAGAGGAATCTTGGGCTGGATGAATAATATGATTAATACCTTGATTTTCCTCCCTTTTTTCATTAAAAAAAAAAAAAGAGCTTAAAGCAGTTAACATAGATCATCTCTGAAATCTTCCTAACATCCCTCGAGAAAAGACGTGGGCTTTTAAGCCTAGCTTGCTGAGCAAACACAAGTGCTAAGGCTCAGCCATGTGCAGGCATGGGGTGGGGTGGGGGAGTGAGGTGAAGGAGGTGGGGAGGCTGAGGGCCCTGGCTGAACCCAGGCCAGTTCCTGTGGCTGAAGTGGACTCCATGTTCCCTCTGTTCAACCACACAATCTCTTATGTACATCACTCTCATTCTATCTTTCACAACAGGCAGTTTCTTTGCATGTCCCATTTTAAACTTTCTCTAGCAGAACATATTGAAACGTTTTGCCCTGCTGCACAAGACTGAGTATACAGCAGAATAGGAATTTCTTTAAAAATCAGTAAGCAAGGCATAACCAGCACAAGCATTTGCCCACTCTGCAGAGGGGAAGGCACTCGTTTGCGGTCCCTCAGCTGGACTGCACGGGGTTTGTAGACCTCAGGTGCCATCAATGTGCTTGCATGTGGAAAATACAGCTTCAGTTTTGGCACACACATCTGTTTTTCATTTTTCTACACTTGCTGTCATTTCCGATAGCCTATTAATTTTTGTGAAGGAAAACAGCACATCCGAGTAGAATTTAGAAATACCTCCCTCCTTCCTTCTTTCTCTACACACACACACACACACACACACACACACACACACAAGCACACACACACCCACTATTTTATACATTCTGCTTTGAAAAAAAATACTAACAATTTTGTGTTTTGAATGTAAACTGACATTTTGGGCCATTGTATGAAAAGTCTTACAGAAAATCAAACTTCTTTTGCCAAATATATTCATCGTGTTCTCAAATTCATCTTATGTCCCTACACATCTTTCTTCTTTGCCTCAGCTTGCTCACCTACTTCTACTTTATGCCAGCTTGCCATGGTAATGTATCTCTGCAGGATACTGAAAGTGCTTTTTAGAATAAAGAAGGATATAAATAAGCCAAAATACATGTGCTAATATGAGCCAAACTAAGACAGGGAGAGAAACACTTTACATCTCTACAGAGCTTTTAGCTTTCCAAAGCACTTCACCAGAGACCCATTTTATCCTTGACAGCATTGCAAAGAAGGTGGGGAGGTATTCCTAAGCACCACCTGAAAATGGGTGGTCAAGGGCTTTGCCCAGCTGTCTGGCTAGGCAGAGGATGCCAAGGGCTAGAACACAGGCCCCTTCACCTTGACTTTTGGGCAGTGCGATGAACATGAGCATGAACTCACAGATCTGAGTTCTATTACTTACTAGTTGTATGATCTTGAGATACTTTAGCTTCTCTGAGCGTGTTTCCTCCTATACTGAAAATGGACATAATATACTCACCTTGCACAGTTGTGAGATGAGTTTGTGTGTGGGGAAATGCTAAGTTCACTTCCTGGCACACTAGAGATGTTCAATAAATACTGGTAGCCCTTTGCTTTCCTAGTTCACCTTGATTCAAATGCAAGAGGAAAATGACTTTTATTTTCTTCTTTGTGCTTTTCTTAGTTTTCTATACTTTCTTCAAGGTCTGTGACAGTGCAATCAGATAAAGAGAAGCAATGCAAAAGAGACCAGTGAGCTCTGTGCTTATGATGTCTATCCCCATGGTGGATAGTGCGGCATCAATGCAGTACCTTGAAGGCTCTGAGCACTGCCAGGGGGTCATCGTTTGTGAGTCGGTGCACGAGTGAGGGCCAGGCCCGATGAACCAAGGGAAGCAGCTGGTTCTTATATGATTGCAGAACAATCACACATAAACCCAGCACATCTAAGACCTGAAAGAAAAGACATGATTTTAGCAGACAGCAATAATTTGAAACCAGATACCTAGGATCAGGTCACTACTTAAAAAATACGATTGACCAATGCATTAACTGAGTAACTATTTACTCAGTTCTGACTACAGGCCAGGTCAGTACTAGGGTGACACACAGGGATGAAATACACATGCTTTCTTGCCTTTAAGGTGCTCAAGGTAATGGAATAAAGACCTTAATTAGGTAATGTCCAAAAAAAAAAATAAAAAAAGATTACCAATTACAGTAAATCAAGAAGGAAAATAAAAGGTGAAATGCAAAGAAACTAAGGGAAAGAGCTAAAGCATACAGACTGTTAGGATGGTTTTATAAGACATAAAAGACATAGAAGATGAGCAGATGAGCAGTGTGGACTATGACACAGGAGGAGTGAGACAGGGATGGGCCCAGATGGGGTCACGTTGAGAGTCTTTTTGTTTTGTACTAAGTCGGTGGGGAGCCACTCAAGAGAGCAGGGAAGTGACATGATATGATTCATGTTTTAAGAAGGTCTGACACTTGTTGGCTATATTCATAGCAATCCTGCTGACCTTATAATTTGGCCCATGTGTTCTTAACTGTTTCTTTGGCTTTGTCTCCTCCAGACTCAAAGCTATACAGCTACCAAGATGACAATGCCTGGCACCCATTGAAGAAGGCCTTTAGATAGACCCTCTGTAGAGTAACTTTAACTGCTGATCACAAGTACAACTCTCTTCAGCAGGAAGTAGCCAGACCTGTCTTTGCCCTTTGCCCCCTCATAGCAGTTAGGGGTGCTTCTTCAGAGGGGGTAATATTATAGATAGGTAATTTAATTAGATGTCTTGTTGGCAGGTCGACAGGGCCTCCCTTAAGGTGTCAGCCCAGGAGGAGCCAACATGGAGGACAGTGAAGACACAGTCACTGAAGGCCAAAATTGTAAAAAAAGAGAAACTATCACACTCACGTAGGATGAATAGCAGTAACTGATATTCTAAATAGGTATCAATCACCTGGGTGGGGGACCATGGTCTTAACCCAGCCTTTCCAGGAAATATCCCTGACTCCCACCCACCTTTACTGAAAATCCTTGTAGGCTTGCTACGTGACTTGCTCCCCCATTTAATCAATATTACCTCGGTGACTGTACTTGTAATCTTATTGGTTGGTCATGGTTTTGCCCCACCTCATGCCCACCTTGTAAATTTCCATTGGGTTTTATAGTTTTGTCCCACTTTGTACCCACCTCATCACATAGCTTTGCTGTATAAAACATCTTTGAAAAGTGGGATGGGCAGGCAACCCACTTTCCAGTCCCCCTTCTGTCTCTCTTAGGCAGCTTTCTTTCTCCAAATAAATTTTTCCTACTCTTAAAAAAAAAAAAAGATCTTTCTGGTTGCTGAGTGAAGAAGAGACTTAAAGGGGCAGAGGGAAGAGAGGTGGCTCTCTAGGCCACAACACATGTCTCCATGAGAGGAGCAAAGTGATATGGCTATATGATGGTAGGAGAGACAGAGAAATGAAAGGACTTGAGATCTGTTTTAGAGATGAAATGACTTAAATTGTAGCATGACTGGATATTGGGGAGGGAATGAGGTGTCAGGTGAAGCTGCTTGGGTTCAGGCATAGCAAATGAAAGGGAGTGGTGTCACTGAATGAGGCGAGAGTGATGGAGGAGTTAAAAGCAGAAAGGCTGGGTGGGATTCAAGTCCTGTGACTGCTACCTGGAGAAGCCAAGCAGGCAGCTGAGGTACAGGCCAACCTCACAAGAAAGTTTTGGGCTGGCCTACATGTAAACTGATTTTTTACATTCCTTTAGAATTTGTTTCCAGGTATCTTACATCCCAAGGTGTACTGAACACATCTATATCGTAGGTAGTGGTGAGTATGACTACTGATGCAGGTTTCATAAGGACGACCCAGCCTTCACAGGGCACGTGAGGTACACACTGGAGTCAGAAAGGAAGCGTGAAGTTCGCCAACATTAAGCTTTACTGGGAACCTTCTATGCACTGGTCCACACAGACAGGAAGAGAAATGCCAAACTGAAGAGGCCCCGTCCTTGGGAGGTGGCTCACAAGGCAAGGGAATAAAATAAAGTTCAGCAGTGCTGTGGACAGCAGGGCAGTATACTGAAAGTGGCTTTGAATTTGAATTTTGTCATTAACTGGACAAGTTACACTAGTTGTTGCTGACTCAAAGGTGCACATTTTTCCCCTCTGCTTGTTCTTCTCCCTGTGTCCCTTTGCATGGCTGGCTCCTCAACCGGTAGAAATGTTACCACCTCAGAAAGTCTTCCGAGATGACCTAGTCTAAATCAAATGTAAGCTCTGTCTTGCTCAACATGACTTGCTAAAGAGTACAAAGAGTAACTGAAATTTTAAAACATCATAATAAAAGATGCCATGAACCCCCCTCCAAATATCCTCCTCTCTCCAAACACACTTGTCTCATCACTTTTTGCCATTTTCTGAAGTGATTCTAGAAGTCCTCTTTTGTGAGTGTCTTTACAAGATGTGATAAAAAAATACAGTGCCATCCAATGGTAAGGTAGGCTGAAAAAAATATTATAATGTGTCCTCATCCACTTTACTTACAGATCTGGTACCATGAGACTTCTGGCTCTTCCTCAAGGTCAAAATGACCTTGAAAGGTCAATGTTTTGAATTAACTCAGGGCACGGAGGCAGCCGCAATGGCATAACTAAAGACACAAAAAACTTCTAGAGGTGATTCAGAAAGTGGCAAAAATGATGGGGTAAGTATGTCCAAAGCAAGGCTGAGTATTTTGAGGGGGATTAATGGCAATATATCTTTTATTGTAACAGTTTAAAAAATTTAAAAACATACTGTATTTTCTTTATTTTTGAGACAGTTTCATTGTGTAGTTCAAGCTGGCTTTGAACTCAAGGTAGTCCTCCTGCCTCAGCCTCCTGAGTGCTGGGATTATAGCCATGTGCCATCATGCCCAGCTCACACACGTTTTTGATCAATCCCTGCACATAAATGAATTACTATTTTCTATCATAGTACCTGCTTATTACCTTAATAGTATTTACTTCACCTGGATGTGTGTGTGGTTTTTTTTGTTGTTTTGTTTTGTTTTCGGTACCGGGGATCGAACTTGGGACCTTGTGCTTGCGAGGCAGGCGCCTGAACCACTGAGCTAAATCTCCGGCCCTGTGTGTTTTTGAGTTGCCTCTCTTCCCAAACAGACATGAAGTTCCATGAAGACATGGATCATGCCTGCAGCATTCCCTTCTATATGCTCTGTTTGCCCTTCAGAAGTCTTCAATAGCATTTCGTGAGAGAATGAAGGAGAGTATATGCCATAACTTGTGCTGTTTTCTCTTTGTAACAAACAACCTGTGAGGCAGGTATCCTCATCTCCACGTTACATGTAAAGATGCTAAGGCTCAACTTGGTGAACTAATTTTATGGTCACCTGGCTAGTAAGGGGCAGAACAAAGAATTTATTTATTTATTTATTTTGAGTTAGGGTCTTGTTCTGAACTCAGTGTAGTCCAGGCTGGCCTTGAACTCATGGTGATTCTCCTGCCTCAGCTTCCCGAGTGCTGGGATTACAGATGTACACTACCACACCCGGCTCAAAGATTTGATATTTAGTTATGTAGGGCCTGACTCCACTACTGATTCTCTTAATGACTACCGTGTTTATAAAGCTGCTACAAAACCCCTGTAACAGGGAAGATCTTAAAAGACATTTAGGAGTTTGCCAAATATATCAACCAGGCACCTGCATTAAATCCTTGCGTTTAACAAGCACTCAGAAAGTGCTTGCTGGGTGAACAGATATCTCAGGAAGACTAAACAAACTCCACAGTACGGACCCTAAGATCTGAGATAATCTATGGATTAGTGTTTCCTACCATGGCCCCCTATCCTTCAGCAAGGCAATATGCTCCCAGGGCCACCAATGAGCAACTAAGGTGGTCATTTCTCCTTCCTGATTGGAATGGAGAGGAAGGCATTTTCCTTTGGGCAGAAGGTCTCTGAAGCATTTCCAAAAAACCTGGCCCCTGCTACCTCTCCACCGCGCTGTTGTGTTGAGTCAGTGCTGTGTATTTTAAGTCCTTGCTGATGGGGTGCTTGCTTGGCAAACCGCCTGCAAATGAGAATGTGATATGAAAAGTGTTGGAGTTTTTCCTAGGACAAAAATAGAAACAGAGACAAAGATTAAGGGTCAGACTTGGAAGAATGACCACCTCCAAGAATTGAAACTTGCATTCTGCATTGTCAGCTCAAATAATGACATTCTTTCAAAGCACATAATTTTCTTTCCCTTGGAAAGTCAACGAATCTCAAAAACTTTGTGGTTTTTAATAAGGATCAGCTCCCTTCTGGCATTTGAGTTGGTAAAGGAAGACATGAAAGTGTCATCCCACAGATAAATTCCTCTTTATGCCTTCTCATGGCCACCACACATGGCCCAGGGGATATGGGAAGGTGCATGCTCATTCATGCAGCCACTGCCAACTAGGCCACTTTCAGTCTTGCCTCTCTGTAAATGCAAAGAAGGGAACGCACACTGACCTTCAAGCGGATCTTCAGATTTTTATCTGACAACAAGTGAATGCAGCGCTCCATCACGTCCTTGGCTATCTGGATATGCACTGGAAGTGGTGGTTCCACATCTGGAAGAGTGTCATTCTCCTCCAACGTTGGAGGGACTGACAGCTTCTCTGCAAGAAGAGCATAGTAACAGTGTTTTGTAAGAGGTGCTCCTACCCAGCTTGATCCTCAGCTTCAGATTTAGGGCAGGACTGCAAGGAAAATGTCTAGGGAAGGATCTTCAGGAAATCCTCTGAAATTTGGGCCAAGGTGTAGAAGTCAAGATGTTTATGGCATCATTAATTGTACCAGCTACAAATTGGGAAGAACCCTTATCCATGGTTTTAATGTGTCTTCTCCAAAATTCTAGTGTTGAAACCTAACAGCCAATGTGACAGTAGTAGGAGGTGGGGCACGTAAGTGGTTACTGGGCTACAGGCTCCACCTCTTGTGAATAGGATCAGGGCCTTTATAAAACAGGCTTCATGTAGCTCACTTACTCTTCTGCCTTCTACCACTGAGGACACAGTGCTCCTTCCTAGGGAGGACACAGTGACAAGGTACCATCTTGGAAGCAGAGAACAACCCTTACCAGATAAGTGAACCTGCCAGCACCTTGATCTTGAACTGTGAGAAAATAAATTTGTGTTCTTCATAAATTATCCAGTCTTAACTACTTTGTTCTAGCACCACAAATGGACTAAAATACCCTGTATGTCCACTCAAGGGAAAATGGGTATATAAATCATGGTATATCCATACAATGGTATGTTACAAGGTTCCTAAATTTATGCTTAGTAAAAGTTTTAATGACAAGATAAAATGCTTATGAAATAATATAGTGTTCCAAAGAAAAAATATGGTACAAAATTGTATACAAGCATGAACATTATATAAATTTTTGCATAGGAGGAAGTACAAGAAAATATGAACATTGACAGGATTATAACAGATGATTTAAAATTTTTTCCTATACTTTTGGTCTTTTCTAAATTTCAATTAATGAATATTTAAAATAGAAACATACAAAGGGCAGAGTTCTAATTTGGAACCCTGAGGCTGGGCATGTCCCCAGCTGGCCTTTTCTCTGCCTTCTGCTCTTTTCTTCTAGTTCTTCCTTTGATATATATCTTCTCTGCCAGCCTTTAAGATCTTTTAGTGGCCAGCATTAAGACTCTCATCTTTGTACGAGAGAGGAGACCAGGGCCGGCTAGTGTAGTACATAGTGAATAAGGTTCAGTCAGAGATCAGTACAAGCCTGGTCTCCACAACCTATTAGCAACTTTCACATTACCTCACCTGATATATATCTCAAACAGATATATATCTCATCTGTTTGTGGAGAGGACTGCCAGCTATTACCATTCTCTCACTACCTAGAGTACTGTGTTGCATGAGATAGGTTTAAGCTTGCAATTTAAGATGAGAACTGTATGAAACCCAGGCCAAAATCTCTAGCCTGAAAATTTTTCCTCTGCTTACATACCCCATCCTTGTCCCTAAACCCTTAATTACTAGCTATGCTCATTTCCACTGAGCTGTGTTGCTCCCTTAAGTTTTTCTCATTTTAGTTTCCTTTGCTGGAAAAATAGACTATTACAATAGAGGCTCTACCTGTCTCTAACAGGTGCTGAGAAGATAAATGAAAATGCATTTGCAGAATGCTTGGATTTCTTGGAGAAAGAGATCTTGGATATAGAAGGTATAGTACATTTATGTGGTTGAAACAAAACACTCATGTCAAACCAATATCAAGCCAAACATCCTTTATAATGCCAAAGTACATGGTATGTATTTGATGAACGATAATTGTGTGTATGATAGGCCTATGTTTTTTTTCCCCAGAGAAATATTTGTCATTTGAAATTTACCTATTGCAGAATGTTATTTGAGAGATGTGGACTTTGTTTTTGGAAGAGGGTTTGATTCACTGAGTCTGCTTAGCTACAAAATGCACTAGAACCAGATGATCCTAATCTTTTTTTTTTTTTTTAAAGAAGATTCTAATCTTAAAGAAATGGACAGTGTCTGAATTTTAAACCAGAAAGGCAAATCTGGATTATGAAGGTTCAAGATGCTTTCCCTTCTTCAGGGCCTCCCAGGTTTGGGTGAGGAGCACATTTGGTTGTGTCAAGAAACAAACCTAAGAAGAAAAACCCCAACAGATTTCTAAACAAGAAAATTCTGTCTGTGGGGATGGCAATGACTCAACTCTGCATCAATCATTATTTAGACCTTGTGATGTTTCACTGCTATTTAGAAAGAATTTACTGTAGTTAATGCAACGAGCCATTATTTCCCATTATCCTAGAAGTACTGGCTTCAGTTCACTAGAATCTCAGAATCCAGATTGGGGTTGGAGGGAAGGAAAAAAAAAAAAGAAAGAAAGAAATCTGCTCAATTCCAACCTAACAAACTAATTTGGGACTCAGTTCGATTTAGGATAGTTCTGGGACCACCAA
Source organism: Heterocephalus glaber (assembly GCF_000247695.1). Next base: position 1,659,474 of record NW_004624842.1, on the reverse strand, counting down.
GCTCATTATGACTTGGCATTTTATATTTGCAGAGGAGATTCTAATAATTTATTAATCTTTCTTTGACCTGAAGCTCCAGATTGAGTTTGTGAATAAAACAAGAGACCAGAGCTGCTACTAGCCTGAACTCTCTTTTCCTTTATCATATAAATAGGTAAGAAAAAACACTGGAATCTCTTCTTAGCAATAAATAAACAGGCAAAGCATATGAACAGATAAGGGGGCTAAGGGGGGGGATGTTAGAAAAGAAGCATGTAGAAATGGGTTCACTTTGCCAGTAATCAAAGAAATGCAAAGTAAAATAACAATCATTGTTTTAAACTTATAAATTAGGAAAAGTAAAATTGGTAATAGTCAATGTTGGCGAGGAAGTGGTGAAACCAGTATTAATACTGTTCTGCTGAAGGAAAGGTATAAATCAGTATCACCTTATTGGAAGGCAATTTGGCAAGCATTAAATAATGTTCATACCCTTCATCCACATATCTCACTTTTGGAAATTTATAAAGAAATATGCCAGAAGTAGGAAAAGCTCACATGTATAGAACCAACCATTGTAGCACTGTTCACTACAGTGAAAGCTAGAAGCAAAAAACACTTCCTAAGGAGGAGTACTTAGTAACAGCTATTGAAACATTAATTATGAAATCTCTACAGCAAGATGGAGCATTGCTTAAAACTAGACACAAGAAGGGAATGATGCTATGGCCATGACTGCAGGGGGCTGGGGGTGTAGCTCCATGGCAAAGAGCTTGCCTAGCATGTATGAAGCCCTAGTTCCATCCCTAGCACCACACATCAAAACAAAACAAAAACTATGACTGTGACCATGTAAAAATAGGTTTATACCCCGAAAAACGGAAAAATATTGCATAAAAAATGAGAATTGACAGGCCAGGGATTTAGCTCAGTGGTTCTGCCACCTGCCTTGCAAGCGCAAGGTCCTGAGTTAGATCCTCGGTACCAAAAGAAAAAAAAAAAAAGAGAATTGTGAGATTGTGACTTTCTGAAATTTCCAAACTTTCTGGAATGATGCTTCACTGTTTTTACAATCATCTATTTTTAAAAAGAAAGAAATGACTAAGACAAAATAAGTAATAATTACCTTCATCACTGTCAAAATCCAAGACATTTCCGTCTGCCACATCCTTCTCTTTGAGGTAGTCTAGCACAAACTGTTCAATGTCTTCAGCTGTAGTGTTATTCTTAAGAGTTTGGTGCAAATAACTTCCCTCCTCCTTTAAACTTTGATCTTGGGGTTGCCCGATGTAACTTGTTTCTGGGAACCACTGGGCTGTAGATAAGATGTTATAATGATCACCTTGGTCACTAGTAACCGGCATTAGCATTTTAAGTAGAATTAGCTCTTTGCCATGTCCTGTGAGGCCTCCATGCCATCTAGTGCCTGCCTGCCTCTTCAAGCTCATCTTCTACCACTTCAGTTGACCTATTATTTACTATCTTTTAGCTCCTCCAATGCACCAAGAATTTTCCTGCCTCAGAACCTTTACATGTGCTATACTTGCTGTCCGAAGTATTTCCCCTCTTAATTTTTTCTTCTAGTACTGGGGATCGAACTCGGGACCTTGTGCTTGCTAGGCAGGTGGCTGAACCACTGAACTAAATCCCCGCGCCCCCCCCCCTTAATTTTTATAACTAGCTAATTCCAAGTCACTTTTCATGTCTCAGTAAAATTAGAACTTGCCCAGTAAGCCATCCTTTCACCCCTCAATCTAACTTGGGTCACTTATGCAAGGTCTTACTATGTAGCATTATGTTCATTCCTTTCCTATCAACTCATTACAATTTATAACTGTGTATACTGTTTGGTATCTTAATCTCCCATTAGACTCTTTTTTTTTTTTTTTTGGTACTGGGGATCGAACTCGGGTCCTTGCGCTTGCGGAATCTCCCATTAGACTCTCTACTCCAATATACTTGGCAGAGCATGGGTGCTCAAAATACATGCTGAATGAAAAAACACAAGATTGAAGAACAGGTACAGTGACAAATTCTGAGTACAGGATATCTATTCATTAGCAGATGACAGACTACAGAACTTTAAGAATGAACACTGACAGTGTATTTCTAACATAAAATGCTTCAGAAGGCTGGCCATTTTCTCCCCAAAGCTTTCCCTTTGGTGATGCTCCAGTACCTCTGATATGTCATCACAGAATAAACCTTCAACACTACAGACTCACATGTTTTTCACATTGTGCCTTGAGGGGCCCTAGGGCTCTGCAGAGATGTCCCAGGGATCTCCACAGGGAGAATAGCAAGAGGCAGCAGGCTAAGGGGAATGGGGTGTCCCAGAGTCTCTTATTCCTTAACAGAGCAGTTCTTTTTTTTTTTTTTGATACCGGGGATCAAACTCAGGTTCTTGTTCTTGCGCGGCAGGCGGCAAAACCACTGAGCTAAATCCCTAGCCCTAACAGAGCAGTTCTAATTCAACTGTTTCTTGTATCCTGGGGTCCCCTAAAAGCTTCATTTCAAGAAAGGCTCTTAATACTTAAATTGTTGCTCTGGTCCAGCACCCTCTCTTTGTAGATTGCAGAGAAAAAAACTCTGATGATCTTTACCACCTGCTCATCTCCTTTTCATAAAGGAGGTCTGCACAGAGCCAGAGTAACAGCAGATGCAAAACGATGGGGCCAGACAAATGGGAGAAGCTAAGAGCAAATGCTTGAGATGAGAGCCTTCAATCCAGTATCTGGAGGTTTCTGTATATAAGGATCAATTATGACATTTCTTCAATGCACCATCTCCAGGTGTAAATCAGGTACTTAGTGCACTCTAAAGGACTGGTTCCCAAACAGTTAAAGGCTGGACCCAGAATTCACGTGGCTAGGATTAGATATTGTACAAAGATTATTTCTAGATTCAAGGCTAGTGCCAGACATTAAAATGTCTTTGTTCACAAATAGCTTTTGAACATAAGAAGCTCAATCTCACTCTTAATGCAAATTAAAACTATAATAAGGTGCTGTTTTTCTCCTATCGGATTAGCAAAGATCAAAAGCTTGGTAATGTACAGTATGGGTAAAGGCATGGCAAAATTGGCACTCTTTTACATTGGCGATGGAATTTAAATTGGTATAATCTCTTAGGAGCAATTTGATCCTCTCAATCAAAAATTAAAATGTAATACCCTTTTATTTTTTTTGGTACCCGGGATCAAACTCTGGACCCTGCACTTGTGAGGCAGGGGGCGGAACCACTGAGCTAAATCCCCAGTCTCAAAATGTAATACCCTTTTAAACCAGCATGTCTTTCAGGAATTTATCCTACTGATATACAGAGATGTGTTCAAAATGCCCTGCAAGGATATTCACTGATGTGTATTTGTGTGTGTGTGTGTGTGTGTGTGGTGGTAAAAGATTAGAAACCACCAAAACACCTACCAAGACAGGACTGGTTAAACAAACTATGGTGCAGCCACAATGGGATATGATGCAGCCATAAAAATGCAGCAGCCTTCTATGTCTGTACCACATCCTCAGCCCTACCTATCTTTCTATTATATCTGTTTATCTATCCATCCATCCATTCTTGAGCCTGGATCTAAGTTGCCCAGGGTGGCCTCAAACTTGCAATCCTCTTGCTTCAGCCTCCTGAATAGCTGAGATTATAGGCAGAAGTGCCTGGTTACCTGATGGTTCTTGCTTTCTTAGTTGATGCATGTGAAACAGTGTGTATTGGATAACTTAATTTCCTAAAACACGTATTGGGCTTTAAGACCTCTCAGTTCTCTGAGAGCACTCTTCCACTTTTACTTTATTTTTATTTATATTTTTGAGACAAGGTCTCACTATGTAGTTCAGGCTGGCCTTAAACTCACTATGCAGTCCAGGCTGCCTTTGAACTTGTATCTATATTCCTGCCTCAGTCTCCCAAGTGCTGGGATTACAGGCATGCACCACTGTGCCTGGCTCGCTTCCATTTTAAAAGAGAGGTAATCAGTTGGACAACCAATCAGTCAGACAACAAACAGAAATGCCAGCATAAAGTGCTATTTTCATTCATGAATAACTATCAATTCTACTATTTACTATTTATTCAAAATGCAATGTATTCTGGGTTATTTCAAAACTTGCAGAAAAGCTATTTCCAACTTTGCTTGTTTTCCTAGGCTGTTCCAGAGTCAATGTTAACCATCCTCAGTTTCCTTTCTGCAAGCCCCTCTTTCCTCAATTAAAACACAGGATTGCACCACTTTCCTTCAGAGATGACCAAAGACACCAGTAATAAGGCAATTCAATTTTTAAGACTTACATTGAGATGTCTCCCAAGAGGATGTATTTCATAGGCCTTTCTGAATTTGTTTAAATCTCAAATTGAAATGTAGTGTAGTTCCTTAAAGCAGTAAAGGCAGGTCTGTTTGGCCCATGAAAGCCAGTCCTTGCCTGCAATGCCTAAGTGGCCAGCCCGTCTGAGGAGGGGCTCCATGAGGGTAGGCCCTGGTGGGTCTTCTTCACAGCTGCCTCCCCACTACCTATTAGCCATGGTACAGGCTTGTGAGTGACTGCCAAGTTTAGTCCAACCTCCTTCCCTTGGCCTGTATGGCCCTGCAAGATTTGCCTCCTTTCCAATTTCATCTTGCACCATTCTCTCTCCATAACGATCTCTTTTCCATTCTCCAAATACCCCCAGTCCCTTCTTTCCTCAGGGCCCTCCCACCTGCGGCTCCCTTTGCCTGAATGTTTTTACAAATCATAAAAACAATGTGACATACAGGGGACTTTCTTATCCTTCAGGGCTTGGTCTCAGTGTCACTTCATCAGAGGCCCTCCTTGACCACTCAATTTAAAGTGGCTATCCTTGTTATTCCTGTGCATCAAGGTGCTTATTTCCTTCCCAGTGCTTATCAGAGTCTGAAGTGAGCTTGTTTAATCATTTGTTTACTTGTTTATCATCTCTCTTGCAGTAGGAGGAAAACTCCCTAAGTTTATTCACCTTGTTCACTGCTGCACCTTGTTACTTAGCATATATCAGTGTCTGATATATGGCTGATATGTCTGAGATATGTCTTTATTGAATGACTAAGAGAACATTTGTGCTGTATATAAATGCTTAGGAGTGAATGAAAGAACGTTGGAGATAGCATTAGCTACAGTGCAGAGCACAGTCCCTGCCCCAGACACCTTCCCTGAGAAACTCTTTTACATGTTCTTGGCCTTTTCACCTGATAAAATGAAGTCAACAACATTTCTACCAGCCTCAGAGGATATTAGCAGTACTGAAATAAATACTGCAGATAAGCTTTTTGGGTAAAAGGCACCCAGGTATTCTTTTTTCAATCAAAGATTGTCCAGTTGAGGGTTTCTTTTGCTTATAGAAAATGTTGCCATTCTGATGGTGGCTAATATTTCCATTAGGCACTTAAGATCAAATGGAAGATGAGAAATGCAAACCATGACTCACACAACTAAAGGGTTAAAAAGAACTTTTCAGATCTGCTCTGTCCAGTACAATACATGTGGCTACTAAAATTAAACAAAATTGAAAATTCAATTGCCCAGTAGTACTAGCCACATGTAGCTAGCAGCTATTGTATTGAACTGAACAGATATAGAGTACTGCCATCATCACAGAAAGTTCTGTTGGATATACTCTTCCAACCATCTGTGGAATGAATAATTCATGCTATTTCTGTTCTCCATTAGCATAGATACTGCTACCTCTAAATATCAGCAGCAGCAGTTTGGTATATTGGAAAGAATAAAATTGTCATAAATCCTGACTTTATCCCTTATTGTATGACTCTGGCTAAGCAGGATCTCACTGGGCCTTAGTTTTTCTTATTTGTAAAATAAAATCAATGTTGATATTTAACCAACAAGGTTTATATCCCTGGCACAGAGCAAGTGCTCAATAAATGGTAGATTATTGAAAAAATTATAAAAAAATAAACAATGGAACCATACCATAACGTGGGACTGGAGAGAAAACATTTCAAATATTCTCCACAGCATAATCACAATGCTAAAGAAAAAACAAGACTAGGCAAACTAGGATATTAAGTACTATCCCCCAAATCAACATTAATGTACCTAATGCTACCAGCAGGGCATGCAGAATGCTGACAAAGGAAGCAGTTCTCTTATCGTAAAATTGGTCCAGGGTGGCCAAGACATCTTGAACCACATCTGCCACCAAAGGAAGCAGGGTAGCATCTGAGTTCCGAAGCATGACTTCCAAAACCTTTGCGGTATGAGGGTGCAGAGACAGATGGCGGAGATTTAAGGAGATGCCATTCACTAAATAGTCTGAATTTTCATTGATTAGGTCCTGCAAGGAGTCATAGTTACAAGCAACACAAATATCTACCATGGTGCAGGTAGCCACCTGACTAATAAGCAGGGTTTGGTCTCCAGCCTTCTCTAGTACTGGATAGAGGGCTGACATCAAGAGCAAATGAAAGTCTTTTCCTAGTGCATATGCAAACTGGTTAATCCCTTCCAACTGGATGTATATTTGCCAGATGTTGCTGTTCATGGAGCAAATAGTGGGACTTGGCTTTGAGAAGGCTGGAAAAGATATAATTTGGCAGGTGTGCACACGAGACGTGATTGCCTGGAGGTCTGACTGTTTCATCATTAGCTCCTCTCCCTCCTCAGTTTCAATACAGGTAACCAAATACCAGTTTTCTTGGCTAGTGTATAGTTCAAGTAAAGATGTCACAATCTCTCTCAGTTCCTCTGGGCTTGTTTTAGTATGCTTTTCTTGAAGATCCTCTACTTCCAATCCAGCAGCCCCTGTAACCAGTTCATTAAGGATCATGGTGGCTTGCTTCCGGTAAACCACAGACTCATGGTACAGTTCCATAAAGTGATCCACAAGCAAATAAAGGTTCCCATAATAACCAAGAAGCCTACAAACTTGTCGCAAAAGCAGAAAAACTCTCTCATCTGTGAAGAAGCGGAAATATCTTCTCTGGACTTGGTTTCCTTGCCATGTAGTGGGGGTCTTTGGAGAAGCACTCAGGTCATCAGAGTTCCAACTCCGCTCTTCAACAATTTTTACATCAGCAACATCTAGTTCTAGAACTTGGATGAGTGCTTTGGAAAGTCGCTGGAGATGGGCTACAGAGTTGAGGACAAAGTTTATTTTGGGGCCCAAGAGTTTCAGATAACCAAGTAGCAAGGAGAGAGTAGAGAATTTGCCCTGATCATCTTGGGAGTTCATTAGGCGGGGAAGAGATGTGGTAAGGGAATGCAGGCTTTCTGACAAGATGTCTGTAAAGGCTCTGTTGCCCACCACTACTTTTTGATCTGCAAATTGTCTCAGAACATTATTGCACTGGGCTTGGACTTCAGAACTCTCATCATTTATGAGGCCCACTAAAGCCTTCAGGAGGGGACCAGCAGAATCGACCAGTGACTGACTGCACTTCAAAAGAAGGGCCTCCACAAGGTCTACCAGCTCTAGCCTTACCTTCCAGTGTGGGTGAACTGAAACACACTCAATTATCTTTTTAATAAGGATCACCAACTTGTCACTAGTATTTTTTACCCAATCTCCTTCTCTATGAACCATTAGCTCTGCAATTCTATGCTCAACTACAGGCTCTGCTTGGGCCTTTGAGAGTCTTCTGAGCTGTTCATCAGCCATAACAAAGCCCACTGTCTTGTGAAAGATCTTTAGGGAACATACCACAATGCTGTGACCTTGTTTAAAGTCTCCTGTGATAACCCTGGTCAGTGCAGTTGAGATTCCAGGTAAAAAAGAAGCAAACAAATCCCCCAGATGCTGTTGCTCAAGCTCATCCAAAGACCTAGGATGGTCCTGACAATCGCACTGAAAGAGCAGAACCTGTAAACATTTTAAGGCAGCAATTTTAATTTGCTTTGACTTCTCCTGTTCTGCCAAGCCTAACAGTAAAGATACAGCAAATCCTAAACGAGGCAGAATGGAGGGCTTGTAAAAGGCCAGAATGATGTCACCATAAGCTGAGTGCATTAAGGTGTTAAGTCCCTGGATTACAGCCAATTTCAATTCCTCTGACACAGCAGCAGGTTTCTGGGAGTTGGGAGAATACAAACATGTAGAAAGCTCTGAAAAGAGTTCCTGAAGAAGCTCTTGCTCTTTCACACATGTTGAAGAGAGGACAAATGTGAGGCATTCCACCACACTCTGGACCAAGCGCTCTCGTTTGGGACCTGGGGTCTTCAAGGTAAATCGTAAGGGGAAGAGGATGTACTGCTGAAGTTCCTGAAGGGCAGTGTCACTCACAGCTTGTAATTGTGCCTGCAGATGTTCCACATTCTCCACTGTCTGGGTCTTTGTGAGCTGAACACAGACTGGACGTAGGATGCCAAAAGCCTCTTGAGGAGTATCAAACACTGCCATTGTGCAATAGCCTTCCTCTCACTGAGGAAACATCCTGCAGGCTGAAGGAAGAAATTTTTCAGTAAAGATGGTCAAGCTCAAAGCAACACAAAGTGAACTTGCATTCACTGATTCAACAGATATTCATGGGGGCCATGTACCACCCACGGCCCAATGACTTGGAGAGTAAAGAGACTAAAGAGATGGTTCCTATTCTTTAGGACCTCCAGTCTAGGGAGGGAAGTGAATGTAGTTACAAAATGGCCTCCTAATGATTAGGACAAGCCTAAGCTTAGAGGTCCTAAGTGAGTATGGAAGAGCTGTATCCCTGGGAGAGCCAGGATGGGTTTCACAAGAAAATGCTTGCACCTTAATTTGGGGGAGGAATGAACGGGAATCTATGGGCTATTCTAAGGAATCTGGAACCTGTGGTAGTAAGAAAAAGCCACTGAAAATTTCATCTTTTAAAACTGAGGTATACATTGTGTAAAATGTAGTCTTAATGTACAGCTCAGTGAATTTTTATGTATGACTAGATCCATGTATGCTACACAAAGCAAGACAGAGAATATTTCTAGCACCTGAGAAGGCTTCTTCAAGCCCTACTGTACTCAATTCCCATTCCCTCCAGAATTCTGACTTGTATCACTAGAGATCTTTTTGCCTGTTACTGTCATTGAGATATTTTAAGCTATGGAGGAGGAGGATACAATCAATTTTATGCACTGAAAAGATGCCCTGGTAGTCAGAAGGATGGAGGAAGGATCACAGCTGGGAAAGACTGAAAGCAAGCATTTAGAGAAATGGAAAAACACACTATCACAGAATTCATGGGAGAAGAGGATACATCAGGATACAAAGATGGAGGCAAGTAGGTGAAGGAGATGGGTTTATAGGTAAGTAAGGAAGATGAACAACCTAATACTTGAGTCTTTTCTCTGTGAGAAATTCAGTCATGATGGGGTGAACACGATGGAGTATAAACACAAGGCTTGAAGAGAGAAATAAAAGTCTCAAATATTCCCTTTGGGGAACCAGGGCATGCTGGGAAGACATAAAAGTATGGCCCAAGGTTACTGAGGATTGAGCTGAAGCTAGAGACCATAAATGTGTACAACTGTAAAATGCTGGCATTGGATGGAGACTTTGACATCAACTAGTTTGGTGATCATGTTCTCTTTTTTTTCTCAGCTTGCTGGGAGTTTCTAAAAAGACGATGACAATGAAGCAATCTGACTGCCTCTACTCACGATTCAACAAGCACTCCTGATCCCAGTGGCTATGACTTCTAGGCCAGTGGTGTCTGGTGGGTGTGAGCCAAGACCTGATCAGTCCAGAGAGCTGGTGCTGCATTTCCCGCTTTGGTCAAGGGAGGGCTCCACGGTACAATTAGGACTCTGACATCCTTGAGTGAATCCAGCCTATTGAGCTCCAAAGGAGCTGGTGAGGAAGGGCACTGCTGGCCTCCATGAGGTTTCTTGGGGAGAAATCTCCTGGTCTCTGTGGTTCCAAGAAGCCAGGGGAGGGAAAATACTCATTCCTAGCCTCACTGGGCTAGGAAAATGCCTGCCACAGATGCCACAAAGCCTGGCCCAGGACTAATGACCAGCTCACACACTGGTCCCAGGGGCTGCTTGCCATCCCCTGCCTGAGGGACTGGTGGTTGGATTAAAGAGTAGGAATGGAAGGTAACTGCTTAATGGGATCCTGAAGTCAGAGGGAGGAAAACCATTTCAGAATTCCTTGAGGTGGTAAATCTTAAGATTAATAGGACTTCTAAAAAAGGAGACAAGAATTTGAATGAAAATAAGAAGACCAATTAAAGAAGTTCAATTACAGGACAAAGATATTTCCTAGAACTAAAAACACGATTTTCAGGTCCGGCGTGGTAACACACACCCGTAACCCCAGCACTTGGGAGGCTGAGGCAGGAGTATTGCTGTGGCCTTGAGGCCAGCCAGCCTGGGCTACCTAGTGAGTTCAAGGCCTAGCTGAACTACATAGTGAGACCATGTCTTGAAACCAAACCAAACCAAACCAAAACACAATTTTCCACACCAAAGAAAGTTTAGATGATGAAATAACAACAAAAAAAGATGGCTAATGGGCCAGGGATTTAGCTCAGTGGTTCCGCCGCCTGCCTTCCAAGTGGAAGGTCCCAAGTTCAATCCCTGGTAGCAAAAAAAAACCAAACAAAAATGATAGTTAATTACTGAGACCCAGCAGAGCCATCTTAAAACTCTGAGGAGGAATACAGAGATGGAAACTGTGCTTGGAAGACAGAGGCAGGAAAACAACATGTGAATAACTGGGAATTTGGAAGGAGAAAAAGGAACAACACATGGAAGGCTAAAGAAAACAAATACCTGAAACATTTCCCTTAGCTGCCAGAAGAGTTATCTGGATATTGAAAGTCAGAAGATACGTATCTAGTCACATTCTGATAAAATTCCTAAACTCTAAAGATGAAAAGAAAAATCATATATACTTTTAAGAAGAAGCAACTTATGAAAGAAAAAGAGATCAGCTTTGCACTCATTTCCAACAATAGATGCTAAAAGACAGTGGAACAGCACCTACTGACTGTAAATACAGGATTACGGCCCCCAAACCTTATATCCAGCTAAGATGTTCTCCTTCAAGGTGGAAGAACAACATGCAAAGATTTAGAGGAGGCATCACCCATATAACCTACCAGAGGAAGATACTTGAGAAAGGAATCTGTTCAAACAGAGATCTAAGATGGGAAGATGAATGAAAAGGGCAACAATGATAATTTTTTTCTTTTAGCCTCGAAAACTTTCTTTATATAAAATGTTTAAGTGGAAGCCCAATACATAAAATACACAAAGTCAGGTTTCTTGTTAAGGCTGGGGTGAAGGCAATGGCCTGGGGTCTGCATTTCTTATTCACCTTAGGAATTTCATAATGATAATTTGGGACCCCTGAGTGGTAGATCACAAACTAAGCCCTCAGACTATACAACAAAAACTGTTAACTGAAATAGGAACACAGCATTCCACAACTGAACTCATCTGCTTTTTCTACTGTATTTCCTTTGTGATTTATGGTCCTTACTTAAAATAGAAACCTTAGAACTTTTGTCTTCTTTCACGTCCCTTTAATCCTACCATTTCCTATATTTCATCAATTCTCCTTCAACACCTTTTAAATCCACTGATAATGATAATCATGTATTCCATGTTGGGTCAACTGCAACAGTTTTCTCTCTGGCCCCTTGTCTTATATGTCTGCCCTTCTAGAATTCACATTTCACATTGAAACCTAAGTAATCTTTCTAAAACAAAGTCTAGTCATTATTCTCTATGTTTAAAATTCTACAACTGCTCTCCACACCCCATGTAAAGCACAAACACCTTTTTACCAATGCTTACAGGGCCCTTTACCTTTGGCCTATGCCCATCTCTTGCTAACCCTACTGTTCTAGTTTTACCACTGAACTCTAAACTGCAACCATATAAAATTATAAAACTTGAAACTTTCTAAACAAATGATGCTAGTTCACATCTGTTTCCTTTCTCTTACCATGGTGCACAAATCTATTACAGTATATTATTAGTATATTACATATATTATTAGTATGTATTGTGTGTCTTAGAACTCTTTGAGTGTAGGGGCAATCCTACACCCAGAAGCATGAAGAACACCTGGCACCTGATAAGAACTCAAGAACATCTGTACAGATTCTGCTTTCAAGTAGGATATTACTATATCCTACTTGAAGCAGGTCAACACTCTGATGACCAGAAAAAGCCAAATAATTTACAAAAAAACTTTACTGAAAGCATCTAATACTTATGGAAGCAACATGGGCTAGCTGGACCAATAGTCTGGGGGAGGGGGGAGAATATCCAGAGTGAGTCAACAGTCAATAGGTGTACACCCCTCCCCCTTGGTACATTTGCTGATTCTGGACATGGGCTCCTGATCAGGGAATGGCCGTCAATGGGGAAAGAGAAACCACAATGGTCACAAGGGACTGGACAGACAAAAATGTAGTTGGTGGGTCTCAAAATACAAAACTTCTGGAGAAGGCTGTAGTTTGGGACAGAGATATCAGTATATGTTTGGTGTTCTGCAAAGCTGAAGTGACAAAACTGGAGTTCTGAGGGACTTAAAATGTGGTTGATGCTTCCTCAAGACGTTTAGTAAATTTTGGAGCTATGTGAAATCGTAGGCTCAAGAACTGAGCTGAATACCTTGGAAGGGCAGAATTGACTCTCCAGTCTTTCAATTCCAGGTAAATAAAAAGCCCATGAGGCTCTTAAGTGAAAGCATTGGAGGATTACAGTCTAACAAGGATGAACCAGTATAGGTGTGAGCCTTCCTAGGACTGACAGCAGTGAACCAGAGCAATCCCTGATGAAAATGAAGCAATCAGCTTCCCAATCTGTTAACCTAGCAGAAGCAAGGTGTAAGGTATAAGCAAAGGTTATCTCTCTGGTGTTAAGATAACATATAGAACCACTACGATATTTTTATATAATACCTTGTACATAATAATAAGGTTTTGAACATGAAAAGAGTCAAAACCTCATAAATGAAGGGCTGGGGATTTAGCTCAGTGGCACCGTACCTGCCTTGCAAGTGCAAGGTCCTGAGTTTGATCCCCAGTACCAGAAAACAAAAAACCACATGATAATCAGAAGGAAAAATAAAGGATAATAAAAGCAGACCCACAGACAATCAAATATTAGAGTTAACAGTCAAGTCTTCAAAAATAAATGAGATTAATATTGTCAAAAAACAGAGGAAAATTATTTTTCTTTTAAAGTAACTTCTACCCTGAGATGTTATGCATTCTGTCTTCATTTTAACAGGTGATTTGAGGATATTACAGTTAAACTAGAGAATTTCAAGAATTCAAGGTGTTCTGTTTAACATGAGTTAAACTGAACTCATTTAGTTACACTTAAAAGTTGATTACACAGTTATTGAATCCCAAGATTATAGTTTCTTTTATTTCTAGGTAGATTTTTACTTTTAAATATGTTCAATCAAAAACTTTTTGGTGGCATAAATTGTGACTCTGTTTTGTGACATTTTTTACAAAATGTCCTCTATATACAATTATTATTCTTCAAAAAGCTTTTCTTTTTGTAGTGCTGGGGATTGAACTCAGGGTCTTTGCACTGAGCTAGCTACATGACCATCCCTTTTTAATTTTTGAGACAGAGTCTTGCTAAGTTGTCCAGGCTGGGCCTGAACTTGATCCTCTTGCCTCAGCATCCCAGAATGCTAGGGCCAGAGGTATGCATGATCATGTCTGTATTCATAAGCCTTTCTTTAAAATAAATTGGAAAATCTTTCCTTTTTTGAGTAGACACACCAAAAGAAAAAAAAAAGGACAAAGTAAGTGAAAGGATAAGCAATTTCACCCATAAAAGTGGTCAGAATCTATGAGAAAAACAAACACCAAATGTATATCCTAGAACTGAGAAATACAGTATCTACTGTAAGGGACTTAGCAAAAAACAAGATTAATGATTTGGAAGACATATCAATAAAAAATACCCAAATTCAAACAAACGAAAAAGGAAGAATGGTAAATACAGATGATAAAAGACATGTGGACTACACAGACAGGCCTCATTTGAAATAAGCCCCAGAAAATAGAGCATAATGCAGAAGCAATAATAAAAAGTCCAAAATAAATGAAAGACAGCAACCCACAGATTCAAGAAACTCAGCATAACTTAAGTTTCCCAATTAAAAAAACACACACACAGATATATTTTAGTTATTCTGCTAAAAACCAGATAAAGAGAAAAATCTTAAAACCAGTGGAACAAGACTGGCAAATGACTTCTCAAGAGAAATGACAAAATCCACAAGTCATAAGAATATAGTCATAAGTTGGTACTCAACACACTTTGATGTGAAAATTTTGTCCTGGTACTCATCATTTGTTTGGGACTCCACACATAAGCTAGAACTTGTCAGTGTCAATTGCCTTGTGACTTGGTACCCTTTCCAGCCAAAACAATTTGTTTGGTACGCATCATTTTTGGCACTCACCACACTTCATGGAACCAACTAATGACAAGCTCTGAGGTATCTTTAAGGTACCAGAAGAAAATAACAATCTTGAGTTTTATACCCTACAAGAACATCTTTCAAAAATTAAAGTATGGCTGAGGGTGTAGTTCAGTGGTACAATACTTGCCTAGCAGTGTGTGAGGCCCTGGGTTCCATCCCCAGTACTGCAAAAAAGAAGGTAAAGATGTTTTAAGAAAAAAAAATGGAGGAATTCACCGCTATCAGGGCTACACTAAAGGAAAAAATAAAATGAGAAAAATGAACCTAGATGCATGGACATACTGGCAGGAATGAAGAAAATGGAACAGGTCAATATAAAAATATTAACTGTATAAAACAATAATTATGTCCCATATAGTGTAAGTATATATAAAACTAAAACAAAAGGCAATAAAAATGCACAAAAGTAGGGAGGGGGAAAGAGTTAAGTGTTCTAAGAGTGTGATAGCATCAGGAAGTGTTAAAATAATTTGTATTAGACTGTAAGATGCCAAGCTGTTGAAATCTGTTGGACAATCTCTAAAATAATTATACAGGAATATCTATCTAGTAAGTTCACAGGGCAGTAAAAATGGAATATTTTTGATTAATCCAAAAGGGAAAAATGAGGAAAAAAGAAAAACTTATGAGCCAAACAGAAAACAAACAATAAGATAGTACACAGAAGCCCAAGTAGAACAGTGATTACATTAATTGAGCCGGTATATGCACACACACACACAAAACCCCCAAAAACATTAATTCAGAGTTTCTCAACAGTAGCACTACTGATGTTTTTGGACTGGGTAATAATTTGTTGGTGGAGAGCTGTACTGTGCATTTTAGAGTACACAGGAGCATCTCTGGCCTTTAGATCTTGGCTATCCATCTATCCAGTATGTGCTCTTAGCACTCCCTCAGTTGTGACAATCAAAAATGTCTCCAGCCATTGCCAAATATCCTGTGGAGTACAAAAATCATGCATGAACTAGAATCACTGGTAGTCAACATAATCCCAATCAAAGTTCTGACAAGATTTTTGTAAAACAACAAAAAAACAAAAAAAAACCCCATGATGATTCTAAAAATTTTATGGGAATCTAAAGGACCTAGAAGAGCAAAGAAAATTCTGAACAAAAGGAATGAAAGTGAAAAACTTACAGTATCTGATTTCAAGATTTACTGTAAAGGTACAATAATTAATGTAATTATAATAAATAAAAACAGATCAATGGAAAAGAATAAAGTTCAGAAATAGAATCACACATAAAGAATCCGGATCTAGATATACACACCTGACAAAAGTGACAATAAAATGGGTTGGGGGAAAGAATGGTCTTTTCAATTAGGGGTGTCATGTTACCTGTCTGTCCATATTAAAAATTACACAGTAGGGCCAGGGATTTAGCTCAGTGGTTCTGCCAGCTGCCTCACAAACGCAAGGACCCAAGTTTGATCCCCGGTACAAAAATAATAATAATAATAATAAAAAGTACACAGTAGTATCCCCTTATTCACAGTGGAATATGCTCCAAGACCCCTGAATATATTGCTAAAACCATGGATTGTACCGAAATATATATATAATCTTTTTTTATATATATGATTAAGTTTAATTATCAAATTGGCAGTAAGAGATTAACAATAAAATAGAAAAACTATCACATATTATAATAAGAGTTACATGACTTTAATCTTTTTCTTGAGAGAGTCAGGTAAAATACTAGTATTTTTGGAAGATGGTCGATCATAGAAAACAAAATTGTAGGTAACAGGGAAGCACTGTATGTAGGTATGTATATATGTGTGCATATATGTGCATGTATCTTCCATCTACTTAGATTTCATCTGACACTAGTTTTAAATGTGATACGTAAAACAACAAAGCTTTCCAAAGACAACAAAGAAGACTATTTTTGTGTGCTTGGAGTAGGCAAAGATACCTTAAACAGATACATAAAACCAAAAGGATAAACTAAACACCATTAAGAGTAAGAACTGTTCATCAATATACACTATTAAGAGAGTGAAACCGCAACACATAATGTGAAGGAAAATATTTGCTATTTATCTGATAAAACACTCATATCAAATATATAAATAAAATATATTAAATAATTTAAAAAAACTATTAAGAAAACGACAATCCAACAGAAACATGAAAAAAAGACTTGTACAGATCACAACAAAGGTTATCTAAATGTCAATCAACAATGAAGGAATATTCAACATAATTAGTCAGAAAAATGCAATTAAAAACTACAATGAAATACCATTATACATCCACCAAAAGAGCTAATTAAAAAAAAAAAAAGGCAGGTGTGGTGGCTCATGCCTGTAATCTCAGCACTTGAAAGGTTGAGAAAGGAGGATTGCCACGTTTGAGCCCAGCCTGGGCTACACGGAGAGTTCAAGGCCAGCCTGAACTCCACAGTGAGACCTTGTTTAAACCAACCAACAAACAAAACCCCCAAAACAAACCAAAAACCAAAAACCAAGGAAAGGAAGTTAGGTGTTGGCCAGGATATGAAGCCACTAGAACTCTCACTTTATGCTGCTGGGAGTATAAATTGGTACAATTAGACTGGAAGTCTGGCAGGATCTATCATTCTAAAGGTGAACATATGCATGCCCTATTATCTAGCCATTCCATTCTCTGACATGTATCCAACAGAAGCTTACATGCTTTTCAAAAGAATACATCTGGAATACACCATCTACAATCACCCTAAGTCAGAAACTATCCAAATGCCCATTTACAGTAGAATGGATAAACTATGGTATATTCTCTCCATGGAATGCTATATATTGTAGATGCAGATTTATCATAATCAGAGATCTAAAGAATGTATTAAGGTTTAGAAATACATAAATTAAGCAAGACAATATAACACACTGCTACTTTGATATAACTATTAAAGGCAATCATATAGCTTTATGGGATGACCATGAAATCACACTTGTGTGACAATATGTCAATTACAGAAGGAACTGTTTAGAGATTTAGAACCTTAGGAGCCCTAGATTCTATTCCTATAAATAGTGCAACCCTGACTAAAGTGGTATTCCTACAAAATTTAATGTTTATAAAACTAATAGCGACAGGGGAAAGTGTTCTGGGATGAGGCATGCAGAACAAAATCAGTCTCTGGTTGAGTAGAGAAAATGATCAAGAGACAGTAAGTGAAGAAAGTTAAGTGAATAAACATAAGTATGAATAAATTGTTCTTCAGTTAGTGGCCATCTAAACCCTAGTTTAGTGGACCCCCACTGTGGTCCTGAGATGCAGCCACTGCAGAGGTGGCAGGAAAGATATGCAATTGGAGAATATGAATAAACTCATTTCCTTCCCAAGTCCTTCCCCCTACTTTCTACCTCTTTGTGTCTTGTCACAGAAATGAGCTATTTAAAATTCCTAGGCCATGTTGTACAGGTGATGAAGATAAAAGAAACACTGTCCAGGATAAGGTGTTATATTTTAAAGACACTTAGAGGACAAAATGGTGGCTCATAAGATATTCACTGTATTATAAAGCAAGAATTGAAAACTGGGAGAGAAGTATAGAATGAATACTGACAGAGAAACACTTGGTAGCTAGGTAGGAAGGATTTGTATTGAGGTGGGAGGACTATACGTCTGGGGCTGTGTGGGAAGGCTGCTCAAGGTAAAAGGCCATCAAAAAAAAAGAAAAAGAAAAAAAATGGGGCAGGGGATTTAGCTCAGTGGTTCCACCACCTGCCTTACAAGCACCAAGGTCCCAAGTTCGATCCCTGGTACCAAAAAAAAAAAAAGCCACCAGAGCACAGACCAGAGGGGAGAAGAGCATAGCACCTAATACAGGCCAAGAAAAGACAAATATGGCATCCTGGCACATGAGCCAGGCCTCACCCTGGGTGATATTCTGATAGATCCTGTGCTCGTGGGTTCTGCACTCACTGTTCTCACACATATCCTCATGGTTTGCTCCCCTCCCTCTTTCAGGGATTTGCTCAAACAAATCACTTCTGAGTGAGGCCTTCCCTGATCATCCTTATTAGAAACTCCATTCCACCTTCACTCCTCCCTACCCTGGAGGAGTTATCACCTATCTCCTTTTCTGCCTTTTAAAATTTCCTTAGCACCACCTGTCAAAACAGCTTATCTACCTGTTGTTTATTTTCTCTCTCTTCAAGGGAATATAGGCTCTAGGAGGCAGAGATCTTTGACTGGCTTGTTTTTTAGTTCCAGCATAGAGCAGGTATTTAATAAATGCTTAATTGAATTAATAGCTGTATTCTAAGATCTGGTTCTCTCATTGGTAGAATTTTGATATCAGCTATGCCTGAAATGGATTCTGGGTAAAAACTACCATATTTATCTTCTCTTGGGGTGAGTATTCTTATAGGTAGTTTATCCATTAAGGGAGGATCTTATTATATCCATTTTTGAGGGCAATCACAGTTCTAGATTTTGGCTGTACCCTGCCCCACTTTTAGGTTTCCAAGGTAGAGACGGAGTAAGCGTGAGAAAAAGAATTTTATGACCTGGTTCTAGTTCTGAGTTTTACAGTATCTGGCTGTGTAATTTCCATAAATTTTAGCTTCTTCATCAAAAAATAAATCTGATAAATAAGATGATGTGCAAAACTTTCAAGTCTGAATGATCAGCCTATGGAAAAGAAGACTGGGTATTGACTCCATAGATGGGAATTCACAACTGCCAATACAAATTATTGAGAGAGGTTTTTGTTGTTGTTGTTATTGTTCAAAATATCCATCACATGACAGTGTTTCATGTACATAAATTCTTCACCCATAAGCTGAATAGCCCAAGGCTCACAGGTTAAGTGATGCCCACATGGTGAACAAGTGTCAGACATGAGATTCATCTCAAACCTGACTCACTCTAAAGGTTGCATGTACTTTTTCCACTATACCAGAGCTTCCTGACCTGGCTGTTTATCAGAATCAACGGGAACAATTTAAGTTCAGATTCCTGGGTTCCAAACAAGAGCTAATGAATCAGAATCTATTTTGAGGTGGGGCAGGTATGTTTGGAAATCTATGATTTTAAAAGTTCACAAGGTCAGTCTTATGACCAGTCAGGTATAGGAATCCTGCAACAGGTATATTCTACGTACATCGAGAAGTACTTATTCAATACTCCATCTGGCAGCAGCATTCAGAGCATGCTGAAGACTGCTGTCTTTGGTTAAAACAATGAATTTATTTGCCTCTCTCCCCAATCACATGGTGTACTCTTTTAGTGTTGCCACTTGCTGTTTTTCTGTATCTGGTAGCTTTGCCAAGCACTTCCCACTCACTCATGTTTAATAAATAAGTAAAACAGGCTGGATAAACATTAAACCTTCAGTATTCTCTGAAGAATGTTTCCTTAGCATATTCTATGTTCCACACACTGTGCTAAGCTCTTGAAAAAGGAAGGGAGATTAAGAGTTAACCAGCTCTTTGCCACATCTATTGTGAGAATAAAAACCATTCTCGCAGGGACTCACAGTCATTGTGACCCAGGGACCCAGAGAAACCCAGTGAAGAGACTTCAGCACATAAGAGTAAAACTCAGTATTCTTGAAAAGAAAAAAGGCTCCAAGTTGACAATGGTGGGGAAACAAAAAGGAACTGGCCACCATGCACACTATCTGTAATCACTTAAAGAACACGACCAAGGGTATTATACTGGGCTTCCATTACAAGATGAGGTCTGTGTACGTTCACTTCCTCATCAACATCATTATTCAGGAGCATGGGTCTCTTGCTGAAATCCAAAATTTCTTGGGTGAAAAATACACGCACAGGGTTTGGTTGGACAAATGTTGTCTATTTAGTATCTCAAGCCCAGAGAGATGAATTAATCCTTGAAGAAAATGATATTGAACTTGTTTCAAATTCAGCAATCCATAATGAACAAGAATATCAGAAATTTTTGGATGGTTTCTACGTTTCTGTAAAAGTAACAGTTCAGCAGGCTGATGAATGAGATATAAGAGTTATCCGGCTTCAGAAACAAGATTCTGGATTGTAAGACCAATTTGTGATATTTTAATGATGCAATAAATTATTTTTTTAAAAAAAGTTAACCACACTAACCTTGCAATGGGGCAATGACTACAGGACACTAAGTACACACATTAGAATGTAAAGTGCCAGAAGTCACAAGGTTCACTCTTTGTTTACAACTGTCCTCTAGAGAATACTTTAAAATGTGCCTTGTAATACACTAATATTATGTACTCGTCCCCTTCACTGGACAGGAAGTTTGGTAGGCAGTATATTCTACAAAAAAGTTCCTAAATTAGAGAAGACTGCAGAAAATATATGCTAAGTACCAATCGTCAGTTCCTTTTCTTCCCTTTATCCCCTGGCACTGGAAATTAGGATAACTACTCCAGGTGACTGATGTGTGTATATATTTATGTTTCTTCCATTTATTTTGTAGTTAATATTTAGATTAATAAAAATTATGATTATTTATATATAAATACATACATACACAGACAAAAATAGAGAACTTTTGCTTCCGGTGAGATGGAATAGAAACAGATTTCCTATTCTTCCATTAAGTATAACTCAAAACCCTAGACATTAGATATAAAACAGGTGAAGACAAGAAAGTAGAAAGGTTTCTCATCACCTGAGGAATGACATGGTACTGAATTCCCTGGGTTTTCTTTCTGCCTCATAGATCCAATTCTTGGAGCCAAAGAAGTTGGCAACATGGAAGCAACAGAGTGCAGACACAAAAAGGCCCAGCAAAAATTTGTTCTCTCTCTAGGAAACGGCGGCCTGGCAAGACAATAAACCTAGGACAATACTGTTTTATTCTAGTCAAACACCAGAGAAAAAACTGTGGCCCCACTCACATTAGCAAAGGCTGATTGGGGAGCCTAGACTTTCACTCTCCTGAGGTTGTAATGAGGTATCCCCAATACTCCTGACAGGGTTTGTGCCTGAGGCTAAGTGGAAAGATGGAATTCCATCTCCCCTGCACTTTCACCTACACACACACACACACACACACACACACACACACACATACACGTTCCTACAATGTACTGTCAGTGGGGACCACAGGAGGAGCCTGAACTGCCACTCTCATTTGTCACTGTGAAGGACTCTTTTCCCTCTTTCTGGGTTGGTGTCAGGCGAGGCCTTCACCATTTCCCAATCGTAAGGCGATCACTGTACTGCCGTGTAAGTGGAGACCAAGTGGGAAGCTGGAACACCCACTTCTAACCCACAGTAATGGGGAGCCCTCCTTCTGGGTGTTGATGGAGACTGAGTGAGGAACCTGGGCTTCAACCTTTACTTGGCAGTAATGAAACAGGCCCCCTTTCTCTGATACTAGGAGTGGTGTTAGAGAAAGCCAGGCAAAACAGAAGACTTAACTATGATCCAGAGTCTCAGAATACAATACAGAAATGTCCAGGTTTCAGTACAAACATCACTCATCAGACTAAGAACCAGAAAACACTCAAGCTGAATGAAAAACACAATTTCAAGACATGTCAACACTGAGATGACAAAGATATTAGAATTATCTGATAAAAATATTAGAGTAGCTATGATTAAAATGTTTTCATGCGCAATTATAAGCATGCTTCAAACAAATGAAAGAATAGAAAGCCTCACACACACAAAAAAAATTTAAGGGATTTGGAACCAATAAATTCAGTAGCAAAAAGCTCAGTGGATGGCTTCCATAGCAGAATGAAGGGGAGAGAGGAAACCACTTGTGAGGTGTAAGCTAAAACAATAGAAATGACTCAATCTGAACATCAGAGTGAAAACAGACTGGGAGGAACAACAGCAAAACAACCAGAACCTCAGGACCTGTGGGATTCTCACAAAAGATCTAAGAGTGTCAGAAGGAGAAGAGAAAGAAGGCAAGGCTGAACAAATACTCAAGGAAATAATTGCTAAAAGCCTGCCAAATTTGACAAGAGAAATCTATATACTCAAAAAGTTGAGTGAATCTGAAATAATATAAACTCAAAAGAAATCACACGGCACATCATTAAATTTCTGGAAACTAATGACAAAAAATCTTGAAAGCTACCAGAGAAAAATGCCTACAGGGGGAAAAACCAATTTATATGACAGTAGATTTTTCATCAGAAACCATATAGGCCAGAAGGAAGTTGCACAGTAATTATCAAGTGGTGAAAAGAAAATGAACTGTCAACGCAGAATCCTATACCCAGCAAAAATGTTCATCAAGAATAAAAAGGAAACCAAGACATCTTCAGGTGAAGGAAAAAAAAAAAGAGAATTTGTTACCAGTAGACTTAACTGTAAAAGAATGGTTAAAGAAATTTCTCTAAACAGAAAGGAAACGATTAGAGAGAAAGACACACACACACACACACACACACACACACACTTCCGAATATCAAGGAGGAAGGACAAGGAAGCAAAAATATTGGTAAATACAAAAGGTTTTCCTTATCCTCTTTTTTTCTTTTTTTTTTTTGGTACCGGGGATCGAACTCGGGTCCTTGCGCTTGCGCAGCAGGCGGCGAAACCACTGAGCTAAATCCCCGGCCCTTATCCTCTTGAGATTTATATATTGCATTTGACAGTTGAAGCAAAAATTGTAACACTGATGTGGTTCTAAATATACATTAATGAGATTTTAAAGACAATTATAAATGGGGGAAGGTAAAGAGATACTATACTTCATTAGAACTGAGAAAGATAAGGCATGCACATATAAGGTAATATATGGTGAATCTTTTAGAGCATGTGTGCCATAGGTTTGCCACCAATGATCTAGAGGAAGCACAAAAAATTACAAAGAGATATACTAAAAAACATTGTAAGTAAACCAAATGAAATGCTAAATGATATTCAAGTAACCCACAGAAAGGCTGTGAAAAAAAAAAGCAGAAAAAAACTAAAATGGCAGACATAAACTTTACTATATCAATAATTATATTCAATGTAAAAGGTCTAAAACACCAATTAAAAAACAAGAGATTGTCAGAGTGGATTTAAAAACATGATTTAACTATAGACTGTCTACAAAAAATTCACCCGACTTAACAATATAAGTAGGCTGAAGGTAAAAGATGAAAAAAGATATTTTCATGACAACATTAATCAGAGGAAAACAATAGTAGCTGTATCAATATCAGACATAGATTTCTGAGCAAAGAAAGGTACCAAAGATAGACATTTTATAATAATTAAAAGATAAATCTAATAAGAAGATACAGCAATCCTAAAAGTATATGCATAAAACAGCTGAAAAAATATGTGAGACAAAAGTGGAAAAAACTGAAAGTAGACAAATCCACAAGTATGACTTTAACATTCTCTCAATAATTGATAAAATAACTAGAAAAAAATCAGCAAGGATATTAAAGAACTCAACACCACCATCAACCAACAAGATCTATGGCAATTATAAAACATTCCACCCCAAACAGCAGAATATACATTCTTTTAAAAGTACCCACAGAACATATATTAAGACCTAACATATCTTGGGCTATAAAACAAACTTCAACAAATTTAGAAGAATTAAAATTGTACACAGTATGTCCTATAACAATGGAATTTAGCTTGAAATCACTAACACAGAGATAACAGGAGAATCCTCAAATATCTGATAACTAAACAACACATTTCTTTTTTGTACCGAAGATCGAACTCGGGACCTTGCACTTGTGAGTTAGGCGCCGGAACCACTGAGCTAAATCCCCGGCCTAAACAACACATTTCTAACTAATCCACTGAACAAATAAGAGGCCTTAAAGGAACCAAATACCCATAGAAATGAAGGAAAATGTAAATATTGTATAACATTTTATCAAAATCCATGGTGTGGTGGATTAACTAATGGTCAATTTGAGTGGGATGCCCAGCTGAACTCAGTCAGTGTGGTTCTGAGTGTGGAAGACCCACCTGAGGATTGTCACCAATGGCATAAAAGGAGAACTGGAGGGGAAGATTGTATGCTGTTCATTTTCCTGATACAAACAGCCATGGCCGTTCTCTGTCGTCAGAGGAGCTCGGGTTCTCGCTGTTGGCAGGGATGGCTGCTATTCTCTTTGGGGGAGCGATGGTCTTTGCCTTGAGCATCACTTCTGGCTCCAGTGCAGATCCATCAGCCTTGTGGCATAAATCCTTCACCCTGCCAGTGCAGGCTTTCTAGCTTCCACCACTGGCCTTTGGGCCTTCCCAGTGCAGATCCTTGATACGGACTTGCATGAGACATTGGCGTGGGCTCTAGGCCCTCGGCTGGACTCATGTGGAACATTGCTGTGGGATCCAGGCCCTTGGCTGGATTCTTTGGGTGTCTAGTGTGTGGACAGATCTCTTGCACTCCTCTATATTTGACTTTTGGGGTGAATATCATAAAATAATCCTATAAATTATGTGTTCTGTATTAAATCTATTCCCTTAAACCACTGACTACAATACATGGCTGTAGCACAGCTAAGCTGAGAGGTAAATTTACAGTACTGAGTCATCTATTAGAAAAAAGGGGAGGGTCTCAAATAAAAAATGCCAACTTCTACCTCCCACAAACCTAGAAAAAGCAAAATAAACCTAAAGCAAGCAGAACAAAAATAATACAGATCAGATCAAAAAGTAATGAAATTAGAAAATAAAATCAGTGAAACAAAACATTGTTTTTTTAAAAACCTCAATAAAATAGACAAACTTCCAGCAAGACTGATGGAGAGATGAGTGAGAAAGAGCAGGAGAAAGGAATATCATAAATTACCACTACCAGTAATAAAATGGCGTAGCACTACAAACCTTGCAGATATCAAAATCACAATGTGGAGCTGGGCATGGTGGTGTATGCCTGTAATCCTAGCCCAGCACTCTAGGTGGCCGAGGCAGTAGAATAGTAAATTTCAGCCCAGCCAGGCCAATGTAGCACCTTATCAAGACCGTCTCAAAATAAAAACTAAACAATGGGCTGGGGATATAGCTCAGTGTGAAGGCTCTGGGTTCACTCTTCAGTAGCTCCCCTTCCCCCAAGGATGATATGGACTCTGCTTGCTAATGCATGCCTGTAACACTACCTACTTGGAAGACTGAGGCAGGAAGACTGAAAGTTCAAGGCCAGCCTGGGCAAATTAGCAAGACCCTGTCTCAAAACAAACAAACAAAAAGGTCTGAGGATATAGTTTATTAGCAGAGTGGTTGCCTAGCATGCACAAGGCCCAGGATTTGATCAATAACACTGGAGAAAAACAAAATAGAAATTCTCACGAAAAAGAATGCTATATAGGGCCAGGGATTTAGCTCAGTGGTTCTGCTGCTTGCCTCACGAGCGCAAGGTCCTGAGTTCGATCCCCGGTACCAAAAAAAAAAAAAAAAGAATACTATATAAATTTAGTCTGTTTTTCATTACTATAAGGAAATACGGCTGGCAGACCACAAAGAGGTTTGCTTTGCCTATAGCTCTGGAGGTGCAAGGTCTAGAGGCTATATCAGGTGACAACTTTCCTGCTGGCAGAGTTCCCCAGGTGGCACAGGGCACTTCATGTCTAGTCGCGTGCTCATCTTATAAAATCACTTCATTCATGGCAGCTCCACTCTAATGACTTTTAATTCTAGATCATTCCTAAAGGCCTCACTCTATACGTCACAGTTGGATTAAGTGTCTACCCTCCTAATACTTCACAATGGGTACTGAATTTCAACACATGAAGTCTTGGGGGACATTTAAACCACATCCAACCCATAATACACACACAAAATGCTTAAAACACAAACTACCACAACTTACTCAACATGAAAGATTATTTGAATAGCCTTATAACTCTCTTTTGTTTGGTACCGGGGATCAAACTCGGGACCTTGCGCTTGTGAGGCAGGTGCCAGAACCACTGAGCTAAATACCCGGCCCTAGCCTTATAACTCTTAAGGAAAATGAATGTCATTTAAAACTCAATGAGAGTAGGATAGAAAGAGAAAAGGAATCTTTAGGCCCATATGGTTTCACTGGCAAATTACACCAAACATTTAAAAAAGAATTAACAACCAATTCTGCACAATTTTCTCTACAAAAAAGAAAAGGAAAAAACACTTTCCAATCCATTTTATGAAACTAGTACTACCCTGATACCAAAAGCAAAGACAATATAAAAATTAGACAAAATACAGATGAATTTTCCTCATGAAGATACATACAAAAATCCTAAACAAAATATCTGGAAATATAACTCAGAAGTACGCAAAAAGAATTATATACCATAATGAAGTGAGGTTATTCCAAGGATGCAAGGCTGACTCAACATCTGAAAATCAACTAGTGTAATTAATATTAAAAAGCTTAAGAATAAAAGGCACATAATCTTAACACTTCCATCTTTCAGACCTCTAGATGGTGGCATATTCTAGACTGAGTTATTTGTAATTATTTCTGGTTATGACCCCCTCTATCTCTAGACCAGATCTCTCCCTTGAACTCCAGACTGACAAATCCAATTGCCTGAATCATCTGTCTATACAGCTGGCCCTCTGTTATCTGTGGGTCTCACACCCACAAAGTCAAACAGCCACAGAAAAAAACACTTGGGAGAAAACCCTGGTAACTCTACTGAACATAGACATTTTCCTTGCCACTGTTCCTAAACAATACATACAACAACTATTTACATTGAATTAGGGGTTTTAAATAACCTAGAGATGATTTAAAGGGTATAAGAAGATGTGTGTAGGATATGTGCAAATCCTATGTCATTTTATATACAAGTCTTGTGCATCAGTGGGAGTTTGATATCTGTGGGGTGTGTGTGTGTGTGTGTGCCTGTGTGTCCTAGAACCAATGATACTCAATGATGACTGTACTTGGACAGGCATTTCCAACTGGACACATCCAAATCCAAACTCCAATCCTGCTCTTTCTGTAATTCAGCAAATCACAACTCCATTCTTACATTCAAACTGCTTAGGCTAATACCCTTGGGGCCTTCTAAACTCTCGTCTTTCTTTCACACTCAACCTATCAGCAAATCTTGTTCTTTCTCTAAAATTTTCACAGAATCTGTCCTCTTTTTACCACCTCCTCTGATACAACCTTGGTCTGAGTCATCCTTTTACCTGGGTTATTACAACAGCTGATAAATTGGTCTTCCTGCTACCCTTGTACCATGTCTATTTTCTACTTAACAGCCAGAATCCTCTTTTGCTCCAAACTGTCCAATGAACCCACATTTCATTTAGAGTAACATCCAAGTCCATATTATTGCCTCCAAGTGCCCATGTGATGTGGTGCCCCACTACTCTGAGCTCATTTCAAGTCACTCCAATCTTACTATTCTTTTTTTCTGTTCCTCTAAAATGCCAATAATGGTCTAAACTTAGTTTCCCCTCTGCCTAGGATAGCTTGTGATTTGTTCTGATTTCTTACAGGATTTTGATCAAATGTCATCTCATCAATGAGGCTTTCTCTGACTAGCAAAAATGTCAGATTCCTATCTGCCCACAAATAATGCACTGATTTTTATTCAAGGCACTTACCACTTTCTGATTCATTTTATTCTTGCATGTTTTCTAACCCAACCCCCCATAAGCTTCCGAGGACACAGATATTTGGTCTGTTTGCCTAGAATAGTGCTTCAGATAAAGGTGTTCAAAAATTATTTGCTAAATGAATGAATTAACCAATGGGTCAGGAGTAACTATGGATAAGTTATTCATCCATGTTTCATATTTTTTCATCTTCAAATAGTGATAATAACACCCATCCATAGCACTGTGGTAAGAATGAAATAGAAGCGTAGCTGGGCACACGCATGTAATCCCAGCACTCTCAGGAGGTTGAGATGAGAGGATTGCCCAGTTTGAGGCCAGCCTGGGCTACTTAGTGAGTTCAAGGCCAGTGTGAACTACATAGCAAGACCTTGTCTCAAAAAAACGAAATAAAACAAAATGTATGTAATGTGCTGAGTACACATGACTTGGCATAAATGTGCAAGTATATGATAATGTTACTTAACACTGAAAGATGGTCTAGGTGTGTACTCAAAAACCCTAGCTTACAATCATGACTAGATATTGACTGGAATTTTAGGCTATTTGCCTCTTTTAATTTACTCAATCAACTATGAATCAAGTGCTAGAGTAAAAGGGATGGCTTGGATGAGATCTTTTCCTCAAATCTCAGTTATGTGATCTTGGGTAGGTCACTTAACCTCTCTGAGCCTCAGTTTCCTCATTTGTTAAACAGAAAGAATATAATAGCTACTTTATAACCTTTGTTATGAGGATTAAGTGTGGTATTATGTGGAAAGTATTTAGCACATAGCACTCTCACTATGTTAGCTATGGTTATGATGATTCTAGTCTGGATGAAGGGTAAAAGTACCTAAGCAAAGAATGACATTGCAGTAAAAGCAAAAACAGGCATCAGGAGGGCCAGGGATTTACCTCAGTGGTGCCGCAGCCTTCCTGGAAAGCTCAAGGTCCTGAGTTTGACCTTTGTTACCAAAACCTAAAACAAAACAAAACAAAAAACAACCAACACGGGCATCAAGAATGCCTCCAAAGCTGGGGCAGGCCCACAACTAGAATGTTCAACAGGGATCAGGAAATTTTAGAATTCTGTAATGTCTATGAAAAACTAACTCCTTATCACTATACCCATAGCAGTTAGAAAATTTCTCTGCTGATTTGACAAATGAAATTTAAAACTCTTAGCGAATGAGATAAGGGTTTAGAGTCTCAAAGAGAAGTCAATGGCCGCACAGGGAGGGCAAAAACAGATGATTCTCTGAATGAAGCAACCAAGAGCCAAGAGCATGAGACTGCACAGTAACAGATTAAACATCCTAACAGGATATTAGAGGGTGGTCCCAGAGACTGAGGAGGAGCTCAATAGGTGAGAAAGGGGGACTCATGTTTGTAGAGAGAGCGAGAGCCAAGGAGTGGAGGTGTGACGAGGGCACGTGAGTGCCTTGGAAGACGCAGAAAGGAGCTGGGGGAGGGGGGCAGCCGAAGAGCAGGACATGTACATGTGGAGGAAAAGTGTCGCCTGAGGCCGGCCTGGTGAGGGAGGAAGTCCCCTCCCATACCAAGGTCATGATCTCTCAGGCTCAGTGTCCCCTCAAGATCCCCCTCTAACGGCTCGCAGCTGCTAGGCTCCTTCTTGTTCCCGCCACTCTTCTCTTACCTCGTCTTCCAGCCTTTCCCTCACTCTCCCGCCTCCTGCAAGTCGCCGGAAGTGACGCTCTAAGCAGCGCGCCATAACGCGCCAGAAAGGTTCTGCGGCCGCGGGAGAAAGGGATCCGGTGAGACTCATTGCGCCGGCGTGCAGGCTTGAGCGGTCAAATCTCCTTCCGGGCTTGGGAAACTGAGGTCTTTCTTTCTGTCTTGCTTTTTCAAAGTGCTCTGAGCGAGGGTCAGAGAGGCCACCGCTTCCAAAGCAACGTTTTCCTACAGCTCCGACTCCTCTCGGTGCCCAGCTACTCCGGCCTTTGCCCTTTAACCTCGCTCTCGCGGCGGGGTGAGAGGTCGGGTGGCCATCTTGTGCGGGGGACGCGGGCGGCTGTTACTGCAGAGACCCATCCCCTCCCCCGCCTTGCACACCTGGCCATCTGTCAGTTGCTAAAGAGTCCTGCAGTCTGTCAGGTAGGGCCCGGGACGTGTGCGGTCGCTCTTCTCATTACACTGGGCGGCCTTGGCCGCTCTTCGCCGGGCCTCTCCACCGCCACTATGTCCTCCTTCTCCGAGTCGGCGCTGGAGAAGAAGCTCTCGGAGCTGAGCAACTCTCAGCAGAGCGTGCAGACTCTATCTCTGTGGCTCATACACCACCGCAAGCACGCAGGACCAATCGTCTCTGTGTGGCATCGCGAGCTCCGCAAAGGTAAACATCCCCTCCTGCTCCCTTGAGCCCTCCCACTCCCCAGACCCTTGTGGTTTCTTAATTGAGCCTTGCGTTTCAGTCTCGCGCTTCTGAGATGGGAGACAGTGTTATCTCTCATTTTTCGAAGTAAGAAACACCCGTGAAAGGTATAAGGTGCTTGTCTGAGGTTCTAGGGACTAGGGTTCAGATCCTCAGACTTTCAAACTGTTTTCCCCTCAGGCTTCTCCCGACACTTGCGATTACTGTTGTCTTTGCTGCATTGGGCACCCGTACTGTTAGGCGTCAGGCCCTGTGCTGGGCATTTGGAGTAAAAGCCAGAGGGCCCTGGAGTCAGAATGGCTTGATCGAGTACCGGCTTAGCCACTTGCTAGTTAAATGACATCTCCGAATGCCTATGTTTTCTCTTTTGTAAAACCACAAGGGTAGCTGCCACTTGCAAAGCTTTTTACTCCTTGCCAGTCGCTATACTTAGACCTTTGTGTATATGTACTCGCACTCAGTCCTCAGATCAGCCTTAGAAATTTACCTGCCATTGATTTCAGGCCCTATTCAGGATCTGACAGACATTCATTGAACTCAGCCTGTTTTGTGCAAGGTACCATGTTGGACACAATAGCAAGCTACCTCTGCCAACAGCCTAGAAGTTAAGCCCGACTTTGACACTTACTGATCCCAGCAACTTAGCCTGGCAGACCCTTATTTCTTTATCTCCAAAATGGAGATGATAACTGATGTAAACTACCATTATTATGTGCCAGGTACAGTACTAATATCTTTACGTATGTTGTCGTTTTTTAAATTCTCAGAGCCTTATTGAAGTAGAAACTTTGCAGATGGAGAAAATCTGAAGGTCAAATACACAAATTGTGATGAGAAATAAACAGTGATCCAAATGAACATTTAACATGCTGTTGTGCACAGTGTAGGCATTCAGTCCTGTTGAGACGGGACTGTTGGTCAATGTGAGGCATGGTTTTTGCCTTCAGGTTTCTTATAGTCTGGTGGAAAAAGGTGGGCACCTACGTCTGCTGATATCCTGATGAGTTTCTTAATGGAAGGCTGAAGAAATGAAGCTCAAAACCGTTCTGGACACCCTATATGCATTGGGCCCATTATAGTGTAGGAAGTGACTTCATATGTGTTCTCTGCTATCTCTGATGTCACCCTACTTTACAGATAAGAAAACTGAAGTGGCTAAGTGGTATCTACAAGTCCTCTGAACTTGTGAGGCTCAGACTACATCAGGCTAGTAGATGCCAAACTCCAGGATTATTTCAGAAGACCCAGTTCTAGCTGTCTCCTAGAAACCCCCAAATATGATGTGCTATACTGAGATAGGGATCCCCTCAGGTCTCTGGACATTTGAGAGGTAGAACCTGGAGCTCCCAGAGCCTCCTTCATGTGCCCCATTGTGCTATTCAGATATTTATAATATATCTGAGGTGTGAAAAAAAATGCAAATTGCCTATTTGTAGAATCTTACCTGGTAGGATCTCTTTGATCATCTTGAGATTGTCGAAGTCCGTCTCAAATGTCACTTACCATCTTGACTCCTCACTTTACCTTCTGAGTTATTGAAAAGTACAGTGATACCTTGGTTGTCAAATGGCTCCAAACTCAAACTTTCCACTACTCCAACAGCAAAAGTTTGAAAAAAAAAATGCTTAGTGTTTGTAACTTTGCTTGATAGTCTAATCGAAAATCCAACTTGAAAAAACCTGTATGGGCCAAGAGTGAGTCTCACTGGGGACACAAAGGGGTGACACTTCAGTCTAAGTGCCACTGTCACCCAGACAACATATTGTGCTTGTGTTAGTAAGTTAAAACATTCATCATTGTGCTTTTCCTTTTTTTCGCACTTTATTTGCATTAGATATCGTAACAATGGTTCCAAAGAAAGTTAGTGATACCAACAGTAAAACTGAGAAGAAAACTGAGGACTACAAGTTAAAGAAATTAGTGTGAAATTTTTTGTCCTGGAAAAGTGAATTTATAAGTGTAATTTTTAGTGCTCAACCAATTATTTGTTTTTCCATTATTTCTTATGGGAAAAATACGTTCAGTTCTTGAATTTTTCAGTGTTCAATCACGAATTTGGGGTGAATTGAGTTCGATAACCAAGGTATCACTGTAATAGAGTACATTCATTAATGAAGCTTCTTATCCCTAATTTCATGATAAAGGCTTATGTTGTAAATAGGCTAATATTTTTTTTTTTTTTTTTGGTACCGGGGATCGAACTTGGGTCCTTAGCTTTCGAGGCAGGCGGTGGAACCACTGAGCTAAATCCCCAGCCCAAATAGGCTAATACTATTTTCATTTTTATAGATAAGAAGATAAAGATAGAGAATAAGTGATTTTTTCAGGGGTATATACAAGGACATGAGCCCAGGGCTGACTGATGGCCAAAGCTTGTGCTTTTTCAAGGATCCAGTGCCTCTATGTGCTTATGAAGCCAAGCTGGTCAGCTGATACTGATGCTTTTGTTTACTAGAATTAGTTACTGCCTACCACCCCATCATTCAAACCTAGCATTTACTTCATTCTTTCTTAGTTGTTTTCTTTTTCACTAGAATGTGGAAGGGAGAAATTTGATCATCTGGTTTTTCTGTAATGCAACGGCATTTAAGATAGTGCCTATTACACAGTTTAAAAAGTTTAGGAGTGAAATTGTGGTCTCTGATATCATTTTCATGTTTGAATAAAGATCTAAACAGCACTGCTTAATACCAACTTTTTGTAACAGTTTTAGTGTTTTATATCTGTGCTTTCCAACAAGGCGCCACATGTAGCTTTTGAGCACTTAAAATGTGTGATTAAGAAATTAAAGTTTTAAATAAATACAATGAAATTTCAGTTCCCAAGTTTTACTATCCACAAGTCAAGTGTTTAATAGCCATATGCGGCTAATGGCTACCATTTTGGACTCTGTAGAATTAGAATTCTTTTTCAAGCATCAAAATGCATCTTCCTCTAATATCCAGGCTTCTTTCATGAATTGAAGATGCCCCCACACTATAGGGGAAAAGGATTTTGTGTCCTTATGTTCAAATTGACTAGCCCCTTACTTTCTAGTGCACCCTGAGATTTTAAAAGTAGGTACTTTGTATCTATTGTGAAGTCATTTTCCCTGAGATATTCACTGAGTTACTATCAAAATACTTGGGAGATGTACAAGAATTACTTTTTCTGACATAAATACTACTTTCCTATGTCCCTGATTGTTTTCTTTCCATTTTCTAGGAATTATTTTTAATCTAGTCCTTTAGATTTGGTTCGAAGTACAGTTTCTCCTGCCTTTATGGAATAGCTTGGTGACCATTGCTCTTAAATGATCTTAGAGGCATAATTGTATTGTGGCCTGAATGTATTTAGACTTCTTTCCCCCAAAATTACTTTTTTGTTTTTGTAGTACGAGGATTGATCTCAGGGGCTCTCTACCATTTAGCTACACCCAGCTGGTCCCCCCATTTTTTTGAGACA
This sequence comes from Heterocephalus glaber, assembly GCF_000247695.1. The sequence goes on along the minus strand of NW_004624842.1, from coordinate 1,625,792 downwards.
AGGTCTTCCTAACTTGTCCAGGCTGGCCTTGAACCCTCCTGCCTCAGGCATGTGCCACCATTCCCAGCTCCAAAAATTACTTCTAAGACTTTGTATAGATGTCGAAACCAGCCAAACAAGTGAAAACTTTTGCATTGCCAGTTGTTTAAACTTTGCTTAAGTAGTTGTACCAGTTTGGAATGGACATAGGTGGAGAGTGAAAGGATTTACTTTGTCATATTGGAAGTCATCTGAACAAGTTGTCACCCAGGGTTAGGGTAGAGGGATATGTGCATGTATTGTTGACCCTGTGTTTCAGTGCTTTGTACACATAGTGCTTATATTGACCATTTATGATGTTGATTATAGAGGATCCAAGTTTTATTCTAAGTAAACCCATATAGTTTAGAGGTCATGAAAATTAATTGGCATTGTAGACAGTGAAAACCTTTGCTCTCTATCCTGTTAGATACCATATTTGTAATTAAAAATACCTCAGGTCTTGAGTGTCCAAATTGACATTTTATAGTATGAATTCTAGGTTTTTAAACATAAAGTATATGGACTTTATGAAGTTCTGCATAGTCAAATTTGCCTTATTTGAGTTCTCATTTATTTTTGAGTCCACTAGCCTTCATACTATAGACTTGATTGTTTTACTTACTGCACCTTTAAAAAATGCCTTTTGTCATAATTGTACCTTTGAAGCAATAGCATGGTATGCCTATGGATATTTATTCTTGCTTTTGTGTAAAAATTAGAACTTAAAGATAGCTCCAGGTTTCTGATATTTTTATCAGTTCACCATCTAACCTAGGTTATTACCAGAAGGTTAATACAGTTCAGGCTATCCATATTTAATTTTATGAGCATTTTAAGACATCAGTTTAAACTGTAATGTGCTTTTAAAATCTTGTTTTTAACTTGGCTTGTTCTCCTGTAGTTACATTTTTTTTTTTTTTTTTTGGTACCGGGGATCGAACTCGGATCCTTGTGCTTTTGAGGCAGGCGCTGGAACCACTGAGCTAAATCCCTGGCTCCTGTAGCTACATTTTAAAATGTCAGATCCCATGCCTGCTGTGTCAGAGGTTACACATGCTATGTGCATTTCAAAAGAAATAGAGAAGTGATTTCTGAGAGCCATAGAGCCAGGACTAGTAACTTGGGTGTGTAAAAGTTGATACAGAGTTTGAGTTTTTCAGGTACTTTAGCATTAGAGAGGACTTAGTGTTTTGAAATATCTAATTATGTTCATATTTATTTTAAAAGAAAAATGAGACCAGAAAGTGATATAACTTTACAGTGGAGAAGTTATGTGCATAGAAGCCATGAAAGTAGTGTTCCCCCAAGCAACTGTAACTCAGGCACATTGTGTGAAGTTTTTATGGTTTAATATATGGTACCTTACAGAGTAATAGGAAATGCTACATTTTGTATATTTAACAGAAGAATTATGGTTTTTGTAGGAGCCATAATTTTGCATATCTAGATTTTAGATGTGTGTAAATTTTCAGTAACAATGTAGCATTCATGCATGTTTGTTTTTGAGATAAACATCCTTTGGTGGATCTAGAGTTTTTTGGGGGTTTTAGAGTTGCTATCGTTGACTGATTGTGGTTATTGGAGTACCAAAGATAAATACTCAGTTTAGGAGCATAAATTACAAGAATCTATTTTAAAATTGAAACCAACTCAGTCTTTCATTCTGGAATATTTGATAGTTAAGAGTGCATTAAAAATGTTCATCTTTGCAATAGAATAAATGAAAGCTTTGATTTTTAACATTAATACTGGCAGCTTATACTTTAGGAATTTTCTCTGAATTTGTTTTTATTGTCAATTACTGTGGTTAAAATAACAGAAATGAAGCTTGACCACAAGCAGATAATATTTGTCTTAATGTTCTTTAGGAATAGTCTAGGGCAGTCTACGGCCATACCACCCTGAACGCGCCCGATCTTGTCTGATCTCAGAAGCTAAGCAGGGTCGGGCCTGGTTAGTACTTGGATGGAAGGAATAGTCTAGGGCAGAATTGTGAATTAAGAATTTCTTTAGTGTAAGTTAAATTATCCTCTTTTCTTTTTTTTTCCAGCCAAATCAAATAGAAAGCTTACTTTTCTGTACTTAGCAAATGATGTGATCCAAAACAGTAAAAGGAAAGGACCTGAATTCACTAGAGAATTTGAATCTGTCCTTGTGGATGCCTTTTCTCATGTTGCCAGGTATGTTGTCTGTTTTTTTTGTTTTTGTTTTTAGTATCTTTTCCACCTTTTTTGTTCATTACTTTTTTGTGATAGCCTTTGTAAGTTGGTAACTTTGTACATTAATTACAAAGTGTGTTATGGAGACCAAATTGTGGTTTTATGTTTTGCTTTGTCTTTAAGAACTGTCTCAGACATACAAACACTTTGATGCAGTAAAGAGATGCAGCCTAATATTGGAACTACATCTTTGCCCCTTATTTATTGCATTTATTTCTTGAATGTGATTTTTTTTCTTCTGCTTGGCTGAATTGTCTCATTAGTTTATGATGATAAAAAAACAAAGCTCAGTAGCATGAGGAAACCTCTTTGAAACGTATCTTCAGTAGCAGAAATTGTTTATGCCTTCTTATTTACTTCCTTCTGTATGTCTAGTTTACTAAAAGTAAAAGCATTACTGTAAGTGCAAAAATAGTAATTATTAGCATGGAAAAGTAGTTATTCTGTCCAAAGTGTATTAAGTCTGCTACTGTTGTGGTTTGTGGCAGAGAGAACTGGAGTATGCACACATACAGCTAATATAGAAAGCATACATTGGATGAAAAGTGCTATAAATCATTTTTATTTATTTAAAACAACAGTTTTTGATAGGCACAAGTTAGGTTCCCAGGAGGAGCAAAGAAATAGCTTTTTTAGTAGGCTGTGGTTATAAGTAAACATAAAAATACACAAGTCTTTGCAAAAGGAAATTGGGAAGGGTGAAAGGAGATGGGTGGGTTAAAGAAAAATTGTTCCAGGGTCTAAGATGTAAATGAAGGGCCTTAAATGTGGAATTAGGTGTTTCCTGAAGAATTTGAAAAGTTTAAAAGTAAAAAATTAAAAATCCAGAACTCAGAAAGGATGTCTAGTTTTCTAGAGGCAGAAAAATTTTTGGTTAACTACATAGCTGGCTCCTTTTTTGATGTATTCACACTCTGAAGTAGCAAAATGTGTTATTAACTTGAAAAAAATTACTGAATCCTTGTAATAGAGTAAGCGTAGAACAGACAACTAGAGTAGCTATCTGAAACTGGAGACTGGGATTTCTTGTTTTGATGAGATTTAGGTTGCAGTTTCTTAGACACTGGCCATGCCTTGAGCACTGTGTGAGTGACCTTAGATGTTACTTAACTTTCTGAGACCAAGTTTCCTGATTAGTTAAAAGGGGATGACGCCGTATCTCATTTGAGTTATTGCGTTGAAAAGTATGTAGTATGATGCCTGATCCACATTCTTTGCTTATTTATTGGAATATATTAGATTATAAACTCCATGCAGGGAAGGACCATTTCTTTTCTTTTCTTTTTTCTTTTTTTGGTACCTGGGATTGAACTCGGGTCCTTGCGCTTGTGAGGCGGGCGGCACAACCACTGAGCTAAATCCCCAGCCTGGACCATTTCTTTTTTATCCCATGCTATTTGCTAGGCACCTAATAAACTGGCATAGAGTTGCTGGGTTACATAGCTTTAGGGAATACCATTTATCTAGTCCTGATGTAAATGGTATCCCAGGAGCTGACAACATTATGGTCTACCCTGGCACAGAGTAGGGATTCAGTAAATATCTGTTGAATGAGTAATTAATACTGACTCATGGAGGGAGAGATTGATGTAGGAAATTAATGAAATAATTTCCTATAGGAACAGTTAAAAAAACCCACTTACTTAAAACTTGATAAATAATATTTAGCTGCCTTTAAATCAGAAAAGGATAAATAGAAAAGGGTGGGATGCTGGGTATGGTGCACATGCCTGTAAACCCAGCACTTGGGAGGCTCAGGCAAGAGGATCTCCACAAGTTTGAGGCCAGTCTAGACTATATGATAAGTACAACCTGAACTACATAGTGGGGCTCTGTCTCAAAAAATAAAAAAGTTAAAAAAAAAAAAAAGAAAGAGGGGAGGAAAGGGCAGGTGATACCAGGTTTTAAAAAATCACTTTTCCACTTGGAAACATTCTAAAACTTATACAGGAGACACTGAGAACATCTTGTCAGATTCAACCTGTTCTTTCTCAGTAAAAAATAGCTCTTAATTCCTATTTCCAGTCTTCTAACTTTTTGAAGGTCTTGTTTGGGTATTATATTCAGGATGTCCATGCTTCCTAGCTTCTTTCTCACCCCTTTATTAGAACAGAACGTCCAACATCTACTTCAGTTCTGATGCACCGTAGCAACTAAGAGTACCCTAATGTATGCTCTCTGTATGCTTTTTCTGTTGATGAACAAAGGTAGTTGACCCATCTTTATGATAATTCCTTACCCCTATCCCCAGACAAACACAAATCTTTCAGTTCAGGAAAACTGTCGTGTTCATAGGCTAGAGTTTGAAGAACAGTTTAATGAACCAGGCTGAGAAAATGCTAACCACAGAAGTGCCTTGTTTTCTTGTGTTTGGAGGCAGTTGTACATAGCATTTTTTTTTTTTTTTTTGGTCCGGGGGATCGAACTCAGGTCCTTACGCTTTCGAGGCAGGCGGTGGAACCACTGAGCTAAATCCCCAGCCCTGTACATAGCATTTTTCATTCAACATGTACAGTGAATACCTACTATGTGCCAATGACTGATCGTGATACTAGGGGAACAGCATGGAACAAAGCAGGCAAAGGATTGTGAAATGAACAAGACACTTTGAGAGAGTGATGATATGGACATAGTAAAATAGAATGGTGCACTAGAGTGGGATCTCTTCTCAGCAGTGTGATTAAGGAGGGCCTCTCTAAGGAAATGACATGTGAGATAATCATGCAAAGCAGGAACAGCTATTAAATAAGACCTAAGGTAGAAATGATCTTGGAATCTTAAGAGAATCAGAGTGAAAGCCAGAATGGTTAGAACATAGCAAAGGAAGGAGTGGCACCCAAACAAGATCAGAGAGGTGGACAGGTACCAGTCATGTATGCCCTGCAAGCCTCAGGAGAGATTTAGGATTTTATGCTGATAGGGTGTCCATGCAGAGTTTTAAGCTAAGGAATGATATATTCCAACATACATTTTACAAAGATTCCTCTTTAAAAATGGGTTGGCTTGGAGAATGGATTTGTAAAGGGCAGGGGAAGGGCAGAGACATGAGTTCGGAGAGTATTGCTGTGGTACAGGTTACAGTTGACATCGGCTAGGGCTCAGACAATGAGGAGATAGCTTCCTTTTATTGGATGATTTCTTTGTAGTTGGATTTTTTTCCCACGTGTAAAAGTTATAAGATGTATAGAAGTTGGTTAGGAACTAGTAGAGAAGGAAAAGAGAAATCAAAGATGATTTATGGGGGCCAGGGATTATTTGGCTCAGTGGTGTAGCACCTGCCTTGCAAGCGCAAGGTCCTAAGTTCAATTCCCGGTACCCCCCCTCCCCCCCAAAAATGACTTATGGGTTGGTGATGTAAATGTTTGGCTGATAGTACTGTAACTGAGCTGAAAAGTGGGGGAAAAGATTTAGTGGACGAAATGAGCTTTGTTTTGTTAAGTTTGAGGTGGCTGATAGATATTCCAGGGGGTGATGCCAAATAGGCATATGGATGAGACAGTCTTAAGCTCCTTAGAAATTTATTTTCTGGAAACATAAATTTGGAGGTTATCATCATATATATAATATTTCTTGTTGTGTATGGGCCTCCAAGATCACTCCCAGATATGGTAGCCCCCTAGGAACACTTACAGCTATGATTTATTATAGCCAAAGGATACAAAGCAAAATCAGCAAAGGGAAAAGGAGCATGTGGTGAAGACTAGAGTGCTCGAGGTATAATCTTTCAAGGGTTACCTCCCAGTGGAGTCACACAAACATAATTAATTTCTCCAGCATTGAATTGTGACATCAAGTGTGAAATGCAGTCTAACAAGAAAGCTTATTAGGGACTCAGCACCCAGAGTTTTTGTTGAGATTGGTCATGTAGGGCATCCTCTGTGGTAATTCCAGGCTCCCAGAAAGCAGGTGTTCATTTGGGACCATATTGTTTGTACAGTTTACACAAAGTAAACTCCCCTGAACAGTCAGGAAATGATGGGAGTACTCTTGCAATCTCAAGTTCCTAGATGTCATCAAGGGCCCACTTGTCAACAGGCTTTTTTAAGGGTAACAAGCCTCCAGCAATCTATGTTAACTCTTCTGAACAATTGTAACAGAACATTTCTACCCCAGCTTTACATGAGATGTTGTTGGAAGTGCTGGCCATACTTAGAATTCTTGCTCTTAGTGAGCCTTTTACAATGAATATATTAAGAAAGCGCCAGAGAGCTGCATAATGAAAAGTCCCCCAAGCCTCACTTGGCAAGACCTCAGATGTCCAGCCCGCACTTCAAGCAGCAATTCTGTTTGTGTGTGTATAATACACTTCTTCACTTTTATGTTCATTTTTGCCATCTGAATTAGAAAAGTGAGTTTAATCAGAATTGACATGCAAATGAAGTGTTTGACATAATAATTGGGTAGGTAATTATCATCATCTTCCAGTTTATTCAAAGATTGATGACAAAGAGTTTTTTCATTTAAAGATTTCTTGATGTAAAATGAAGTTAGTGCAACCTGAAAAGAGTTCCCTTTTTATAATTGCTTTAACTGTATCTGATTCCAGGTGTTAAAGTGACTTTCAGTTCATGACAGCTTATTTGTGAAACTCATCCGTAAAAAGATATCTTGAATATATTACCTATAACATGAAAATTATCTAAGCAAAACTTTGCTTTACTATGTTTAAGGAAATAAACTATCCTAGTTAGTTATGTTCATTGATTAAATTAGAGGCCTCTTTTGACTTTAGCCTTTAGTAGTGGAAATATTTGAAGGTGTTCTGAGGTTATAACAATATTGAGCAGTTGTCCACTGATTAAAAATGTGGCTGAAACTATACTGAAAACCAGTCTCATCTGGAGTCCCAAATGCCTCCAGGAATGATGGATGTGGATGGGTGGGTATCATGCCCCCTCCCCCAAAACCTTGATAAGTTTGTTCTGATGGTTGGTTTCTCTTTCAGCAAACAGGTTCTTCAGAGAACAGATTTTGTAAAAAGTACCAGCCAGTCAATTAAGTTCTGTTCAGTTGTGATTTGGTTACATTAGATGTGACTATTTTTCTAAATCGTACATCAGGGGCTTCACACTGCCTGCAGACCACATGCTTAGTATGGTATCCCGGACTTTTCTAGTCTGATTCCATTCTGTCCTTCCAGATTCTTCTACTGTTTCTGTATATACCTATATATTTCAACTACCTGAATTACAACTTCTCCTTTCTGTCTTGTTTAATTTTAGGGTTTCCATTCATAATACAGGCAATAGCATGAGCAAAGGCAGATACGCAAGAAAGAACAAGTTCTAATTGGAATATATGCATGATTGGGTGTTGCTAGAATGTGAACTCCCAGAAAGGGTTGAAGAAAGGAGATGAGATTACAAAGACCTGAGGGGTTGTTGGGTTCAAGTCCTAGAGGTCAGGGAGTAGGCCTTATTCTTTGTATTTCAAGCGTAATATTCCATAAACCTTCATTGATTGAACCGGGAGATACTTAGTTGATTTCTGACATGCATGACCTTAATGCAGAAAGGTGATTGTTGAAAGCTTATTAACTGTATGGCCATGTAAAATTTTTCAAAAATGAGAGTTGAACATATCATTTATGCTCATTCTAGGTCATCTAGCAGTAAGTGAAAAGATAAATCCCTGTCTTCGTGGCAATACATTCAAATGGAAAGAGTGTGAACAAGTAAATTGTATAGTATGTGCAGTGTGGAGATTAGGAAAGAACTCTCTGAAAAGGTAGTGTGGGACTAAGCATACACTTGAAGGAGAAACAGAAATGAGTCATGTGGCCAGCAGGAGCAAAGCAAACTTTAAGTGGGAGGGAAACCGTGAGTTGGCGGTAAAGCCCAAGTTCAGAGGGCTGGGATGAAAAAGGCCTTGAAGGCTTTATAGGGACTTTCACCTTTAATAGGAAGACATGTGATCTGCTTAACACAGCAGGTAGAATTATTAGAACTTGAGAGTAGATGTAAAAGCACTAGAGTAAAAGTGAGGAGCCCAGTAATGGAACTGTTGTAATCCAGTCAGGAGATGATAGTAACTTGGGCCAGGTTAATACCAGAGGAAAGGGTCAGAAGAGCTCATTTCTGGAGATGGAGTAAAATGTCATACGAGATAATTAGGTCATATCTTTGAACCCTATAAATATAACTATTTATAGAAGTGTTTCTCTTTTTTCCTAACCCTCACTTCTAACTTGAAAAATAAAAAATTAGATAAAAAAGAATAAATTTTTATGTTTACTGGTTTAGTCCTTTGATCCTAGTTTAGTGAAATATGTTACTAATAATTCATAAGTAACACAGTCTGGGCAGGCCAACCTGAAACCTTATTTTGTGCTGAATTTTAGCATAAGCTTTACAAAAAGTGCTATCACAGTTGAAGGTGTTATAGATTCCCATCTGGTTGACTTTGGTATGGTTTCTTGAAATTCTTATTAAAGATACTTGACTTGGGTCCTAAGATGTCGAGGTATTCTTTCTTGGTTAGAGTTGCTCAATATAAGATCATTGACATCCTCACAACCTCACTAAACAGAACGATTCACAGGAACCCAGTGGGTGGTGAGTAAATTTGGTTTCTGTTCAGAAAGTGTCCCACTCTTCTACTTGCTGTCTGATGTTTTATAATAGGCAGCAGATGCACACTGAGTGCTAATCATAGTCCATGCCAGGAAAAAAATTACCAGGCTTCTTTCAGATATAAATTACAGAAGGACTGCAATATTCTCAGCGTGTCCCAAGATATCAACCAGACACCTGTGTGTGAACATGGAACATAGACTTAGCCAGTGTTAAAATAATCATGAAGTTAAGTGGAGATCAGTCCTGGTATATATGTGTATAATTGTATTTATGCATATAGAGGTGATGGTGTGTTAGTGTGGTAAATTTCCCATTTTTAAAATTTATTTATTTATTTAATTAATTTTTTTTGGTACCGGGGATCAAATTCGGGACCTTGCGCTTGCGAGGCAGGCGCCAGAACCACTGAGCTAAATCCTCTTCTGAATTTCCCATTTTAAACATTTGTGTTTTTTAATCTTTTTAATTCTTAAAAAGAATTAAAAGTTTTGACTTCTAAGTTTTGACTCACTTTAATTTTCAATAGAATGTCTGGCACTACATTTCAACTGAGATCTTCCTAAAAACCAAGCAGTCACCATTAATATGATCAACTTTTTGATTATTCGCTATCTGTAAAAATCAGCCATTGGCTTTTTCCACTATTTGCGTCATCTTTCAAAGGGGAAAATTTTTTATTCTATATTATTCCTTTGTGTTCCCCATCCACCGCAGGAAAAGGCAGTTTCTGGTTAAGTTTTAGATATCCAAGTAACACAATATGTGCCTTACTTTTCCTTCTGTTTTAAAATATGCAAATCATTTAGCCAGTTGTTGATTTCTTTTTTTTAAAAGTAGATTTGTCCTAATTAAAAGCAAAAGATCTTAAGCTTACATATATCTTTTCATCTTTTCTGGGCAGAGAGGCAGATGAAGGCTGTAAAAAACCTTTAGAAAGATTGCTGAACATCTGGCAAGAAAGAAGTGTGTATGGCGGCGAGTTCATACAGCAGCTGAAGCTGTCTATGGAGGACTCCAAGAGCCCTCCCCCCAAAGGTAGAAACATCACCACATGTTTACAGCTCTTGGTCTTTGCCTACTTTCGAATCAAATATGAAAAGCTGCAGTGGGGGTTGCTGTGAACCACGAGCAATTTTATGATTCTTCACAGAAAAGATGATCATGAATGATGGTGAGAATTTATGTAGTGCTCGTGGTGTGCGAGCCTGGTTCTAGCACTCATGCTGTTCATTCTATCTCTCCCTAACTTTTGCTGTGTATTCTCCTCGGCTCTCTTCTGTCTTTGAAAGACTGTCTTGCACAAGGGAAGGAACAACAAAGTACTTCGGCATTGTGGATAACTTGGAAGTACCTTGTACTAAGATTTTGTCCTAGTCCTGCCATTAACTACTACAGATCTTAGATAAGCCCTTCAGCCCTTCTAGAACTTGTTTTCATTAAATACCATTGTGGTTTTGGAACATATTCTTCTTATGATTGTAAGATTGTTTTCTAAAATTTATTTTGATCTTTACTGGGCCCAGGATGTCTTGGGAATTATGCATGTATATATAAATTTTACCAAGTTCTTCATAAGAACTTTTAATTTTTTCCTCTAAAGAATATGTTAGTTGATCATTTGACTTCTAGTTAGTTGTGATCTAATTTTAGTTGGCATATGTTTCTAAGCTACACATCTGATCTGACTGGTATATACTCGTTACCTGCAGGATCAAGTCCAAGTACTAGCAGTATTGAGGACCTTTTCTAATCTGAACTAGCCTAGTTCTCTAGATTCTTCTCCTGTCATTCCCTTACAGACACCCTCTTCTTTTGCCACATTGAATTACCAGGCCCCCTGATGCTCTCCGGGTACCACTTCCTCTGCACCTGCTCTTACCTCTGCCTGAGATGTCCCTCGACCCCTTTCACTGTGCGAATGCATTCTGCAAGAGGGCTGCTCTCACTCTGATAGTTTCCTTGCTTGTCGGGGCACATGGAACCATTCTTTGCTTGTTCATTAGTACTGTGTTCACACCTCTGCTATAGACCTTACTGGGATTAGCAGGTGTAACATTATTAATTCAGCAGTGCTTTATTGTGTACTTTTCAGGATCTCTTCCAGGTCTAAAATTACATGCATTTTGCAGTAATATTCCTGTGAAACTGAAGGTTAGAGGCTTTCTAACAATGACATAAGTGCTTTTGGACTGTAGGTCACTGTTGTTTTACTTGGAGTTAGAAAATAATTCTAGGGTCATTCTGGTGGTAGCTTCTGAAAAACAGGATGTTTCCTATTTTGGATTCTGATAGTGTTGATATTTTGTCCTTTGGAGGTGTTTATTCTGTACAGCTTTGGGGAATTATCCAGCATTCTTTTCTGCACTCTGCCTTACAGTTCATTTAGTAAACAGTGCTGATTTTTAAAAGCACCTTTGGGTAAACAGGTGAACTCTGAAAAAGGATGCTTGAAGCCAGTGTTGAATTTCAATTCAAGTATTGACTGGACATGTACTTTGAGTAGACAGCTAAGTTAGATGCAATAGGAAAGAGCAAGAGAGGAAGGAGAAATAGGTCTGCATTCAGGGAGCTGTCACACAAATGGAGGAATTTGTGGCAGTATTGAAAATAGTTCTCTTGGGTTTCTGAATTATTTTTTTTGAGGGTCTAGACAGACAGTGGAGGCAGAATCAATGGAAGATAACATAATCTAAAGATAGTTTATTTTTTGCTATTCTTTAAGATGAAAACATCAAAAGGTTTCAGCTTGTGTATTGGTTTCAGATCACTGTCTTCTCTGGACCTGAGTTCTAGAATACTTTACTACAGTCCTTTCAAAATATTGATGATGAGTTCTCCAGAAAATTATTGTCAAGTTCAAATAGTCCGTTGTATTCCAGCTTTGATTCCTGGGTAATTCTTTATCTTCAAGCTATTTCACAGAGTTTATCTTTCAAATAAAAAATTTCCCTGTAGAATTTTGACAGTTCTTGTAACATGGAAGCATGTATAAGCTCATGAACTTGTTTTAAAATTATAGATGTCGTGGGCCAGGGATTTAGCTCAGTGGTTTGGCCGCCTGCTGCACAAGCGCAAGGACCTGAGTTTGATCCCTGGTACCAAAAAAAAAAACAACCTAAAAAACAAAAAAACTGTAGATGTCTTGAGTTTATATACCTGTCTCACCAAGTGCAAAGCCTGGGTGTTTTAAAGTTGCCACCTGTTCTTGGGAATACTAAAGCTGTTGCTTGATTAGATGGGAATTTATTATTTACTTCAATCATAATGAATCACATAGTATTATGCAATTGTGGAAGGATTTAAAAAGGAAAGATAGTTACATAGGAACCAGCATTTATTAGGCACCCGTTATGTACTAGCTCCTCTGCCACCTGCCTATGTATTATTTTAGATCTTTATCATTACTTTTTTTGTTGTTGTTTTGGGGTTTTTTGGTTCTTTTTGGTACCAGGGATCAAACTCGGGACCTTGCGCTTGCGAGGCAGGCACCAGAACCACTGAGCCAAATCCCTGGCCCTTACCATTACTGAGTTCAGTATTATTTTATGTCAGGTGAGGATAGGAAGGCTCAAAAAGGTATAGTAATCTTGTCCAAGGAGATATAGTTAATGAGTGGAGATTTCAGACCCAGGCCTACATGACTTTAAGGCTGATGTTCTTTGCACTGTACTTTTTCCTGAAAGCACATGGATTTAATGGACTTGAATTATACTATGAATTCATGAGTAGGTGTCCCAACTCACCTGAACCTCAGTAAGGTTTAGACATTCAAATTTCCTGAGTGTGAATCCCAGCTCTGTCACCTAAAGCTGTGTGGCCGTGGGCTCCATATTTGACCTTTTTGAGCCTCAGGTCTGCCCGGTACAATGTGGCTGTTAATAGTAATACTTCATAGAGTTGTGATGAGGATTACTTGACATAATGCAGCAAAGATATTATCAGTGGGTTGATGATATAATTTTTATTTGCCTCTCAGTTCTAATATTTAATATTTGGAGTTTCTGTATATGAGTCAGTTAGCACAAGTAGGAGCAGACTTAGTATTTTCAGTCTCCTGGATTTTGTGCAAGGCTGGAGAGTGTGGTCATTAAGAGCATGAGCTGTGGGTCCAGCTGCCCTAGGTTGCGTTATGGATTTAGTTGCTCAGTCCAGAGATAATGAGGGCGGATTGCTTTTTAAAACTATCACTCAAGAGCTAGCCCTTCGTTTATTGCAGCCTCTTTTCTTCTCACAAGTAAAATTTAATGTGCTTTTAAAAAACTTTATTTTGCGCAGAGGAGACAAAGAATGAAGGAATTGTTGCCAACAATATTACCTGATTCTTTTTCTAAAAGTGATATAAAATATGAAGTGCTTGTTTTTGTTTTTGTTTTAAATCCCAGAAATTTTCAAGTGTATTCTGTAAAAGATCCAGCTTTGCAGGTAGATAGCTGTGTTTTGTGATGTGATTTGAGAGACTTCAGGCCACCTTTTTGCCTTAAGATTAGTTTCGTGGCCTGCCATGATGTTGGAATTACCACCACAAGGTCTGTGAGAGGCATACCATACCCAGTGTAACCAAGATTACTTGAAAGTTAGGTGAATGCAAGGCCTTCTGGAGACACAGGGACAAATTAGAGGATAGAAGAGAAGCTGGACAATATGAAGACAAAGAACATTGACCACCGGCAGGGTTTTCCCTGCCTGAAAGCAGTGCTTGAGTGAGTAAAAAGGGAGCATAATTACCGTGGTCAGAATTGATAGTGGAAAACTTACATTAAATTTCAGTATAGGGAGTTGAGGATGGAGCTGAGTAGTAGAGTACTTGCTTACCACAAGTGAAGCCCTGGGTTCAATCCCTAGCACCAGCAAAAAAATAAAAAAATTTTAAATATGTAATAGGCCAGATGTGGTGGTACATGCTTTTAATCCCAGCTACTTGGGAGGCCGAGGTAGGAGTTGCAAGTTCAAGGCCAACCTGGGCAACTTAGCAAGATCTTATTTCAAAATAAAAAATGGAAAGTGCTAGGGGTGTAGGTCGGTGGTGGAACACTTGCCCAGCATGCACAATACCATGGGTTGGTTTGATCCCAAGCACCACAAATAACAAACAAACAAACAAATTCTGGTGTAGGAATCATAACTGACAGATTTGCTAGGGGTTTTTTTTGCTAGGTTTTTTTTAATGGCTGTCTAACCCAGTTGAGAACTGTGGTCCTAATCACTGCCAGCTTTGTAGTAATGATACCATTTTTGGCATAGCACAAGCACTTTCTAAGCCCTGTGGCTCCACTCCCTTCAGGAGGTTGCCCACTCTGGTCTGTTGACCCTTTCCTAGATACTGTTGGGAGGTAAAGGAATAAGATACTTCCTCCTAAAGAGGAAAGCTTGCCAGAAGCCTTACCAAGCAGTAAGGCTGGTACTTTAAAAGAGAGGTCCAAGTGCAGTGGGAATTGGAGGGGTACTCAAAATGATGCAGCCATTGATGGGTTAGAACTCATGAGGAAAGTGTACAATCACTGTGTGCCATTCAGCTCAGCTTTAGGAAGATCAGAATAATAATGGAGTATATCTAAATTGGAAAAAGCAGTTAGAGGCAGGGAGACTAAGATGGGACAGTCGCCACAAGGTGTGATAAAGGGCCAATTGCCAGTGAGAGGCCATGTATGGAAAGGGCCAGGAGAGATTGTAAGACATCACTCAGCGGTGTGGCATCTGATAGAAGCTGGAACTTTGGGGTAGATTCTGATGGTCTCCAAGGCTTTGTACTTTGAAGATGGGGCCAGTAGAAGTTTTCATTCTGGAAATAGGTAGCTCAGAGAATAGGAGCTTTAGTGGGGAAAGGATGAATAACTTATCTTTAGAAATCTTAGATTTGTACCACCAGTGGGTTCTCTGGTTGAAAATATAAGTAAACTGGAAAAGTAGGCTGATAATGGTTTAACCTCCTATTTTATCTTCTTTCATCAGGACAACAAAGAACAGAAATGGCCCCAAAATTATGTTTTTCAGTTTGATTTGAGTCTTGTGCTGTGGGTGAGTGGCAGTATGAAGTGATAATGAGAACCCCTCGTTAGGAAGCAGAAGGCTTTGGCTTGTGGACCCAGATTTAAACTAACAAGCTCCTTGGCTTTAAACAGATCACAACCTGTGAGCCTTGATTGTTGAAGTTGGGGAAAGCAAAGGCAGATCTAAGGCCTTCCATTGCCAAAATTCAGTGATCCATAGGGTCGTGAGGTAGTGAGTTGTTTGTTTTTTATCTAATATAATAATTTCTTTGTGAGAGTTTGGAAACTGAAGGATTTTAAGTTATAATTTACTGTATTTGACGATTTATCAAGCACTCTTCTATGTCCTTGGAAGCAAACAAAGCAATGTAGATTTTATTTTTGGTCTTTGTTTACATTCTAATGGCCACTCTTTCTGTGTCCACCTTGATGTTATAGTGGCTGAATGTTTATGTGGGTCATACTACAGGCCAGAGCATTAATCAAGCAGCTACTGTGTGTAAAATACTATTAGGTGTTTCAGGTGGGAACTATACCCTAATACATTTTCCATTTAAAAAATACAACAATCCTCGCTTTGCCTGGTAGTGTAAAATTAAAAATGACTGTGCAAGCTGAAACTATACAAAGTGAATTTAAGAATCAATGGAGAAAATTGCAGTTGTTTTGTGATCTTTTTGTCAGAGTTGAAAACACTGTTGTTTACCAATTTGTAGGGAAACACAAGAGAGTAAGACAGTTTATTATATAGTAACAGAGAATTAGAAACATTGAGGATTAAAGTGTTTCTTTGTAACAGACTTGTCAAAGAGTAGTGGAACAGTGCTTGCCTTCTAGTTACTATAGCTCATGATACAGAGAGCTTTTCTAGGCCTTAGTGAATGACTCCACTTACAACATTCTATCCTTGGTGCCCTCAGTGTTCCTTTGGTATGAAGTTTTTTTTGTCAGCATCTCTTCCTCTGGGACATTGTCTTCCTTTTCATTACCACCACTGGTCTTCACTAAGTTCTTATGACAAGACTCAAATTGTTTGTAACTTCGTTTCTGTGCCACTGGAATTTCAGTTCCACCTTAGCTTTTATTGTACTTTCTTTGTAGCACTTTGATCTTTATTGCTAATTCCCTATTTCCTTTATTCATTTTTATTAATTGTCATGTGGACTTACCACTAGGAAATGAGGCAGCAGCATGTCCTCACACTTTGCTACCTGTGTGTGAACTGAGTAACAGATGTGTAGTAGCCCGTCACTGACAGACTTTGAAGAAGTAATGTGATTGGTCACTGATCACAGTTTGAGGGCTGAAGTATTAGAGAAATTTGTACTTTATCCAAGAATACAGAGTTGATATGCATGGTAACTGAAATTTGAGCTTTATTGTTGGACTGGTATTTAATGGTGGTAACTAATCCATGCATAATAGAATCATGCAAAGTGAAGACTACCAGTATTACAATATTGGTGATGTTTTAGTAGAACAAACAAAACATTAAGAAAAAAATATAATTTATGTTATTGATTTGGCTTTCACTTCATAGTTTGGTCAGTTAATTTGTAAGGTAGAAAATAAGCTACATATTTGGCTCCTGAAGAAACTGTTTCAGTGAAAAGTATATGTTCTACATGAGTTATTCTTTGTGTAAGTCACAGAGTTCTGAGAGGGTGCCCGGTGTCCCCCTTTTTTTGAAAGATGAAAGGGCACTTGTATTGTGCTTAATAATTTGAGTTCAGTGAAAAACCACAAGTTTTGAAGGCATGCCTCTTTCAGTTATTTAATCTCCCCAGGCCTTTTGTTTCCTCCCCTGTGGAGATGCTACATCTTAGACTTGTTAGAAAGATTAAATGTAAATGGGCTATTGCAATGCCTTACACATATTAGGTGTATAGTATTTCTCTACTTTCTAAATCAGAATCTATTATTTAGATTGATTAGTTGTTTGACATTTGTTTTTTATTGTCCAATTTGATACAATAGGAATAATTTTAGAAGTAACACATTTGTCATAACAATATAAAAACATAAGGAACAGATAATAAAAAAGGTAACCTGTGAGCCTCAAGTGGTTAAATTAAAAATGATAACTTAAGTAATTTCTCCCATTAGTATCAATCAGATTTTTCAGTAATGGCTATTTTTTGCTTAAAGGTATAATTAATTTTTTTTTAATTTTTAAAGGAATCGTTTAAAAGATATTTGTACAGTATTTAGAATCTGGGACACAGTTTTATTGATGAATTCTCTCACCTATTTATTTTCTGAAATGATCTTTGGATGGCATAAAATACCTAATTTTACGTACAATATGATTTCAATAACCCTTGTACCCATTGGCTTACTTCATTATATTGTCTAATGAGTTTCTCGCCATTTTATTTCTCCTAATGATTTTTTTCTTTAAATATATGCTGTTTTTAATTAAATATGATAACTTGGTGTTTCACTTTTAGATGGTTGTTTTCAGTAATGTTTTTCCAGAGTCAGTTTGAGATGACAGACCAAGACTGTTTTGACTCTTCAGTAATGTAAGGAACTACAACCCATTTAAAATAACAGGCATAAAGGTTAATGTTAGGTCATCTCTGAAAATGAACACCCACCCCTCTGCTCTGTTTTTACATGTGTCCCATAGTGCCTAGAATTTGACCCTAAGTGTGGAATATGCGACTCAAATTTATCACTTTGCTTTCCTCTAGCAACAGAGGAGAAGAAATCTCTGAAACGAACTTTTCAGCAAATACAAGAGGAAGAGGATGATGACTATCCTGGAAGCTACTCTCCCCAAGATCCTTCTGCAGGACCCCTCTTGGTATGTTTGACTCCCAGAGGGTAGGGCAGAGTGGCTTCAAGTGACCGCTAGTTGAAGATGGTGGCCACAAGGTGGCGCTGGTGACCAGTGGTACGGACTCTCCAGAGAGTACCTCTTGGGGCAGAGCATACAAGAGCCAAGAGAAGCTTGCATGCCATGACTAGGGATGGGTTTACGTTTTATAAAGTACTTGGATTTGGTTTTTTTTCCTCACTCCTAGAAATTAAAAATACTGTTAAAAATAGATTTTTGTGAAAGGGGTAGGTGGTGTTATAAAGATACTCAAAAGTCTTTTGCTTTGGGTTGTCTCCAATAGTGAAGGACAGTCTGTGCTAATAACAAGCTTGCTACACTGTGGCCTATTTAAATAACAAAAACACAGTCTTTAATCATGTGTTCATATGATTTAGTTCTTTATTAAACAAGTAAGCTCATGAACTCTGTGGTAGCCTTATTTCATCTCTTAATGGTCAAAGAAAATGAGGCTCAAGACAGATTAAGTAACTTACCTCGTGTCTTAATTTGAATCCAGATTTGTCTGACTTTAGAGCCCTTTCTCTTTTCACTGGCTCACACTGCCTCTTACCCATAGGTGTGTTCAAAGCTTAGGAAAATAGAAGTGTGTCTGGTTTTATCATGTAAAAATGATGATCAGGCTGAGGGTTAATGACAGTAGTCTTAGGTCATATATCTACACTTAAAAGTTTTAAAAGAGAATAGCTTGGATTATCACTTTTCAGGGTAATCAAACTAAACATCTATAATCATTATGGACTGGCTTCCCTGACAGTATTCTGCTTTTTTCTGACAGTTGAACCCTTGGCAACTTCCAATCTGAAATCCAACTTTTCTTCTCCTTTCTATACCTGTGCAGCTGAATTTAGCTGGGGAAAGTAATTTATAAGCCTTAAACTCTTATTTCTCTGGATGGCCATGCTGTATTCTAAACCATCCTTCTCCTTGTAAGTTAAATCTGCTTCTTCTTACCTACTCGAGGGCAGCCTGTGCCACAAAGTGAGACCTTGTCTCAAAAGAAAATAGAGAGGGAGACAGGAAAGAGAGAGAGACACCTTCACTGTAATAATATAATTAT
>NW_004624842.1:1551789-1606873 GCF_000247695.1 Heterocephalus glaber | reverse complement strand
TGGTATATGCAGAATATGCATTCTTAATTTGGTTTTCTTGTTTTCCCCCTTTTGTAGTTAATGAATTTTACACATTTAATATGGTAGGGGTGATAATCATTTCATAGAGCAAACCCAAGAATTTAATAAGACAACACACACTGTTTGTGTATGTGGTTTCTGCGCATGCACTTTTACATGAAATTTTATTCACATTCTGTTACAGATTTAGAAAAATTTTTACATTCCCTCAGAATCTGTATCATTGAGTTCCATATAAGCTCTGGAGCTAAGAACAGTTTTTTTTTTTTTCCCATACTGGGGATCAACCTCGGGTCCTTGCACTTGTGGGGCAGGCGGTGGAACCACAGAGCTACATCCCTGGCCCAAGAACAATTTTTATTAAAAGTCAGGAATGACCATTTTAAAATTTACTTTCACTTCATTTAACTCCAGCTAAATTTCTTTGAACTCTGTGTCTTATTCTTTTTTTTTTTTTGGTACCGGGGATCGAACTCAGGTCCTTGCACTTGCGAGGCAGGTGGTAGAACCACTGAGCTAAATCCCCAGCCCTGAACTCTGTGTCTTAATGGATATCATTGTGTTTTTATTTTATAGACTGAAGAACTAATCAAAGCTTTGCAGGATCTTGAAAATGCTGCGTCAGGGGATGCAACTGTTCGACAGAAAATTGCTTCTCTTCCCCAAGAAGTGCAAGATGTTTCTCTCTTGGAAAAAATAACAGGTGAGAAGGTAGAGTCTGGTGAACACGGGACTGATGTGTAGTTCCTCTATAGGGCATCAAACCCTAGGACATGTTGATGCCTGCAGGCATAGACATTCTGGGTGATGCTTTGCCACCTTGCGATTTGCAAATGAATCATGTGCAGAACAAAGAAACACTTGGAATACCCAAAGCTTTAGTAATGATTCTAAGAATTATTGCAGAAATGCCAACATGCCACAACCTGTGGCACCTTAAATAAGCTTTGTTGATAACAGTACAAATTGTATATATGTGGAACAGTATGGGTAGGAAGAGATAGGCATTAAACTCATGACTTTCTAAAAGAAAAGAATTTATGATACAGGGCTCTGTGATTTATACACTGTACACTGGTACACTTTGGTCATGTCATGTTGCCCTAATGTTGACCACTCCCGGTTAAACACAGGAGCTGACAACTATTCCTTCTTTCTACATAGGAAGTTGAAGGAATGAAGCATGAACTAATCTAACAGTATACTCTCTGCTAGTTACTGTACTCTTGATGATCTTTGAAGATTGCTGAATGTCTATCCCCATGTTACATAAGAAGAGATTGAGACCTTTGAGAAGTTAAGTTTCTTGCCCAAAGTCAAACAAGTAGTGGATCTTGAGATTCTAGCCTCGGTTGCAAGGTCTATGTTCTTTCCATTATAAAAGTACAGACTTTTCATTTCACTATCTTGCAGAGGACAATTTTCCTCCTTCCAGTTTCTTCATTTGGCTGCTTCTCTGAATTCCTCTGTATTTACATAAAGGAAGTCAAGGCTACTCAAGAAGTATTTCCGTCATTCAACAAATATCTGAGGCTCACTGTACCCTCAGTGTCCCACCCATATTCCCTCAAGTTAAGTGCCAAGAAAGAAAAATAAGGCAGGAGTTTGAAATGATCTTTGACCAGAGAACCACAGAAATTAGGAAGCAGATCATGGTGATATCTGAGGGAAGGAATTACAACAACCAGTACAGAGAAAGATCTGAAGGCTACATGTGCTTAGTGGGACATCACAGTGGAACAGAGAAGCCTTTGAAATCACATGAGAAGCATTTTATCACTCTCACTCTGTGTCCCCCTTTACCTCCACCTAACCTTTGAGTCTTCAATATTTATACTCTAGAGTCTTTATCCTCTCATATACACCATAAACATCTTTTCTTTTTCCTCCCTACTGTAATCACCTGGCAAAACCCTGAAATCGGTTAAATTGAATTTTTAAAAAATTATAAGGACTATTTATTTGTGGCACTGGGGATTGAAACTAGGGGCTTCATACTGAGCTATATCTCCTGTGCTTTAAAAAAAATTTTTTTTTTTTTTTAGAAACAGAGTCTCTGAAGGTCAGTAATTTGCTCAGGCTGGGCTCAAACTTGGTATCTTCTGCCTCAGTCTTCCAGGTTGTTGGTAGTACACCACTGCCAGCATACCTGGCTTTTTATTTACTTACTGTGGTGCTGGGCATTGACCCGGGGCCTCACACATGCTGGGCAAGCACTGTACCATTGACTACTCCCTAGCCTATTTTCACTTTTAAATTGTGGTAGAATATACATAACATAAGAGCATATAGTTCGGTGGTAATAAGTACTTTTACATTGTTGTGCAGCCAGTTTCCAAAATTCTGTCTTATGAAGCCGAAACTATATTCACTAAACAATAACTCATTGTTACATTCCTTACCCCTTGGCAACCACCAATCTGAAATCCAGCTTTTCTTCTTTCTGTACCTGTGCAGCTGAATGTAGCTGGGGAAAGTAAATTATGAGCCTTAGCCTCTTGTTTCTCTGGATGACCATGCTGTATTCTAAACCATCCCTCTCCCTGTAAGTTAAATCTCCTTCTCCTTACCTACTCAAGGGCAGCCTGTGCCACAAAGTGAGACCTTGTCTCAAAAGAAAAGAGAGAGGGAAACAGGAAAGAGAGAGACACCTTCACTTTTGCGTCTTCCCATCTCGTCTCTCTACTGGATCATTCTAAATAGCATAAAAAACATTTTTATGCACATGTGTGCTAGGGATTTAACCCAGGTCCTTGCATATGCTAAGTACATGCTCTAACGACTGAGCTAGATAGCTAGATCCCCAGCCCCATAACATTTTGTATCTCCCCCCTGCATAGGAAGAAAATGTTTTTTATCCTATGTCTTTCTCCAGCCACTGCTTTATTTCCCTGGTTTATATTTTCTGTCTCTCTCTCTCTGTTTCTCTCTCCTTCTCCTTCCCTCTTCATCTCCCTCTTCTTCTCCCTACTCTCCCTCTTTCCTGTCTCTCCTTCTCTCTTTTCTTTTGAGATAAGGTCTTACTTTGTAGCCCAGGCTGGCCTTGAAATCTTGATCATTCTGCCTTAGCCCCCTGAGAGCTGGAATGCAGGCATGTGCCTTATACCCCCTTTTCTGTTCTTTTTAACACAGCACCCTGAATGGATTACCTTTGCTGCCTCCAATTCCTGCCCTCCTGTTGTCTTGATTGAACCTTATTGAACCTGCTCTTGTCAAAGTTGCTTCTGACTTTTATTGCCATATTCAATGGTGGATTCTCTGCCCTTATTTTTTCTTGACCCCCAGTAGCATTTGACCTGGTTAATTATTTCTTCTTCCTGAAAATACTTTCTTTACTTAGTTTTGTAGATAGAATAATCCTTCCCTCTAAAAAACCAAGGTCCGCATCACCAGGACCTTGAATATGTTATCTCATATGGCAAAAATAACTGCGGATGTGTTTGGGCTTGGGAACTGGAGGTGGGAAGAAAGTTCTGGATTAGACAGGTGGACTCAGAGTAATCAGAGGGTCCTTTCAAGAAAGAAGGGGGTAGGACCTCGGAAGCAGGGATTGCAGGATGTATGTGCTTTAGAGATAGAGGAAGGGGCTGAGATAGTAAACACTTAGGGTGTTTTAAGCCACTAAATTTGTAGATTGTTTAAGCAGCAATAGCAAGCTAGGACCCTGTATTCTTCTTACTTTCCTCCTGTCTCTCTGGCAGTGTCTTTTCTGTTTCTTGGTGCTTGCTTTCTTCATTTCCCTTTGACCTCTTAATGTTGATTTCTTAGCCCTCTTCTGTAGCTAGTTTCTAGACAGTTCTTATCCAGTTTGTTGACTTGAAACAGTTTTTATGCTGATAATGCACTAATTGACATCCTCATTGTTGACCTTGCCTTAATTCTTGAGACCCATATATCCTCCCTCCTTACTGGTTGAATGTTTTGATAGGCATTGCAAATTTAGCTTGCCCCAAACTGAACTTCTGAGCTTCCCTCTGAAAATAATTTTTCTCAGGGTCTTTACCATCTCAGTAAATTCACCTCATTCCTCTTGATTAGGACCCAAACTAGTTCCTGATATCTGTTCACCACCTCTACTGCTACCTGGTACAAGTCATTGCCATACTCACTGGAATAACTGCAATAGTTTCCTTCCCAGTCTGCCACCACTTCTTTGTCCCTCATTCCCAGCCATCGTCCTAGTCTCAACATTATAATAATCAGAGTGACCTTCTTAAACCAAAGTTGGATCACATCTCATCTTGCTCAGAATACCTCAGTAGGACCTGCCCCCCATTCACCTAGACTAAAAGCCAGAGTCTTTCACTGCCCCTATTGCCTCATGGACTTTCACTGCTTTCCTTTTGCTCACTGTCAGGTCCTCTGGGCTTCTTGCCAGGCAACAGGCACCCTCCCTCTCAGGGCCTTTGGACATGCTGCCATTCCCTCAGGCCCTTGTTTATGTATCACCCCACTGAACCCTACTCTGACCACTGTTGAAAATTGTGCCCCCCTGTCCCAAGGCCCCATTCTTTCTCCTGTGTACTATACTGCATATTTGGTCTCTCTTCCTGTCTGAAAATGTAAACTTGAGAGCAGAGCGTTTTTGTCCTTTTTATTTCCTCTGGGAACTGAGGTACTCACTAGGAGCTCAGATATTTGTTAGGCAGAGTGGAAGGTTGCGAGTAGAGGATTGGTGGTTCTGAAAGCCTTATTTGAGTCAGTTTAGTAACATCGGAGAGAGGAGGTGGCTGTAGGGAGTGTGGACAGAGTTGTTGTAAAAGGAGAACAGGTAAATGGGGCAATAGAGAGTGCTAGGTGCTAGCTAGTTGGAATAGCTGTAGATTTGCTTCTCTACTTCATGAGGGAGAGAGGAAGTGATGTAGCAGGAGAAACCCAGGGATATGCTAGAAGCTAAGCCTCTGTCAGCTTGAGGGAGTGGGTGCCCGTGCACAAGCGGATGGCTGCCTGCTCACTGCTGCTCCTCCGCATCAGGGAGGGCCGAGCAGAGCGGGCTGAGCTGAGCGTTGGAGCATAGCCGCAGGTAAGTCCCCTGAAGCGAGATCTTGCTTCTACATTTGCACTGCATTTTCTTTGTAATTCAGTGAACTATTAAAAAGTCATTTTTCCGGGTTTCAGTTATTTGTGTAAATGATTGCCTTCTTTGTACTTCTTGAGGGTGAAAACTGACTTTTAAAAAATTTTAAAAATTGTTTTCTTTGCTTTTTGTTGCCCCAGCTAGTCCAGCATCCTAATAAATTAACTACTTAAGACAAGAAAGATTAATCAGGCAATGACAAAGTTAAAATCAGCCTACCCATACATATATACATTTGTAGTTTTAATCTCACTACCACCCATACATAATTTCAGCACTTCTTTATACATACAGATCCTCCTTTTGTTCCTTGTGCTGAGCCTTTGTTCACCACTTCTGTCCAACACTTTTTTGAAGTTCTACATAGTAAATATAAGTCTTATTTTATGAAATGTTGCTCTTATTTTATTTATTTATTTATTTATTTATTTTTGGTACTGGGGATCGAACTCGGGACCTTGTGCAGGCACCAGAACCACTGAGCTAAACCCCCGGCCCATGCTCTCATTTTTATATGTTTATAAATAGTGTATTTCTATGGTGGCTCATGATCAAAAACATTTGAAAGCCTCTGTTCCTTATCAGACCCTTTATTTTGCTGAATGTAGGAAGAGAGCTTATATCTGGGTTCAAGGCTTACATAGTTGAAGAGGTAGAGTCCTATAGGTCCATTTTAAAGTCCTGGCTTTGAGTCCCAACTCAGCTGACCACATATTGAACCTGTCATGTAGCTTTTTATTTATTTTTTCTTTCAATTTACACATCCAAGAAAGGAAAGGTTGCTTTTTTATTTCAGAGGCATGTAAAAGGTGTACTTAACAAAATAATACAAACAAAAGCATTTGAACTTCACAAAGGCAAGGAAAATCGTTTCATGGATGACTTTAAATATCTTCCTATTTTGTTTGTAGAGCTTTTGCAGGAATAGACATTTAAAAATATTTACCAGATTTCCCTCCCTATACATAGAATTGCCCTACTTCAGGTAATTTAGAGTGAAAGCCTTTGGGTTTCTTAGACAGCCAATTCATTGTTTGTCTTCAGGTTCTGGCTTATTTTTGGACTCTCTATAATGGGAGAGAGAAACTGTTAACCTTTCCCCAGAAATGGTTGCAATCATACCTGTGTGATTTGTATGTTGTCTCTATTTTTTGGTCTCATTTGTACTTAGACAAAGAGGCAGCTGAACGTCTTTCAAAAACAGTAGATGAAGCATGTCTGTTACTAGCAGAATATAACGGGCGCCTGGCAGCAGAACTGGAAGACCGGCGCCAGCTGGCTCGGATGTTGGTGGAGTACACCCAGAATCAGAAAGATGTTTTGTCAGAAAAAGAGAAAAAGCTAGAAGTGAGTACATTGCAAAGCAGACCCAGATTCCCAAATTTTCTCTTTCTATAGCCCACATTAGCAGTTTTTTATTGTGTTGTAATTAACATGTTTTTTGGTTTTTTTGGTGCTGGGGATCGAACTCAGGTTCTTGCACCTCTGAGGCAGGCAGCAGCACCACTGAGCTAAATCCCTGGCCCTAACATGTTTTTATCTTTTATAAATTCATGAGATTGGAACATCCATTGGAAATTGTAATTATTTGACCCTGGTTAAAAATTAGTCATGTTTTTATGTCTAGAAAAGAACAAATTGGACTGTAGAAAACACTGAACTCTTAATCATAGCATTTAGGATTTTAATATTGAGTTAGTTTTACCTCACATTAAAAACAAATTGCAGGGTCTGGGAATTTAGCTCAGTGGTTTCGCCACCTGCTGCATAAGCGCAAGGACCCAAGTTCGATCCCTGGTACCAAAAAAAAAAAACCAAACCAAACTGCACATCAAAGTGCAGAAAGGACAGCAAAGCCAAGGAATGTTTATCTGGTGATATATAGGAAATGCTTTAAAATTTCTTTTGAGTTGTTTTGAGCTTTATTTCTGACTTGTATCAATGCTAATAAAGCCAATAAGTCATCTGCTTCCAAGCTTTCTTTATGTCATTTCTAAAATGTCACAATAATGTTTATGGAGCCTGCTTCTCAAGTGTTGAGAAGGGACACATTTCTGCCGAGTTG
This sequence comes from Heterocephalus glaber, assembly GCF_000247695.1. The sequence continues at coordinate 1,599,710 of NW_004624842.1, read as the reverse complement.
AGATGACTCTGAGGGCCCTTGGGAGGGAGGTCAGAAACATTCCTCACCATGTACTTGTTTGGCTTCTTCATTGAGTACCTGGTTTAACTTCAGTGCCTAGTTCAGTGATACAAACAGCCTGTTATGGCACACGTGTCATAGGTTTCACCATCACTGGTCCCTTAGGATAACAGAGACAGCAGGGTGGACATTTGAGGATTTTTGTTTGTCGCAAGCTGGTAGGCTTCCTTTTTTAGAATTGTCTACTTTTGTCTTTTTAAAAGATACATGGAAGAATTTTAGCCAGTAGTTCTATGAAGGGAAAACAGACCTGAGTTGGAGAACCAACCTCGTTCTATTACAGAAAACACTTCTGAAAGTCCAGTAAGTAAAGGAGTAGGTAAAGTCAGTAGGTAAAGGAACAAGAAAGCCACCCTTCCCCTAAACTCAGGAACTTGTTCTGTCGCCCTAAAGGAGGGAACACTGAGTTAGCTCAGACTGAGATTGTAGTATTTGTCATCCCACACAGTCGGCAGACTTGAGTCCTTTTTACCGTATCCTTACCTGCTCTGATTATGGGAGAGTGGTAGCAAGGACTTCATATTCCTAGCCAGTGTGAATATGGAAGATGGGAAACAGCCATAAAAATACTATGGCTTGAATATTGAAGTCGGCACTGACCAGAAATCCTAAAGGGAGTTTCACAGCCAGTACCAGACGGTCATTTATCTGAAATGCTCATCTTTCACTGAGGAAGCATTTTCAGCACTGTATCCTGGGACTAATAAGGGAGTGTAATTAATGATTCTGGTCGTAAGTCACCATGCCATCTGTTGAACTGCCCCTTGGTGACACATTAAGGGCTTTCTCTGATCTGTCAGACATTGATTATCGTGAGCAGCTGTTGTTGGGTGGAACATGGCAAGCAACTACAGAGGACAGAGGCTTTGAGAGGAGACTGTAGGTAGAACTGATTAACTCTTTGTTTTGTCATCTCCCCTTTCCTACTTGCACTTTCCTATCTATTTCATCAAGAGTCATTCTGGTTTCTGTAGAACCAGTGGTTTGCTGGGTACCTTGTGAGGTCACAGGTATAGAAATGGATCTGAGATTTGGCTGTGTTCTGTCTTTTCTGTTCACATTTTCCCCTGCTAGTTCGTTCATCGGAGTGGGATTCAAATCTCTGTGGTTAAGAAGCAGAACAGGAAAGCCTTGGCACTGCGAAGCACAGAGTCTGAACTAAAAATTCCATGTCTTCCAGCCACTGGGACAGAAACATTTATTATAAAATAGAGCAAAATTAGCTGCATTTTAGAAAATAAATGATTAAATAAAACTTGAGATGTTAAGAGATGGCCTTAGTTCTTTATCCATGCTTTTGAAAATATAAACAGTCTATTCTTCAGAATTTTGCTTTCTCTCACTTCTTTTTGTAGGACGGTCTTGTTACTTTGTCTTTGTGGTGATGGTAAAACCTGACGTGCAACTTGAAAGGTGTTATTGGTACCTCCAAATCCTGCAGAAGTCTCTTGCTGAAGGGGATAGTGCATGAGGCATATCAGTTGTTTTCAACCTTCATTTTGGTTGCACAGACAGCCCTTTAACTACCAAACCAGAATGCTAATTAAATCTCTCATTTTTAATCCTTTGATTGCCTTCAGTGTATAAAAATAAGGAATTCTTAGGACTCTGAAATGTGGTTTTTCTTGGGAGTTTGCCCCCCCATTTTAATTTGTTAACACTTAGATTTATTTATATTTTCTTTTTTGAATTTTTATATTCTTTTATGTAACAAACATCTCTTTTCTTTTACTTGAGAATTTTATGTTAGATTCTCTTGGCACCTGAATCTGGAGATACAGAGTGTGTTGGTGCAGAGCCTAGAATGTAAGAGGTGGAGTTAAGGCTCACTGAGGAAGATTGCGTTTCAAGGAAGTCGTATTGGTATAAACATAAAACCAACCAGCTGATTGTGTATAATGTAGATTAAGAGACAGTTGACAGTTGGTTTAAGGTAAATCCAAACTTCTCTCAGATAATAAGGCCTTTTTGTGAAGGGAAACAGCAATTGAAGGAGGAAAGTATATTTATAAAAGGGAAGCAGCCAGACTGGTCCAGACAGGCATGTGAAGAAAGACAAACACAAAGGGTGTGGGAAGGAGGTCTTGGAGACCACCAGTGGGGAGTAAGGGTCTCTAAGAGGCTAAACATTCAGTCAGCATCATCTGTACCAGTCAGTAGATATACAAAGATGAGCAAGATGTACTTCCTCTGATGAGATGTTTATTAAAAATGTAAAGGAATTATCAAATGTATGGGCTCATATGCCTTCAGCAAGACTTCCAGAGTCTGCTAGACTGTATGGTCATTGTTGGTTCTCACAGTGCCGGGAACATATTTCTCAATAAATATTCTGTGACTGAAATTTATCACTTGATGTAACCTTTTCCTGTTAAGAAAAGGTTATTTTTAGGTTGCATTAAGTGGTCTAACAAATCTGACTTAATTGTTGGTTATAAAGAGTATGTTAGTAAAGAAAGGTGACTATTAAAAAAAGAAAGGTGACTATTTAATAAAAACAGTTTTCTCTTTTGTTCTACTTTTTCTTTTTTTTTTGGTACTGGGGATCGAACTCAGGACCCTGCACTTGCGAGGTAGGCTGTGGCACCACTGAGCCAAACCCCCGGCCCTGTTCTACTTTTTCTTTTAAGTAGACTCACGGCCCATTTTGAGATGATAATCTTTTATTTTTACCATCTTCTTTTGCTTCTGGGTGTCGTGACTTACACTGGCCTACCTCCTTTCCCTTAAGCTCAGGGCAAGGCAAGAAAGAAAGTTACTGAAAGTCTGTTTATAATGGTTTGTCATAAACATGAAAAAAAACTAGAAATAGAAAAGCATGCATATGGAATTAAGTGAAAATAGCAGCCCAGAGATAAGGTATGCAATGTGGGTGCTCTAGAAGAAGGTTGATAAAAGGTTTGGGTTTTGGATTTTGTTTTGTTTTGTTTTGTTTTTGTTTGTTGTAGTAGTAAGGATCAACTCAGGAGTGCTCTATCATTGAGTTATATCACTGAACTCTGTGTGTGTGTGTGTGTGTGTGTGTCCGTGTGTGTTCATGTGTGTCCATGTGTGTCCATGTGTGTCAGGGTCTCACTGTGTAGCCCAGGCTGGTGTTGAACTTGTAATCCTCCTGCCTCAGCCTCCCTAGAAGGCATGCACTACCACACCTGGGATGTTTTGGGGGTTTTTTTGTTTTTGTTGTTCTGGTTCTTTTCCTTCTTGTTTTTGAGACAAAGGGTCTGTTTTTGTTGCCCAGGTTGGCCTTGAACCATGGTCTCATTGATCCCTCTGTCTCAGCATCCCAAGTAGCTGGGACTACAAGCATGTACCACTATGCCCAGCTTGAAGGTTGATTCAGAAAGATAAAGGTCAAAGATACCAGAAAAGCCTTTGAATGTCATTTTTTTAGAACAAAACAAAGAATTGCTTTTGTTAACAGAAGTGACTGTTACCCAAGTGACTGCCCAAGCTCAAAAGCCTTAGCCTGAGTTGGTTGGACAGAATCCCTGTGTTGTCCATTTGGATAAAACATGGTGTGGGTATGTCAGTCAAAGCCATAAAGTTAAGAAAATGGGGAGGTCTATTTGTACAAGCATTTAAAAAATTTCAGAGTCAGGTATGTGTAATTTCACCTTCTCAGTGTGTTAGTTTTTTGTATTCTGCTCATGATGTCTGTCATTGATTGATAACTAAAAGAGGACTGCATTACCTGTGGCAAACCTATAGTGTATTGAGGCACAACAATTATATGCCAGTCAGGAAAGGTCTTTAGGAGATGTAAGATGTATTCCTACATACAGATTTGTTTGTTGATTGAGATGAAATTTATATAACCCTAAATTAACCATTTTAAGGAGTATACATTTCAGTGACATTTAGCACATTCACAGTGTGATCCAATCATCACATGTAAATGTCTGGCTTCTTTCACTTAGCATAATTTTTTTTTTGTTTTTTTTTCGGTACCAGGGATCAAACTCAGGACCTTGTGCTTGCAAGGCAGGTGCAGTGCCACTGAGCTAAAGCCCCGGCCCAGCATAATGTTTTGAGGTTCAACAATGGTGCAGTGTGTATCAGTACTTAGTCACACAGTTCTGCCATTTATCTATGAATTTTCTGTTGATGGACATTTGAATTCTGCTTTTTGGCAGTTACTACACTCTACTCATGTACAAGCTTTTGTGTGGGTACATGTTTTCATTTCTCTTGAGTGTATGTATGCCTAGGAGTAGAGTTGCTGGGTCATATGGTAATCTTGGTTTAAATTCTTAAGGAACCACCAAAATGTTTCCATAATGGCTGCAGTATTTTATATTATCACCAGCAGTATACAAGTATTCTACTTTCTTCACATCCTTGCCAGTACTTGCCATTTTCTTTTTATTGTAGCCAACATAGTAAGTGTGAAGTGGTATTTCATGGTGGTTTTGTTATACATTTTCTTAATTACTAATGATATTGTACATCTTTGCATGTATTTGGGACCATTTGTATATCTTCATTGGAGACGTGTGTTCAAGTCCTTTGGCTTTTTTTGAATTGGGTTTTGTTGTTATTGAGTAATAAGAGATCATTATCTATTCTGGATACTACACACTTTATCAGATACATGATTTACAAATATATTCTCCTATTTAAGTTGTCTTTTCTTTTTTCTTGTGATACTTATAAGACTTGTGTACATATGATACTGGAATTTGAATCCAGGACCTTTGCATTGAACTACAGCCCAGCATCCCTTTTAAAAAATTTTATTTTGAGACAGGGTCTTGCTGAGTTGTTTAGGCAGGTCTTCATTAACAATCCTCTTGCTTCAGCTTCCCAGAGTTATGGGATCACAGGCATGTGCATCATGTCCAACTTCACTTTCTTGATAATATCCTTTGAAGCCAAGTTTTATTTTCCCCTCTCTTTCTTTTTTTTTTTTTGGTTGGGTTCCAATTTTTTTCTTTTGTTGTTCATGTTTTTGGTATCCTATCTGAGAATCCATTGCCAAATTCCAAGTCATGAAGATTTATTACAATATTTTATTCTAGGAACTTTATTGTTTGAGCTCTTATATTTAGGTCATTGATCCATTTTGAGTTAATTTTGCATATGGTGTGAGGTAGGGGACCAACTTCATTGTCTTGAGTGTGGATATCCATCTGCCCTAGCAGCATCTTTCCTCTAACTGAGTGCTTCACACTCTTGTCAAAAATCACTTGTCTATAGATATGTGGGTTGTTTGGGGATTCAATTTTATATTATTGATTTATATAGAGTCTGCCAAAAAATATATACACACTTCAGGAAAAGAAAATTTTGTATAAATATTTTAATACTAAATTTATTGAGAAATCATGAGATTAATACATTACCCTTGGCCTCTACAATTACAGGAGGTGCTCAAAGTGGTGGCCATTCACTTTGACATTTATTAATGTGGCAAATTGCTGCTTGCATAACATTGATCATTGAGATTGCTGTACATGCATTTTTAGTTTCTTCTCTAAGGGCCGGCAGTGCAGTGGATTTTCTGCAATATGCAATATCCTCTAGGTCCCCCATACAAGAGTAACACAATTTGTTCATAGAATATTGTACTATTTTTCTTTTCCTGAAGTGTATACATTCTTTTGGTGGATTCTGTGTGTCTAGCCTATGATGTGCTATACTTTCAATCACTATAGCTTTGTGGTAAAGTACAGTTTTGGGAAGCATGAATCTTCAAACTTTGTTCTTTTTCAGTGTTTTGGTTATTTAGGACCTCTTCCAATTCAATATGAATTTGAGTGTCAATTTTCCATTTTTGCAAAAGAGGCCATTGGAATTTTAATAGGAATTATGTTTAATCTGAATTGTTTGGGGGACTGTTAACATTTTAACAATCATGTCTTTCAGTCCATGAACATGTCTTTCCATTTATTTAAGTCTGCTTTAGTGTCTGCTGCAGAGTTTTAAGAAGCATCCTAGAATGCCAATAACTGGTGCATTTGATATTATAAAGGCTGTATCTAGGTGCTGTAGATAATCAGGTTCACAATTGAGAACAGTAGTGTCACCTTTCAATAGTTGGTGTCAGTCCTCACCTAGAAGGTATATATGTGTGTATGAATATAGTCAACAAAGTCACCAGGGCTCAGTTATGAAAGCCAGCTTTGATGAGTAAAGTGACACATAGAAGGTTGGATGTCTAGGTATAGTCATTTACAGCATTATTGAGCTAATGGAACCTTAGAGATCATGTAGTCTGCTTTCTTTTTTGGGCCGGTGTGGGGGGGGGGGGGGGGACCGGGGATTGCACTTGGGTCCTTGCACTTGTGAGGCAGGCGGCGGAACCACTGAGCTAAAGCCCCAGCCCTCATAGTCTGCTTTCTTAATTAGTTGGAGAACCTTAGACCCAGAGGCTGCAGTTAGCCACATACCAGGAATAGAATCTACGACAGACATCGAATAACTTTCTGTTAGGTTTGTATTGTTTTAAAATTTGATTTTATGAGGTAAACAGTGGAAAAATAATCCTGCACAGAAGAGTAGTCAAAGTTGAATCATTTAAACAGTTTCTAAGAATCTCGTGGAGAAATGACATCTTACATAGGGAGAATGAAAAAGCATTCTAGAATGAGCTCTCTAAGTGTGAGAGAACCCCTCCTCTTCTGCACTGTCTTCTCCGTGCCTGCAAGCGTGCTCTTGCTCTGGCAAGAGGTAGAAATGGCTCGGTGAATTAGGGCTGCTTCTGTTTCTCCACAGCTTGACACCTCTCCCTCGGCTGCAGGGAACACTCAGGCATAAAGTCTCTGACTTCAGACAACATAGCTAGGAAGGGGAAAATGATCTAGAACCCAACATTGCCTTGTGACTCTTCATATTTCTGTTTGCATTGTGTTTATAACAACTTGAGAAATTCGTTGGCTACAGCTGAGGGGCTATTAACCAAACTGATGGCTGTCTGTTATTTTTGGCAGCATTCTGCCACTTCACTGCAGATGGTTAGTTTAGTTTTAATAATGGGACGGGCAATAGGTGGAGATAGAGAACTCTTTTTTTAAATAAACTTTGGAGTAAATTCTCCCCCTTCCTGGTCATGATCAAAGCTAATGTCTCATTGTCACTTGTAGTAAATGCAGATAGAAGCAGGTGGTCTAACCCTCTTTTTATATAAGAAAACTAAACTCGGGGTTTCTATAAGTAGCTCAGAGTCTCAGAGGAACTCTGCAAGGACCAGTACCAGGATTTCCTGACTGCAGTGATCGTGTCCTGTGCTCCTGGGGAGAGGAGAGGCCCTGCCTAAAGGTGGCCCCGCCTGTCCAAGAGTCCTCTACACTCATTGCCCTTCCTTAGCATACAGCTGTCCACTCCCTAGACCATCAGTGCTCTCAGCTTCAGAGGCAGGTAGAGTGGTTGTTGAAACAGGTCGGCGCGTTTACACTTGTCAGGAGACTATGGGGGACTTACCCTTTCTCACATAGCAGGCTGTGGTGGGCTCACCTTTTAATCCCTGCTTTGACATGGAAGTCTTTTTTATTTTTCAGGTTTCCTTCTAATACTGGAGGACTTTTATGGAGTTATGTGTGGGTTCTGTGAATGATATGAAGTTTAGAGGGTGTGTATTAGGCCCTTGGGTTCCTCCCGTTTAGTTCTCTGCTGACCCTCACAGCTGAGACCAGATTTTCATTTAGAGTTTCATCTATTGGGTGTGTGTGTGTGTAAGTTCTTTATTATAATATGAAATCTATGATATTCCTTTTCACTCCGAGGGGGGGAAATGCCACATTGTAATGTACTTCACATACTTGGTGACCTGAGGGCATGGTTTGTGAGCATTGGAGACTTCACATTGGAAAAATAATGATTTCAAACCTTTTCCAGCAAGAATTTCATCCTTTAGCCACAGCATTGTTTTTGTATTTGTAGCACAACTCTCTTTTTTTTCCTTTGTCGTGCTGGGCAAGGACTCTACCACTGAGGTACACCTTCGTATCATTGGCAGCATTAGCTCTGCTTTTTGGTCCAGCTGTGCTGAGTTTCAGCTGATGTTTGCAGTGTATAAAGTATGTAGATGTGCTTACCAGCGTCTGGGCCCCTTGTCACTCCCTACCTGTCAGAACATTCTTACCTAATTCTCAGTTCTTCTCTTGAATTCTTTTTTTCAGATTGTAAATGTACACATCACAGAACACTTAGCAAATAAATACGAAGAGAAACAATCTCTTTCATAATCTCAGAATTATTTTTTCCACCCTCCCAGAACTGCTTTTAATTTTGGTATATTTTCTTTATTTTTTTTCTCTGACTAAAATTAAAATGGATTATAATGTGTAGAGTTGCCTATCATGATTTTTTTTTTTTTTGCTTAACATATTTCCCTTTGTTAACAAAATTTTGTAAATATTTTAAATGGCATGATCCTTTTTGAGTTTCTCTCTCCCTTGCCCCTCTCGTTTGGGCTGTCAGCATTTGAATGATTTACCTTCTGTAGTATTTGAAGTAATCTAGTGTGCTTTAGATGTCTGCTCATCTTTATGTGCCCTAAAGGTCTTATGCATTCAGTATCTTTGCCACCAGTATGCATTCCTGCTTTAGTGGTTGTCATTCTTCACAGCTTCTTTAGGCAATCTAGGACTTCATTGAGTTTTTTGTTTTGTTTTGTTTTATACTGGGATTGAACTCGGGTCCTTAAGTGGCAAAACCACTGAGCTAAATCCCCGGCCCTTCATTGAGTTTTCATATGTAACTCACCCCTAGTTAAAGATTAGTCTTTGTTTTATGAAGGGCTAAACACGGAATAGTTCAATTAGACAAATAGGGCTCTCTTCTGGCTTTTAAATGATCTTTTTTGCATTTGAGACAGCTGTGGGAAAATAGCAGATACTTATTTTAACATCGACTTAAGTGAGCCTAATTTTGAGAGCAGGGTTCAGGTTACAGAAATTTGACCTATAGTAGCTATCTGTTAGGTCCAGTGGGTGCATGTTATTTTGAGCAAGGGCCTATTTTAGTCTTTATGACTGTTCCTGTTGTTGTTAGGTAGACTTTCTCCTTCCACTTTGAGATGGGATTTTGGAGAAAATGAAATTGCATAGTAGCATACTTTGCCATCTTCAAAATTCTATCTATGACTTTGTTTTTCTCTCTGTAAAAATGTAGAACTTTGAATAAAATCAGAAACAGTTTTTCTGGGATTAGGACAAAAAATGTCCTAGTTATTATTAGGTGTTAAAAATGAAATCAAGGTCCAAAAGGTATGGCAGGCTTTGTGGATGTTACCAGTCAGCTTATTTTGTTCTTTTCCTTATTTTTTAAGTCCTTTATAATTAAACATCTTTAGGAAAGTGTGGTCACCTCTCTTTGCTTAATTGATTCGCTAGCTACTTTGAGAATTTCAAGTATAGTTATTTTGCAAATGTCAACTTAACGAAATTTACCAGCAGCCTTCTGAGCATTTTGGGGGGCTTGGGCGGTAGCTATGAATAGATAAACACCTACTTTTTCTTTATGTATCAGGTGTTTCTTGGAGTCCTTTTCTTTTATTCAGTGTTTCTGTCCTTGTGTTTTATTTTATTTTATTATTTTTAAATTAAATTCTTTTATTGGTACATTGTAGGTATACAACACAATTACATTTCTCATTGGGAATTGTACCTTTACATAATGCATCTTGGTTCTTATTTTTTCCCCATTCCTAGCCCTCCCTTCACACCCTCCACCCTTCCCTATTTACAAAGACTTTATTTCCATTTTTTCCATTTCTCATCATTTTTCCTTTCCCTTCTTTCCTTTCCCCTGCCCCTCCCACTACCCCTACCCCTTTGGACCTTTTCTTCCTGTTTTACATTTTCGATTATTCATTCTAATCATTGGTACATTTTAGGCATACAATATGATGACATTCATCATTGGAAATTTGCACCTTTACATAATCTCTCTAGGTTCTTATTTTTCACCCTTGCCCAGCCCTCCCTTCAACCCCTCCATTCCTCCCTATTTACAAAGATTTTGTTCCTATTTTTCCATTTTCTCATATTAATCCCATTCCCTTCTATCCTTGCCTCTAGCCCTCCCACTTGTGTTTTATTATTGTTTTTGAGACAGGGTCTCACTGTGTAGTTCAGGCTGGCCTCGAACTATTGGCCATCCTCCTGCCTCAGCCTCCCGAGTGCTGGGATTACAGGTGTGCACCACCATGCCCAGCCTGTTTCTGTTCTTGTAAGCATAGGCATACTAGGAGTTATTTTCATAAAGAACTCATTTACTCACATTGTGATTGAGTGATAATGAGTTCCATTGCCTGTTTTTGATCTCCAGAGTCCAATGGTCCTTGTAGCCTTCTTTATATCTTTGATGTGTTGCTTCATTTATAAAATGATGATTTTACCCTTGTGTAAGGTAACAGGTTCCAAAACGCTGACTAACCTGAACCTGTTAGTTTCTGCTTTTCCTTTGGTGTCTAGGACCTTCAGGGCCAATATATTTTCCTATCTGTGAAATAAACCTTTAGAAGACTGGTGAAGTTGTCCTCAGCACATAGCTTGCCTCACCTCTCCAGTATTTGAAAAAAAAAATTAATTGCATTCATATGAACACATTTTCCCACCTCTCTTTTTTTCAGCCACCACTAAATCCTGTTTTTCCCTCCCTGCAGTGCAGCTTGGCATACAAAATCTACATTCCAGTGAAGTACTGTTTACAGATTCCCCTTGTAGCTGTGCAGTCATTAAAGCCAAAAGATACTTCTCAGTATCTTATCTGCCCTTCTCTTTTTGGACCAACCATTTAATACTCTTATTTTTAAAAAATATTTTTACTTTTTCTGGAGCTAGGGGATTGTGAACCCACAGCTTTACACATACTAGGCAAGTGCTGTACCACTGAGCTATATCCAAGGCCTTGGACCTACCTCCTCCTTGAGTGACTTACACTTGAACTGGCTTCAGTTATTAACTGTATGCTAATGGTTTACATAACCCACTTCAAACAATGTGGCAGAAAAGGTCATTTTCTTTTTTCTTACTTATCCTTTTACCCTAGCTCAAGGAGTGGCATTGACACTCATCAAAAATAAATGGTAGACCTCACCCATTATTTTTCCCTGATTTTTTTCCATCTTCCAGCCTCATCTAGTCACCCTCAGTTCCTCTACTAAAATTCTGCCAGGTTGACTTCCCATTTGTTTCCCAACAGCCGAGTAGTCACTCATTGTGATTTTTGTCTCAATTTTTTTTGGTATCTATTGCCCTTATCTCTGTCTTCTCGTCTACCTTAGATGATGACTGTCATCATCTCTCCCCTGAGCCCTTGCCATAGCCTCAATACTTACCACATCTGTTTGCTTTTATGCCATGTAATGCTAGTCCATTCTTCACATGGCAGCCCTGTAATGCCTTCAAAATGCAGCACTGACCATGTCGTTCTCCTAATGAAACACTGAAATGGCTTATTGTTGCTCCTAAGGTATGGGCCCAAATTCTTGCCTGTCCTGTATGGCTTGGTCTCTTGACCTCATCAACATGTCTCCTGCTGTGTTCTGAGGCATTTTGTCCATGCAGGCCATTTTCTGTCACAAGCTTTATATATTGCTCTACCTACCTGGAATACTATCTTCTTCTTTACTTCCCATCAGTTACCTTTTTAACCTAGTTTTTTCCTGTTCATTATTTATAGCAAGTCATACAATATTTCTTCAGGGAAAACTTCTCTTAGACCCCTGGCCCTGTAAACCCAAGTATCCTATCCCTCTCTTCCCATATATTCTGTCCTAGGTCCCTCTCTTTCCCTCAGAGCACCACATAGTCATTCTGTTTGCAGAGGTTATTCCCCTGGATGGAAGGATGTCTGTCTGTATTGTTACCCTTGCATACTCAGCCCTTTCTTGATGCTTAGTGTAGCATTTTGGTCTTGGGGTGACACATATAATGGCAGCTTGGTTCATCTCTAGGCAAGGTCAGAGTATATCATTAGTGAGGACCTCTTCCACTTTGAGAATAGTATTCCCATGAGATCTAGGCTTACTCTGTAGATAGATTCCTCCCTGTCTCTGGGCCTGAAGGTTGATGGATTTGGATTGTGATACTACCTAGTTTAAAAGCTCTGTGACTTTTTTCTAATCTTGAGGTATAGACCATTAAAAAGAAGGGAGCCCCTATCAAAGGACCCTCTGTATTCTCAAGGCAGTGTCTAGTAAATGGGCTAAATTTTAAGGACATAATTCAGGGCCGGGGATTTAGCTCAGTGGTTTTGCCACCTGCTGCGCAAGCGCAAGGACCTGAGTTCAATCCCTGGAACCAAAAAAAAAGGACATAATTCAAATGGTTTGTGGGAAGAAGGATTGGTACTTCACTAATCTTTTCCTTTAGCTCGGCAGATCTTCACATATTACTCAGGAAGATTATTGCTTATATAATAACAGAAGAGGGGAGGGCTGATTGTTCTTTTCTCCCTCACGTCTGTTAATTCACAACGCACAGTTTAGTAGTGCCTGATCTCATCCAAGGCTCACAACACTGCAGAGTACAGTCATTGTTTCCATTCCCATCTTGTATACCAGGGAGCCCTATGAAGTCACGTGTCACACCACAGGCAGAGAATAGCATTTGAACTTGGTTTTTCTGACTCAGAGCTTTTTCTAGTCTGACAGAACCACCTCCCTGCAGTGGGAGGGATGTGATGTACCTTCATGCTTTGGAGGAGGTTGGGATGGGAACATGTATTTTCTTTGGTTTTTAATTTTCTGGTAGAAAGGAATTTTTATTGCTAATGGGAGAGATCTGTGTCCAGATTCAGAGCAGTGAGCTATATAGGTTGCCTTGCCTGGGCAGATGTGCTAGCACTTAAAATCATAATAAGCATTTCTGAGGGTGATTTTGTGTGAAAACTATTCTTTTCATTTCTATTCTGTGTTTCTCAGCTGTTCTTGAGGAATACTTAACTGCCAATATTTAGTTCAAAATGAGAAACAATGTGAATAGTCTGCTACACCTTCAGTACTTGTCTCTACAACATCTGTAACTCAGCTTTCACAAAACCATCACTGGCTTTCCAGTCAGTTTGTGAGGTCTTTATTACTTTCATATAGCATAGTTTTTTTTTTTTCCCATTAAGTTTATTGGTACATTTTAGGTATAAAATACAGTTACATTCATCATTGGCATCTTGTACCATTACATGAATATCTTGTTTCTTATTTTTTTCCCCTTCCCCTGCCCTCCCTTCACCCCCTCCACCCTTCCCTATTTGCACAGATTTTGTTTACATTTTTTTCCTTTTCTCATATTTTTTTCTTTTCCCTTCTTTCCTTTCTCCTACCCCTCCTACTTCCCCTGCTCCTTTAGACCTTTTCTTCCTATTACACAATATCAATTATACATTTTTAGAATTACAATATCAAGATCTAGGAGACATTACCACAGATTTTATAGAATTTAAAAGGATATAGAAAGCATATTACAAAAATCTTTTTTGAAATAAATTTGACAACTTCTAAGAAGTAACTTGGAAGACAAATTAATGAAACTAACTCTGGAGGAAATGTAAAATCTACATAGCACCTATTAAAGAAAGTATATTCCTAGCTTGAAAACCTACCTGTAAGAAAATAGGCTCATATACATTTTAACTAATAAATTATATCAAACATTTAAAGCAGAAAAAAGAAGGAACACTTCTCCCCTCATTTTAGGAAATCAACATTATGCTAATCCTAAAATTGGATAAAGATAATGGAAGAAAAAAGTATGAACATAGATAGAAATTTGTTTAACAAAACAAACTCTTAGAAGTCAGATCTGGCAGTATGTAGAAAGTGGTTTTATTACAGGGATGGCAGTGTTGGCTCAGCATTGGAAGATCCACCCCCAAAAGTCATCATTTTAACAGAGGAAAGGAAAAAGCCGTATGATCCTGTCACTAGTTGGAGAAAAAGTATTGGACTAAATTCTACAGCTGTTCATGGTAAAAGCTATCGGGAGACTAGAAGTAGAACAGAACCTTCTCAACAGATCAAAAGACATGTACTCCATACTTCCAGCAAAAACACCTTATATGAATGGAGAAGGTACAATGCTTTCTCCCTAAGGTGGGGAACAAGGGCAGATATGCCTACTCTTCATCTGTCCATTAAACTTTGAAACATAGGCCTAAACCAAAATAGTCTGGCAATAAAATGACACAATTAGGATAGGATTGGCAAGGGAGAAGCAAAATCTTTATATGTAGATGAAATGATCATCTAAAGAAAAAATACTAAGAAGTCTCTAGGAGCCCCTAGAACTTATATTTGAATTTAGCAGGATTAGAAAACACAAGGTATATATAAACTTCAGGTATCTGCATACTTGCTATAAATGAAGAATTGGATATTGAAATTTAAAAGTTATGTAGAAGTACAAAGGACCTAGAAAAGTAAAAAGAAAAAGAAAAAAATAGTGTTGGAAGACATTCAGTACCTAATTGTAAGACTTCCTCTTAAAGCTATAGTAATCAAGGCAGTGTTGGTGTAAGGAAAGACATATAGATCATTGGAATAAAACAGAGAATCTAGAAATAGAACCACACATATATGGTCCACTGAGTTTTGAAAGATTATTTAACATTAGCATTTTATAGCACATAAGAGCAGAGGAAAAGATAGTGTTTTCAGCAAATGGCACTAGAACACCTGATATCCATATATAAAAAATTAACCTCAACCCTTTATTTCCATACATAAAAATAACTTAATAGGAACGATGAACCTAAATATGAAAGACTAAAACTTTAAGAAGAAATTATAAGGGAAAATGTTTATGAATTTAGGGTAGTCAAGAACTTCCTAGGATACAAAAAACATGATGTATAAAAGAAAAAAATTGATAAATGAGATTCTATCAAAATTTAGAACTTTAAATGACATTGTTAAAATGAAAAATAGTCCTTAAACAGACCATATTTACAATGCATATAACCTATGACCAGAATATATAAAGAACTCTTACAGTTCATTAATAGACAACCCAATTAAAAAGTAGACACAAGATGATAAATAGCCAGTACAGCACAAGGAAAGGTGTGCAACACTAGAATCAGAATCATACTAATCAGTACAATAACAAGATTGAGTTATACACTCATTAGGGAGATGAAGTTAAAAGTTTTAAAAGCCTTGTCATAACTTTTTCTTTTTGTTGGATTCTCCCCCTTTGCTTTTAATTTTTCATGCCCAACAAATTCATTCTGCTGGGCTTCCTGGGGTTGTAATTCTCATTGTCTTTTCCTAGGATATTGTATAAAATTTTTTGGAGTGCTGGTTTGGTATTCATGAAGTTCCTGAGATGCTCTTTATCATCAAAGTATCTTATTTCTCCATCAATTTTGAAAGATAGCTTTGCAGGGTGCATCAGTCTGGGTTGGAGGCTGTTTTCCTTTAGGGCTTGAAATACGTCACTCAAAGCTCTTGCCTTGAGGGTTTGTATTGAGAAGTCTTCTGTGATTCTGATGGGCTTTCCTTTGTATGTGATTTGTTTCTTTCCTCTCACTGCTTGTACAATTTTGTTCTTCTGTTGGGTTTCTGGAATCCTAACAATTATATGCCTATGTGTAGATTTTTTTTGATCAAGGCTAGTTGGAGTCCTGTATACCTCACTTATCTGTATGTCAGGTTCTTTTCCCCTGCTTGGGAAGTTTTCTGCCATCACTTCTGTGAACAGTTTTTTTTTGTCATCTGCACTGTCTCCTGTTTCTTCATTGACTCCAATCAGTCTTATGTTACTCTTTTTTGCATTGTCTAGCAGTTGCTGGATTGATTTCTCATGGTCCCTTACAATTTTAAAGCAATTTTTCTTTTCCTGGTCACTAATTGCAATCTTATCTTCTATATCTGAAATTCTGTCCTCACATTGGTTCATTCTGCTGTGTACACTTTCAGTAGAGTTTTTTAATCTCCTGGAAATCTGTTTATATCTGTTTTATGGATTCCATTTGCTTCCTATGTTGGGATTCCATCAAGTTCCTCAGCTCCTCTATTTTTTAATCTGTGACCTCTCTAGATTTATTAATCATGTCTTGCATTATGGGCACAATCTCTGCTGTTATCTCAGAAATTATTCGTGATTTCATTTTTTTCCAGATCCCCTTTTGTTGCCAGTTCAGGGAGTCCAGGTGATTTGAGTATCAGATTGTTCTATCTCATTTCCCTTTGAGGTTGCTGTAGGTAATCTAGAAGTCTGTTTTTCGGCTCACCTCCTCTGTCCTGGGAGCAATGGAATGGTGGCCCAGGTGCCTCCTCCTGGGCGCTGGGATTGGCTCACCTCCTCTGCCCTGGGAGCAGTGGAATGGCGGCCAGGGAGCCTCCTCCTGGGCACTGAGCTATAGCATACTTTTTTTTTTTTTTTTTTTGGTACCGGGGATAAAACTTGGGACCTTGCACTTCCAAGGCAGGCAGCAGAACAACTGAGCTAAATCCCTGGCCCTATGGCATACTTTTTTGATGGTTAACTTTAGGAGAAAAATTTACTTAACTGTGAATAATTCATCTTTGGTATTTTGGTTTTATGAGGGACACCATGGCATAAATGTAAGTATTTTTGAAGGACACTGGTTTATTTCTTTGAGTACCTCTTAAAGCATTTTATAAACGTGTATTAAATTGTAAATATCTAGTTTTATAATTGTATTAATATTTGAAAAATTGCCTGGTCCTAAAGTTAATTTTATTTTTGTTTTATTTTTATTAGTTTATGTGTAAACATACATCTTTTAATTTTCCCTTGCTTCTGCAAATCTTTGTCAGGTTGGGGGTTTTGTTATGACAATAGAAGCTCTCTTACCACCGTTTGTGTAGAGGGAAATAAGAAGCACCCTGAAAACACTTTGTGGTGTAATCTCAGGTTGAAGAAGCCTGTGCCCATTTCACTCCTTCCATGGATGGTATTGTTCTGAGAACATTCCTCTAATCATAGCCATCTTGTCATTTTTTTTTTCTTTTGGGAGATAATATTGTGTGTACTTGTATTACTGGTTTTGGTAATGAAGCTTGAGAGATACCAGGTGTTTGGATTGGAGCCACAATTTCTTCTTTTCCTTGTATCTTCCCCAGCATCTTACTCAGCATCTCTAGCCATGCTGTGACACCCAGAATGTATCATTTTGACATGGCACAGCTGCCACTAAGTCATATGGGAGAATGAAGCTGGCTGGGAGAGAGGTGCAGGTCAGTGATGGTTTTTTGTTCCCACGTGGATCTCAGAAGGGACATTAAAAGTGGCATTCTTACTATGAGAGTTCCAAGATTTATATGTCATATTTTCCAAAAACATGAGTGAGTGAATGAATGAAGGAATGAATGAAGGAATGAATGAATGAATGAATGAAATTGTGGTTTCAGTAGAGGCTGAGATTCCTAAGTGTAGGTCCTGTAGGACTAAGTGGTGAGGGGTAAACTTGCTGGTGGGATAAAAGAGGCTGGGTAAGTGTATTAAATCATATTTGTGCAAGGGTCAGCTTCTTTGGCTTGGTTCTCTCAGTCTCCATGCAGTGAAGCAGTTCTGTGAGTTAAAAAAAATTGACGGTGACAGGTCACCCTTAAAACAGGACCCTTAATAAACTGTTTTTGGGCGTAATAATCCTTTATGACCCTTGATTGGGGGTAGCCAGTGGTGGGTGACTTTTTACATACTATGTGTCTGATGGCACAATAGGGTGCGATAAAGGAAAACATGAGTCTTGATACTGGGGATTGGGTCTCAGCAAGTCAAGTCCTGGCCTGTGGAGTTAATACTAACATGTTTTGTCCTTGTGTAAATATTTCTTAGCAAGGAGGAGAATAAGTTTGACAGTGTTTACACTTTCATCAGTATTTCTTACATGAGTTGCTAGAGGAAACACTTATAGTTTTGTTTTGAAAATGAAATTCCTGTAGAAAGGTCATTGCACTGCCAGCCCCTGTCATTTCTAACCCTCTTATCCCAGAGCTCATCTGCAGCATGTCAGGTCTGGCTTACTGCTCTGACCTTAAAAGGCAAAGAATGTATAAGCTCTGCTCCCTTCAGCAAATTGTCTTGGTGCTCCAAGATGGTCTGAGCTCAGTGTGAGCTGGATCCACAGAAAGCAAAGGGGTATTAGAGATACATTTTCTCCAGCAAGTTTGCAAAATCTGGGAGGCAGGATTCCACAGCTTTGCCAGAAGCATAAATCATTATCTCAGAACTACACATTGGACCTTACCTTTTACATTTTAAACATTTCCTAACAATCAAATAAGCCCAGGCAGCTTATCACCAGTGCCCCTGCCTTGAGGATCCTGAAACGGTAGCAGCATCAGGTCTGATATGACTCTTTCCCTGTGTTACAACTCCTCACACCTCTGGTATGAGCAGGGTTGGATCCAGTAGATGCTGTAGCTGAGGTGTACTCAGCCTTAACCCCTCAGTCTGAATTAGACCTGAGAACGGAAAGAGAGCAGGACTCTTGAGTTTGCTGTGTCTTCTCTTGCAGAAAGGTATCTGAAGACACGAGTGCATAACAAACCATGTGAGCCATGCTAGAGAGAAAGTGGCTGGTGCGAGAGAAGTAGACAGGCAGAAGTGCTGTAGCAGGGCCATCCTGTTGGTCTGGTGTGGTCCTGAGCTGGCAAATTCCTGGCTGTGCAGGGCAGTGTGTTGTATTAAAGGCTTAGTCCTCTGTCACACACAGTTGTAAGATATTCCAAACAAGGAGTGTGTGACCATCATTTCTCTACCTGAATGGCACTTGGTGTGAGTTAGAAAACTCCAAGTGGCCTCATCACATGAAGCTGGTTTTCGTGGTAGCGCAGAAAGAGGCCTGGATTTCTTCCAAGAGTAGGAATTACTGAGGGCACGGAGTGGAGCCTTGTAACACACATTTTTCACTTCACCAGGAGGCAGGTTAGTATATTAAGACAAGAGTCTTGAATTTTCCTGAACTATATGTACTTTACCTATCCAGAACCAAAAAGAAAACCTTGGAAGCACAGCTGGCAAGGGCACACCTTGACCCAACATGGGGAGCGTTAAGTAAGAAGGGTGAGAATTAAGAGCTGGGTTGTGTAGTTCAGGGGTTGAGCACTTGCCTAGCATGTGCAAGGTCCTGGGTTCCAGCAGCAAGGAAGGAGGGAAGGGAAGAGAAAAGATAAAAATCAGAAGAATTAGCAGAAACAAAGGCTGAAGTTGTCCTGGGTGATAGTTTTATTTGCATTCACTCTTAATTTTTTTGTTGGTTCACTTTTTTGTTGGCAACATATGTAGCTGACTTTCTCTGGAAAGCCTGAATCTATTTTTTAAAAAGGGAAGAGGTGGGAGATCACAGAGTAGTCACTACTGAGTCCGCTTGGGAACTGTGAAATTACTGTAGTCACTGCTTAACCTGCTCATCTCTTCTCAGGTTGTTAAGCTAGGTCATTATACTGTTCCCATTAGGCAAGTATGTTTTAAAGGCAGTTGCTACCTACATTTGGTTATTTGGGGGTATATACCTGGTCACCCTTGCTGATGTATTTAAACTTCTTGACCTGTGGGACTTTTTTGTTATTTTTACACTTGATCTTAGCCAAAAGGCCGAGAAGCGATTTTTTTGTTATTTTTACTATCTTGGTTTTTCATGGTTTTCAATGATGGGCTTACTCTCATCCTTTCTGTACTGATGCCTTCGTCCTAGACCCATGTGCCTGTTACAAAGACATCCTGTGAAAAAGAGTATCTTTCATGGGAGGTGTAGGCAGGATCCATCTATTTTCAGACTGCCCTGAAAAGGGCTTTCTTGTGGAATATATTTCTTTTTTACTTAAATGAAGTTTTTTTGTGTGTGTGATGTCTTGGATTCTCATCCCAACTCAGCTTAGTGACTAGGTGATTTTCAAATAATTCTTGATGAACTCCTTCCTTCAAGTCTGAATAATTGTTATGAGTGGATGGCTCAGAATTGAGATGACTTTGATTTGTCAGCTTTGGGCAGAGAATTTGGGACAGGGCACGGGGTAGCTCCTTTACCCTTTTTGTACCTAGTGTTCAAGAGAAGTTTATTAAATGAATCAGTATTCAGAAAGAGATCATTGGCTTTCATGCTTTATGTTAACTTCACTTGAATGTTTATGCGGGAAGAGATGGGACCTAGGTGTTATGGCTTGTGTTTAGATGTCCCTCCAAAGCCTCATGAAGTCATAGATGGGGCTTTTTCAGAGGTGGCTGAATCTGGAATGTGATTGATTCCTGATGCAATGCTAGGATTAAGGATGAATGATTACTAAATCAGTCCACTGATTGGTTTGGCACTGCCCTAATCCTGGTAGCCTAGATAGAATATAAAAGGGGCAGAAAAATGCTGCTACGGTCCCTTACTTGCTTTGCTACCTTCTGCCTGCAGTGAACCCTTTCTTCTCTGCTATGCCTGCCATGCCACCCTGCCTTGGAGCCAGCCAGTTATGGACTAAAACCTCTACAACTGTGAACTAAATAAACCTTTCCTCTCTTAACTTGTGGGTGTTGGGTATTTTGTCTCAGCAACGAGAAAAATAACTAATATGTATTTGGTAACAGAGAAGTGGGATCATTGCTGTAACTATACCTAACCATGTGGTTCAGGAGCCTTTGGGACTGGCCTGTGGGAAGAGTCTGGAGGTTCTGAGATTCTAGCTGCAAAAGTAGAGCTGGATCACCTTAGGCTGTACTTGATGGAAGATTCTGGTCAGAGCTCAGAAGACCAGAAGGCTGATAGAAATCCTGCTGGTAAAGACCAGACTTGGGAGGTTTCTGCTGGGAAGAAGGACTGCATTGACTGTTGGACGCCAGATAATGTGTGTTATACCTTGGGAGAGAGTTTGGATTTTGAGACTAAGATTAAGGGTGATGGACTAATCAATCTTGCAGAAGAAATTTCAAGGAAGTCTTAATATGAGGCAGTGGCGTGACTATTCTTGGGGGCTTTTAGCCAGATTTATGTTGAGAATCAAGACCAAAGAGCCCAGCAGAATGACTCAAAGCTTTATGAGTTTGGCCAGAAAGGAAGCTTCAGTAAAGTTGAGGCCTATAAGGATGAAACAGGGGAGAAATTGGTCGCTGAAAAGACTAGCAAGAAAAAGCCAAGTATTTCAAAAGAAGACAACAGAAAAGATGACCTGAGGACATCACAAGAACCAAGGACTCCAGCCTTTTGCAGCCTCAGAATTGCAAAGGTCAAAGACTTGCTTTGAGAAGAGAGCCCTAGTACACCATGTTTCAGAATGGTGGCAACCTAGGAAAGTTGTTCCTCTGGATTTGGTTCATAGGCACACAACCCCTATAGCCAAGAGAAAGGAAGCCTGGCTACTGCTCCAGCTGGCAGCAGACCTTGGCATCATCCATGTGGTGCTGGTTTTAGGTGCATGCAGAATGCAAGAGTTGTAGGGTCAGGAAGGCGTCCACCCAGATTTCAGAAGGCCTGGGAGGCCAGGCAGTATGCCCATGAGACGGCAGTGTGTGAAACTGAAGGTGCAGTGGAGACCCCAAAAGTTTGAAGGAGCCAGGAATGTGGATTGGCTGAGGAAAACTGCAAAAAGGGAGCAAAGCTGGCCCAAAAGAAGCCATGGAAACTACAACCACTGGTAGTGCCATAGGGACAGAGCCACCCAAGCCTTTGGAGTTTATGTCTTGTAACAGATTCTGCCTCAGATGCTGGACCTGGAACTACAGGACCTAAATGTTTGCCCTGCTGGATTTTGAGGTTGCTTTGTTCTCATTCCTTTCTGTCTCCCTCTTTATACCTTTTGGAATGGAAATGTCTGTCTTGTGCCATTGAATGTTGGAAGTGTTTAACTTTCTTTTTATTTGCATAGATACTTGCAGCTAAGAGTTTGCCTTAAATCTCAGAGGAGACTTTGGACTTGGACTTTTTAGCAATGCTGGAACCGTTAGGATTTTGGCAACTCTTGGAGATAGACTAAATGCCTTTTACGTAAAGGGATGTACATGAGTCTTTGAGGGGCCAGGGGCAGAATATTATGGCTTGTGTTTAGATGTGCCGCCCCCCCCCCCAAACGTCATGTGGTCATAGGTGGGGCTTTTTCAGACATGGCTAAATCTAGAGTGTGTAATTGATTCATGGTGCAGTGTTAAGATTAAGGGTGAGTGATTACTAAATCAGTCCACTGATTGGTTTGACACTGCCCTAATCCTGGTAGCCTAGATAGAATATAAAAGGGGCAGAAAATTGCTGCTAAGGTACCTTGCTTATGTTGTCTTCTGCCTCCAATGAACTGTTTCTCCTCTGCGATGCCCCTCTGCCATATGACACCCTTCCTTGGAGCCAGCTAACTGTGAACTCTGAAACCTCTACAAACTGTAAGCCAAATAAACCTTTCTTACTTTAACTCTGAGTGTTGAGAATTTTGTTTCAGCAACAGAAAAAAGACACTAGGCATTCTAGATCCTCAGGTTTGAACTAAGCTACCAGTTTCAAGAATGAAAGGCGACCATTGGCTAAAGTCTAGGTTTCAGGAGTGTGGGCCTGTACCTGATGTTTGCGTTATGTATTGTTAATTCACTTGACAATGTACTGGATGCCTACTGTTTACTGGATACTGCAGGGCCTGGTGGGTGCTAGTTGAAGCAGATGGCTCTGGCCCTAGCCTTCCATAGTACCAGTTTGATAGGGAAATTGTTATTAGTAATTTACATCACTCATCAAACCTCCTTTATCCCCCAGTCTACTTGCTGTTCAGTATCAAGAAATTTAAAAGTTGCAGAGAAGTCTTATGGTGTAATCCATTCGGTCACTTTCAGATAGGAAGGGAGGGAATATTTCCCTGGGCACACAACATGATGGAGACAGCTAGCACAAATGCCCCAAGGCTTTGAGTTCAGCCAGTGCTTTTGGTTCCATTCCTGCAGGAAAGGCTTCATGCAAGGGCCCAGCCAGGACCTCCTTATTCTTGCAGAAACCGATGGAAAAATAAGCCCCAGAGTCTGGAAGCTGTGGACCTCACACGGCCCAGTTGTTTTCTATACAGATTTACCAAGAGTAACTTTTTCTGGAAACTAGGGAAAGAAAAGAAAATCTACTCTATTCTTGCCTTCATGAGAGTTCCACTCTAGGAGAATGGGAAATCTACTGTGTCTGGAGAGAACAGAGCAGCCCAGTGCACAGCCTGTGTGAGGGAGAGCTGTGGCACAGGCAGGGGAGTAGCAGCCTGGATGAAGAAGAAGAATCTTTCCCAGGCAGAGGGATAAAGGTAGGGCTTTGCCAGGACTGGGAGAAGAAGGATCTTTTCTAGGCTTGAGGAGAATCCTGAGCAAATGCTCCATGTAGTCAGTGGCCTGCACAGCGGAAGTTGGAAAACTGTGGGAAACATTTTCGGGCAGCAGCTGATTGAGAAGGTCTTGAGCTCCGAATGGGCATGGGGATAGTGAAATGTGTACTTCACCTTCTCAGAGGTGAGGCCAGGGTTGTGGAAGACAAACCTGGCTCTGTGTTTAAGGAAAGGCTTCATCAGGGACTTACTTCAGCTACTCAGCTGTATAATGAGGTCCTGGCCATGGTGGATGCAGTAGGGTATTTTGAACTTTGAATAGTGCTTGATTGTGAAAATGACAAATGTAACAATTTCTAAACTTTAACTTAGAAAGTACAGTCTCATAATGAATTTTCTAGCCATGTCTGAATTGAGCCTTCAAAGTAATTGTGAAGCGGGCCAGGGATTTAGCTCAGTGGTTCTGGCGCCTGCCTCTCAAGCGCAAGGTCCTGAGTTCGATCCCCGGTACCAAAAAAAAATAAAAAAAATAATTGTGAAGCCTGAGCCTCTGTATTTTATTTTACAAAACACTTTGAAACTGTTGACAGCCATTTAAAAGGGAGTGCATGTACTAAATGTCATTGCTTTTTACTTCCAAATCTTAAGTGCCAAGTTGAATACCATTTAGTACACTGTTGGCAGGATTGTGTTCTGCTATCCTTGGTAAAGATTGTCCCTTGAGAACTAATCTAGAATGGTCATGTATCTGAGTGGAGAGAGGCAGTCTGGTGGGGTGAAGGAAGAGCAAGAAGGCGAGAGTAGAGTGGTGGACTTGCCCATCAGCACCCACAGAGGTGGACTGACTGCATTCTCTTTTCCTTGTTTCCCTAGGAATATAAACAGAAGCTCGCACGAGTAACCCAGGTCCGCAAGGAACTGAAGTCCCATATTCAGAGCTTACCAGACCTCTCACTGCTGCCCAACGTCACAGGGGGATTGGCCCCTCTGCCCTCTGCTGGTGACCTCTTTTCAACTGATTAGGACAGGTGTCATGCCCCAGATTCCCATCTGTGCCAGAATGAAGAGGGCAAGTTATGGTTGCAGATATCTCTCTGGCCCCTGGTTTTCTCCTGCCTGGCCTCTCCACCTCCAGAAAGAACTGCGCAGACTCTGATATCCGATTCTTCTCTCCAGCCTTTCATCTCGAGCACAGTTCAGAACAGTGGCCAATGGAATCCAGCTTAAATTCATACTTGCAAAAATACAGACTTTCTCCCACTTCATGTGTTCATGCTCTGTCAGTTTTCCATTTTTAGTTCTCTATTATACCCAAGAAGTTATGAAAATCATGGGTACTTCTGAAAGCTTTCAGGAGAATCTTGTCCCTGTGACAGCATGTATCGTGGAAACCACCTCCTTTCTGAGCTGGACTTGTCTGAGTTAGACTCCCACTGGGGCTTGCTCTGCAGACACTGTCTTTCAAGTCTACTACCTACGCAAAAGGTTGGTGGCACAGCCTTTGGACAGCTTTGCCATGAAAAGTTTGCCAAATTGCTGGCTCTTCCACATCATTACTTCTACTAGCAATGTGTAGTCAAGGCTAAGTGGTTATTTTGAACAAACTAAAGAATCCAGAAAACAGATTCAAAGCTGACCTGGGACGTAAAGTCACAGTTCAGAGGTAAGAGTAACCGTGTTCACAACCAGATATAACTTGCTTGGTTCCTATACACAGCCTTCCTCAGGCTCCATTTCTCAAGGGCCCTATCCACTGTCATAGAGCAAGTTTCTAAAATCAGGACCCTTTGGCCCCTGGTGGTGGTTAGGGACAGCACTGGTGTCTCCAAAAGATGAAGACTTCCCCACAGAGGTGTGCTGAGTCTGGGCTCTGCATGGCTGTGGCTGTGACCCGCCCTTTGGGGAGTAGGGCACACTATCAGTCCACGGTGGTGACTGAGCTTGGATATCTCCTGGAGATAGGACACTGAGCATATCCCTCTGTCAGTAAGTTCATACCACTGCATCATGTTCCCATTTGAGGAGGAGTATTTGCATCAGATGTTATTGAAACAGCTCAACTCTGGCAGGGGATGAGGAAAGTGGGGGATATTAATTTGGGGTTTTAATTTCATTATCATGCCATCCGACATTATGACTAAATGATGTAGTTAGAATTTTTATCTTGTGTATAATAAAGGGTAAGCCTGCTAACTGTAAATCATTCTAATTTGGCAGGCTAATTTCTGACATTGGAAAGGGCAGAAAACAATTTGCCCCAATAGTATAATAGGAATTATAGCCCCAGGGCTGAAATCTGGAAGCTATAAAAGAATTCAGTGGAAGGGGCATGAACATCTATTGTTTTGAGTTGCTCTTTTCAGGATCACCAAAAATCACATGTTATTTTACATGTTAAAACATAACCTATGTTTTATGAAGTATGACAGGCCTCCCTTCCAGAAGCTCTCTTGCCTGTTTTGACATGAGAACAAGGGAGAGTTGTAACAGGTACTTGGTTTAACTTTGTAGAACCTAGTAGTGTGGAAGCTGCTTTTCAGATTTGCATCTGTGTGCCGTTTGCTTATTGACACTGCCTGTTCTGTCACTGTTAAATTAATGAGTCTATAAAGTTTTCCTCCCAGAGGCAGTAGATGACTTCACTAAAATTGCAAGATAAATTTTAGTCTTTGCTGTTTGTGCTTGTCTCCCTCCCCATATGATGTGCTGCTTTAATCTCCCATACATGACCTTGTTTCTGAACAGACCCAACTGGGATACTGCTTTCACCAAGGAGGCAAAATTTTACCAGCCACAAACCAGCCAAAAGACTAATCAATAATTGCTCTGTTCAGCTAGGTGAAACTATTGCAACAGAGTGGACTTAGTACACTGCTGTCCATCCATGCCTTTGACCAGCAACTGGTGCATAATTATTCCAGCAAGAGCAAGAAATGAACCTGTAGCAATTATGTAAATGAATGTGTTGCCCTCGTAACACCTGTTACTAGTGGACTTCCTGTGAGGAAGTTAGTTTTGTTTTGTTTTAATGAAATGCTTTTGTTGTTTAAATCTTAATTCTTCCTCCCTCAACCTCCCTTTAAAGTGAGCTTACTTCATTTGTTTAATTTAAATGATCCTTTCTCCTTGTCTGTGAGAGCTGATCTGGCAGGGTGGGGTGGGTGGCTTTTGGCTTTGTTGTTTCTTCTTAGCGCATCCATAGGCCTCAAAGGACCTTTTCTTTAGGTCATATTCCTCAGAAAGTTTTCACTCTTCATTTTTGTTTTGTTTTTCTTAAAAAATATTTTTAAAGCTTAAATTTGTATATTAATTTAGGACTTTATTTAGAAGTATAGGCTGCTATTGGTGGCAGCAGTATATTCTGAAATGCCTCATAGATATCTATTTTTGAATAAAGATGGTGTTGTTGAACAACATCGTGTGATGTTTCTTTTCCCTACCCTGTGCCAGAAAACATGGTGCTTTCTTTGTAAGCAATGGGTGATTAATAATCACAGTGGAGAATGTGCTCTCTGTACAGAATCTTGTCCCTTAGGAGTTTCTGTGACTGTTAGTGGCACATCAATACTCTGAACTTACATAGTATTTTCTGGTTCTTTCCAGGGGCTTAATTAGCTTTAATTAGCCAATCCACACAGTCCTCAGGAGAGGTGCCTCCATAGCTTTATGCTCATTGTACGGAAGTGGCAACTGATGGGGAGAGATTCAATGACTCTTCCCTATACCACACAGCTGGTCTCTGACTTCTCTGTGGAAGTTCTTTGATTTCAGTGGCCTTTGTTCACACCACTAGGCCTCCTGAGAGCTATTTGAAATGGGCAGTACAGTGAAAGCTACTCTGAACAGTAAAAAGAGAAAAATGCAAGATAATTGCAAACTCAAACGGTGTTTCTTTTAGCCACATTTTCATAGGTTTCCTTTCTCCTTTTTCCTTGTACATTCAGTGAAAGCATATTGGTTAAAACTCTAAAAATAATAGAAAAATGGTTGGAAATAAGTCCTTTTGAAGCAACTGATAGATTTGAAAGGATCATTTTAACCTTTCTGCTGAGTAAGGACAACGTTTGCCAGAAGTGAGATTACCAGTTATCTTACAATGCAAAAAATCTTTCATAGCTGTGGTCCATCAAGACAAACTGCAACTCAAATTGAAATCCCAGCATTTGGAAAGTGCACTACCCATGTCCTGTCTTAAAATGTGAAGGTTGAATGAAATATGTAGATCTCAGGAGACAGGATCTCCTCCTGTGTCCCCAGGTTTCATGGCCTAGTTAATTTCACTCCGACCTATAAATAGTAAGTCCATAATTCCTTTGATTTAATTAGTGCTTCAGGCTACAGAATGACTCTGAAGTCTTCAGAGCTGAAGATGGAGCTACCCAAGAGTTCATGAATCTGTCAGACTGCTTAATTTCTGTGATTAGAGCCATTAACTCTGTGTGACCTTTCTAGGCTGGGTGTTTCCCTCTCTGGGCCTCAGTTTTCTTACCTAGGAAATGTGCTGGACTTAATTATTTCTAGGCTCCCTGCCAGCCCCCAAAGTTTGTGATTGTTGTGTTGCATATGAAGTCTCTGGTAATTCTGGATGAATTCTGTAATCCTGAGTTCCCAGTAGTGTTTGCTAGATAAATGAATACTGTTGTCCCCACTCCACTGGACACCATGGATCTAGACCAAGAGAAGGTGCCAGGACTAGGAAGGTAGGGAAGAGCACAGTAGTTCACTGGGTGAAAACAATCTGCATTTGATTTGGGATCTTTAAGAAAAAGCCATTTTCTAACCTGGTTTTGCTCTCCTAAATTTCTTCTAGAATAATTCATCTAGCTAAGCCAATTTATCACCACCGCCTCTGTGGGGTTTCCCATTTAAAAACCATTCTTCCACTCAGGCACAGATTCAATTAAGAATCCATTATTCTCCTGCACAGTAGGTTGGGATTCATACAGCTTTATGTAGTATTGAAAGCCCAGTTTGTTCCGTTTTTTAGATTGAAATAGTTATTTTGTATTAAAAATTCATTCCTACCATGGGTTTGATAAATACTAAAGTTAGTGTGAGTCAGTTTAATTTTTTTATGAATAAGAGGCAGCTGCAGCAAGTGATAACTGTCTTCTGATCTCTCATTGTGATGACCTTGGGCAAGTCACGAAGCTGCTCAGACTGTCAGCTGCTTCAGAAGGAAATGAGTAGGGTTAACTAGGTGGCCCCTGAAGCTCTTTCCAGGTCTTTTCTGTTTCTCAGCTTCCAGAATACTCGTCCTCCTGAGCATCTTAGCAGTAAACTCAGTACCTCCGTATGTTTTCCATAAATGTTTAAGTGACAGTTATTTGTGTAAATTCTTAGTTATGAAATAAAGCAGTTGCAAACATACCTACTAGTAAGTGTGGTATTTGTGAAAAGAGTTTAGTACCATGTCTGGAAAAATTGGGCTCAACCTGGGCTGTTACTATGTTGAATAATGAGTGTAGGTATTTATATGTAACAGGTCAAATCAATGATTGCTGGAAGGCAGACAGATCCCATATACCCATGCCATAAGCAGCATTTTCAGTGGAGGTAGTCAAAATCCTATAACTGTACCTTCCACACGCAGGGTGAGGAGTTAAGAGTAAAGAGGATTTGGGGTGAGAATAGGGCTCTTTGAACAGGGCCGAGTGTGTTTGGAGTCTCCCAGTGGAGGGTAGTGGGTACCACCAGCCCTTTCCCTCAAGGCTAGAGAAAAGGGCCTCCACACAGCTCAGAGTGTGCCCTGCAGCTATCCAGTGGACTAGGTGGTCTCCTGCCGGTGGGGGGGGGGCTCTAAGGATGAGGTGCCAGTAGCTGGCTGTTTGGGGAAGGGAGCAGGGGAGAGATGGCAGAGGTGGGTGCGGCCTCTGCTTCTCAAGTCTATCCAGTAATAGAGTGGACAAAAGCACTGGGCTGCTCTCAGAACCTGAGCAGGAAGCCAAGGGCCCCTCAAGGAGCACTGAGAGGGTGCAGAGAGCAAGGTGCCAGGGAGGGTGAGACCCCTGAGAGACCCTTGGTGATGGGGCTGAGGTTGGGATGACTAAGAGGAAAAAGGGGTTGGAACCACTCCAAGGAGGGCCCAGGAGCCCACCTGAAAGGGTTATTGAACCAAGGCCAAGCCAGAGCCCACGTACCTCAACCCCTCAGGTGAGGACTACCTTTTACCCTACCTTTTCCACGCTGCTGTCCCTGGAAGGACCAAAACTCTTAGTACAAAATGCAGCCTCCTCTCACTGCTCCTGTGCTTCCCCCTGCAGTGCCCCATAGAGGCCTCACCTTTACATGGAAGCTATTTTCATTATGGGACCATTTACATGTTTAAATTTCCAAATTGAGACTTGCACCTTAAGAGTGACAGTGGGAATTTCTGTTTTGATTCAATAGGATTACCTTAGAGAAGTGGTGGGGCCCTGAGTGCTAGAGTTGGATGCACTAGCCCCATAAATGATTTCAAGAGACACTAGAACACAGAGTTGCTTTGTGAATGGAGTCCCACCAACTTTCTTGATTATTGCAGCAGTTACACACAATATGATTTATTTTAGGACTGCTAATTCTTGGTTCACCATTTCACTATCTATGTAAAAAGTTCATTTCTTTGGCATTAACTTGTAAATGAGTTCATAAATTATCCTGTGTATATGTGAATAAGTTCTAAAAGTTTTTAAATACACAAAACATAAATTTATGATTTGAACCATTTTAAAGTATACAATTCAGTGGCATTTAGTACACTTGATGTTGTGCAGCCATCACTACTATCTAGTTCCAAAATAGTTTCCTCCCCATCTAGGGAACCCCATACATATTAAGCAGTCACTACCATTATCCTCTACTCCCAGCGCTGGTGACCCTTAATCTGCTTTCTGTCTATGAAATGGCCTGATCTGGATATTTAATATAAATGGAATGATACAGTATATGACTTTTGTGTCTGGCTTCTTTCACTTAGAATAATGTTTCGAAGGTTGGTTTATCTACATTGTAGCACGTATCAGAATTTCATTCCTTTTTATGTTGGATAATACCCTATTTTATGGAAATACCACATTTTGTTAATCTATCAGCTGATGGACATTTGGGTTGGTTCTGCCTCTTGATTACTGTCAGTAGTGCTGCTGTGAATATTTTTACGTGAGTTTTGGTTTGAACACCTGATTTCAGTTCTTTGTGGTATGTACCTAAGAGTGAGATTGCTAGACCACATGGCAATTCTATGTTTAACTGAGTGAGGAGCCACCAAATTTTTTCCACAGTGGCTGCTCCACTTTCCATTTCCACCAGCAATATACGGTAGGAGAGTTCCAGTTTCTGTAAGGTCATGAAGATTTACATGTGTATTTTCTTCTAAGATTATACTTTTATATAGAGAGAGAGGTTGAAAGATTTTTTTTAAGGGAATTAGTTCATACGGTGGAGGCTTGGTAAATCTAAACTCTGCTGGGTTATTTCAGCAGCTGAAGACCCAGGGAAGAGCTGTAGCTTTAGTAAAAGGCAGTTTGGTAGCAGACTTGTTTGTAGGGGATGTCAGGCTCATCTGTGCTGCCACAAATGACAGGCCTATTAAGGCCTATTAAGGCCTTTAACTGATTAGATGAGACCCATGCCGATGATGGAGAATTACCTGCTTTACTCCACGTCCACTGATTTAGATTATAATCGTATCCAAAAATCATCTCCACAAAAATACCCAGAATAACTTTTGACCAAATATCCAGGCGACCTGTTCTAGCCATGTTGACACATAAAATTACCCATCACACTTGCTAACACTTGCTATTTTTCATTTAAAAAATCATAGCTGTATTGAATCAACAAATTCAACTCCCAGAGCCTCAACTATTACTGTGGTTTGAAAGATACTTCAGAGGAAACAACAATCCAGAAAATGGAAAGGATGAAAAAAATGTTTGAAGAAACTACAGAGTTATTAAAATGCCCAAGTCACTAACTGTAGAATTTTCTGCATGAATTTCTGTAGGACTTTGGCTACTGTACATGTTGTATATTTTAAGAACTTTCCATATAATTTTAATATACTATAATATTTTTATTAAGAATTTGTATTCCTTTTGGTATATGACTTTTTCCATTCATTATTGAATAAATACTTTGATATTTTTGAACTATTAAAAAAATCATAGCTGTATTAACATAAAATAGTATCACACACTGGGTGGCTTAAAACAATAGACATTACTGTCTCACAGTTCTGGAGGATAGAAATCTGAAGTTAAGGTGTTTGCAGCGCCATGCTCCTACTGGAGCTTCTGGAGGAGGGTCCTTCCTTGCCTCTTCTAGCTTCTCATAGCCCCAGGCATTTCTTGGTTTGTGGGAACATAACTATGATTGCCTCCATCTTTACACATTTTTCCTTTGTGGCTATGTCCAAATTTCCCCTTAATGCAACACTGGTCATATTAGATCAAGGCCCACCTTAATGATCTCAACTGAATTGAATCTGCAAAGACTATTCACATTCACAGATACTTCAGTATTGAAGTTGGGACTTCAATATGTATTTTGGGGAGTGGGACATAATTGAATAATGGGAACCCTAGTCTGTATGAAGTATCTCGTGGTGATTTGAATTTCCCTAATGACTACTGACATCAGGTATCTTTTCATGCACTTGTTGGCTACTTCTTAATCTTCTTTGAAGTAATGTCCATTCAAGTCCTTTGCCCATTTTTAAATTATATTCTTTTTTCTAGTTATATCCAGGTATTCTGGATACTATACCCTTATCAGGTGATTTTCAAATACAGTGGACCCTCAAGTTACGATCAGCTTGACATACGAATAACTTTGGTTAATTAGGTTGATGGAAGATTCATCTGCCTCTTGTTATCTATAGTGTGTACCCAGGTAAACATCCAGATCTCAGCTGTACTGACAATCCAACTTGAGTTACAACCAGCTATCAGGAAGTGATTGAGTTAGTAAGTCAAGGGTCCACTGTATTTTCTCCCACCTTATGGGTTGTCTTTTCTCTATCTTGATAGTGTCCTAATTTTAATGAATTTCAATTTATCTATTTTTATTTTGCTTATGCTGGGATCTTATCCAAGTAAACATCGCCACATCCAAGGTCATGAAGATTTACTTGTGTGTTACCTTCTAGGATTTTATACTTTTGTTCTTATATTTAGGTTTTTGATCCATTTTGAGTTAATTGTTGTATATAGTGCAAGGTAAGAATCCAATTTCAGGCCCGAGGATTTAGCTCAGTAGTTCCGGTGCCTGCCTCGCAAGCACAAGGTCCCGAGTTCGATCCCCGGTACCAAAAAAAAAAAAAAAAAAGTCCAGTTTCATTGTTTTGCATGTGTATATACAGTTATCTCAGCATCATTTTAATTTTTAAATTAAAATTATAATTTAAAAAATTTTAAATCATAATTGTACATATTTATGGGGCACAGTATGGTATTTTAGTACATATGTATAATATACAATGATCAAACTAGAGTAGTTAGCATACCTATCATCTCAAACATTTCTTACTGCTTTGTGTTGAGGACATTCAAAATCCTTTCTACTAGATACTTTGAAATATACAGCTAAATGTTGTCAACCATAGTCATCCTACTGTGCTACGGAACATGAGAAGTTATTCCTCCTCTCCAACTACTGTATATCCCTGTACGCATTAACCATCCTTTCGTTATCCCCCAGTTCCCACCCCCCATCCTTTCCAGCTCTGTAACCGCTCTACTCTCTACCTATAAGTGAGAATGTGTGATAGCCATCTCTCCATGTCTGACTTGTTTCACTTTATTTCTTCAGGCTCATCCATATTGCCACTAATGACAGAACTTCATTCTTTATGGCTGACTAATATTCTATCGCATATATCTTTATCTTTATCTATATCTACCTGCTTTACAGACTAGCCACTGAGTAAGAGGACAGTGATGGCCGGTAGGGAAAGGATAGGCTGATTGGGGCTGGCATTTTTGATCTCTAGTTTTCAAGGCTGATTATTTTCCAGCTAAGTCTTATTTTCGGGGAAAGAGGGTCCTACTTGTCTATTTTTGCTTTTGTTTCCTGGTGGCAGTACTATTTATTGAAGAGACTGTTCTTCCCCCCTTGAATGGTCTTGGTACTCTTCTTAAAATCTTGAACACTGTTTTCTTTTGTTCTTTTTGAGACAGGGTCTCACTGTGTAGTCCAGGCTGGCCTCAGACTCACTATGTAGCCCAGGTCAGCATTAAACTCATGATCATCCTGCCTCAGTCTTTCAAGTGCTAGGATTATAGTTGTGTACCATCACACCTGGCTAAAATCTTAAAAATCTTTAAATATGAATTTAACTAAGTAGTAGGTTGTGACTTAATCAACTTAAGTTAAACTTGAAGAACTCTTCCCAGCTCAACATTTCATGTCAACAGAGCCTGGTCTCCTAGTAGAATTGTAAAACTCAAGAATGTTCATTAACTGAGCATGGTGGCACATTCTGGTAGTCCCAGCTACTTGCAAGGCTGAGGCAGGAGAATTGCAAGTTTTAGGCCAGCTTGGGCAATTTAATGAGAGCCTGTCTCAGAATTCAAAAGGGCTAGGGATATAGCTCAGTGGTAGAGTGCCTACCTAGCGTGTGTCAAGGCCTTGGGTTTAATACCCAATATTAAAAAAAAAGTGAACTAACTCTAAATTCAAATTTAGAAAATATCTCTACCAACCTTTAGTGAAGTAGTTATTTATTAGTTAAATGATGTTTTAAAGTATAAACCAGTAATCAAAACAAGTAGGTCAGAAACTTTCACTTCTGCCCCTGAAGGATTAACTTCGATAGAAAATGCTTTTAGTATAAACAACTAGAAAAACAAACCAAATATATAAAGCCAACACCCTCCGACATTGGAGAATAGGAAGCACAGAACTGTGAATCCTCAAGGGAAGGAAAAGCCCTATGCCTTGCCCATTTGACTTATTTAGAGCACATCTAATTTATAGTGCAGAGAGGGAACCCAAGGTCCACTATGTCACTGAATTGAAGAAACGGGGTTCAGAAAGGCTGAGGTGGCTCGAATTTTCAGGGCAAAATGACAGGAAGTAACTTCGCAGAGACAGGGACAGACCTCAGGAGAGCTGCAGAACGTCTCCTTGACCCTTAGGTGAGTTCTAATTAATATGTGTGTTAAATAAAACACCATAAGATCAACAGAAAGAATAAACAAAAAACAATAGGCCAAGGAATTCCCAGAGTGTGAACAGGTCTGAATAGTTGAGCTTTCTACTAGGGTAGAGAGATCTTGTACACAAAGCAGTGGAGAGAATACTCAAAAAGGTAGTGGGGCTAAATTATCCCTAGAGTAAAGGCTGTGCTCAGCCTGTCATTTTAAAAAGCTTAAAAGTATGCCCCCAACTGATGCATAAGTAACTTAACTGTATACCAAAAAAAATCCAACACTGCTTAAAGAAATATAACAAAACCCAGCACACAACGTTGTAAAAGTACAATGCTTGGTGTCCAGCAAAACATCAGTCATGCAGAAAAGTAGAAATATATGACCCAGAACCAGGAGAAAAATAAATCAGTAGGCCCAGAATAACACAAATGATAGATTTAGCCAACAAAGACTTAAGATAGCTATTGTCAATATTACACAACTTAAGGATGTAAAAATATGAAGGAAAACATGAGCACAATGAGGTAAGACATGGGAAGTAGACATTTTAAATCCAAATAAAATTTTTAGAGACAAAAATGGAATATCTAAGATTACCCTGAATGGGATTAACAACACTTTGGACATGACAGGAGAAAAGATCAGTGAAATTAAAGGCACAGGAATAGAAATTATTTAAAATGAAGCACAGAGAGTACAAACTGCAGAATGAATGGACAGCCCACAGGACAATTCCAGGCATGAAAAATACATACCAGACAAGGTCCCAAGTTTGATCCCCAGTGTCAACCCCCCCCCCAAAATACCAGAAGGAGAGGAAAAGGGGAAAGAGACAGAAAACACACCTGAAGAAATAATTATACCATTGCTCAAATTTGATGAAAATTATAAAGTCATAAATCCAATAAGCTCAATGAACCTTAAGAATAAATATGAGAAAACTACACATATTAAGGCATATCATTCAAATTGCTGAACCAGTAATAATAAATAAAAGAAATCTTACATGCAGAGGAACAAAGATAAGAATGACATCAAACTTTTCATTTGTCTGTGTAAGCCAGGAAATAACAGTATGATATCATTAAAGTGCAGAAAGGGTGTGGGGGGTTGGTGAATCTGAATTTTCTCTTAGCAAAAATTTCTTCCCAAAATAAAAGTGAAATATTTTCTCATAGCAATAAAATCTGAAAGAATTCATTATCACCAGACCTGAACAATAAAAGATGTTAAAAGAAGTTTTTCAGATAGTTGAAAAATTCTAACAAGTAGAAATCTAGATCTACACAAAAGACTGAAAATAAATGCATGGGCAAATATATAATTTTTTCTTATTTTAATCTCTTTAAAGGATAACTGAATTGACAATTTAAATTTACACAAAAGTAAGAACAATGCCTTTGGGTTTATAACATACAAAAGTGAAATGTGTGACAAAAATGCATGAAGGCCAACAAATAAATGGAATTTACAATTGTAAGGTTCTTACAGAAATTCTGGCCTGGGACATATGGCTGCATGCTCCATTCAACATATTAAGTTTGCCATAGGCCAATGGTTTGGTTGCTGAAGTCACATTCTTTTCAGCCTAAGTGTTTAATGGTCACTGGCTGACAAGACAGTGTCTTAGAAATTGCTAAGGAGCATTTATGAAATGCATGCTGTTTCCTCCTGGGAAATGTTCTTGCATACCCCATTCAAGGTAAAATGTGATAAGGTGAAGAACCTTAAGGGTTTAAAAAAAACACCCACTAAAATAATGAAACAGAATTGTAGCTAATAAGCCAACAAAGGATATACAATAAAATTGTAAAAATTATTGCGTTATTTCCAAAGATGATAACAAAGAAAAAAATGAGCAAAGAACAGATGAGACAAATATAGAACAGATAGCAAGATGGTAGACCTCGTCAGGCATGGTGGTAATCTCAGCACTCTGGGAGGCTAAGGCATAAGGATCACAAGTTTGAGCCCACCCTGGGTGACTGAGTGACTTAGTGAGTCCCTGTCTCAAAAAAATAAAAGAGGTTAGGAATATAGCTCAGTGCAAAGGCCCTGATTTCAATGCCCAATACTGAAAAAAAAAAAGAAAGAAAGAAAAGATAGTAATCACAGTAAATATAAAGAGTCTAAAAACACTCAATTAAAAGGTAGTCAAGTTTAGTTTTAAAAAAAACCAAGTCCCAACTATATATTATCTACAAAAAACAAACTTTAAGTATACAAATACATTAAAAGTAAAATGATGGAATCATGCTCACACTACACAAAAGAAAACTGGATAAGAATGTCAGGCAGGGATTTACCTCAGCGGCACTGCGCCTGTCTTGCAAGCACAAGGTCCTGAGTTTGATCCCTGGTACCAAAAAATAATAATGTCAGGCAAATGATTTCAATATTGCTAGTTATAAAGAAGGTAATTTCATAATAGTAAAGGGGTCAATTAATAAGGAATATATAATAATCTTTAACATTTATGTACTTAATAACAAAGCTTTAAAATGCAGAAACTGATAAGCTGCAAAGAAAATAGACAAATGCAGCTTTACAGTGGACATTAGATAACTCACTAATTGATAGAATAATGCTATGAATCAGACAGTTGCTCACTACCACCATTAACTAGTATGTTAAAACCCTAATTCCTAGTGTTACAATACTCAAAGATGAGGCCTTTGGGAGGTACATAAATCACGAGAATATAGCCTTTGAGATGGGATTAGTTCCTGTGTAAGAAGAGACATAAGAGAGTTTACTTCTTTCTCTTTCCCTCTATCGGAAGACACAGCAAGAACATGTTGTCTACAAGTCAAGAAGTATTCATCAGCATCCAACCGTGCAGGCATCCTGGTCTCAGACTTCTGGCCTCCAGAACAAAGAGAAATACGTTTCTGTTATTTAAGCTACCCAATTTATGATATATGTTATAGCAGCCTGAGCAGACCAAGAAAAATAAGTAGGCAGAAAGTCAAGAATACAGTAGCTTTGTACAACACTATTAACCACTTGGACCCAACTGACATTTCTAGAGCACTGCCCAACAACAGCAAAATACAAATTTTTCTCAAGTGCACAAGTAACACCACTATAGGCCATACTCTAGCCTATAAAAAAAATTTTAATAAGTACAAAAGGATTCCAGAATAGAAAATATGTGATCTCACCATAGAAGAATTAAACTGGATATCAACACTGAAAGAGAAAATTCTCAAATATTTGGAAACTAAACAAACAAGTGGATAAAAAAGAAATCGAAAGGGGAATGAGAAAGTATTTTGAACTGAATGAAAATGAAAACATATCAAGTTCATAGAAGCACACAACAAACTAGGAATAGAGAACTCCAACTTGACAAACAGCACCTGGAAAATTCACAGCAAACCTCACATTTCATGGTGAAAGACTGAAATTTCCCCCTAAGATCAATAACAAAGAAAAGATGGTTTCTCTCACCATTTCTATTCAATATTATACTGAATAGTCATGTCATGACAGTTAGTCAAGAAAGAAAAGGCATCACAATTGGAAAGGAAAAAGTAAAACTACCAATATTTGCAGGTGACAAGAGCTGTTAGAACTACGTTCAACAAGCTTTCAGCATAAAAGATCAATATACAAAAATCAGTTGTATTTTTAAACACTAGCAATGAACAATCCAAAAATAGAATTAAGAAAACAATTCCACTTATAAAAACACTATAAAAATCAGGAATAAATTCAACAATAGAAGCGCAAAACCTATACTCTGAAAATAATAAACATTGTTAAAAAGAAAAGAAAACCTACATAAAGGGAAAGACATTCAACGCCCATGGATTGAAAGACAGTATTATGAAGATGGCAATACTTCTCAAAGGATCAATGCATTCCCTATGAAAATCCCAGCAGGCTTTAAAAAAATTTTTTTTGCAGAAATTGACAAGCTAATCTTAAAATTCATAAGTTAAAGATGTAATTTTTTTTGTTTTGGCCAAACTTTTTATTAGTATTCTGCAGTTGTTTAACACACACTTAAATGGTCTTACTGGGGGAGGGGAAGGGGAGGTTCTTGCATATTCCCAAGGAAATGTCATAAAGGCAAATTATGGCCAGCATTATCCACTTGCTTTTGTGGGTTTACTGGGCAAATAGCACTTTCCTAATATAGGTATCTGATCTCAGGCTTTTTCATACTGAGAACATGGAGATTTCAATTGGAAGACACCTTGAAATCCCAAGACTGTACCCTACCACCCTCTAATAGCTAGCTTGTCTGTACAGGCAGAATGGTTCATCTCTCAATGGAGATCAGTGTACATCTAGATGGCTAGATGTTTGTGGAAGATCTTAGAACTGTTTGCCTTATTTACTGGGAAAATTCAGGAAGTGGCCTTTAGAGACTCTTTTACTTGAAAAATTACAACACTAGTACAACAAGTCAAGCCTTACACATTTAAACATTTGCTTGTTGAGAGCAAGTCATAAAATCAAACTTAAACATGTTTTACTTTTCTTTCCTCACAAGAACATAAAAAATATGAAGGGGAACTTAATAGGAAATTTTTAAAAAGTAACACAATTTTCCTTTTAGTAGTCCTTGGATACTTATGACAGAATAGTTTCCACTTTTTGTTTGTTTCTTTGAATGGAGATTTTGGTCCAAAGTTTTGTTTGTTCCTAGTCTCTGCTTCTGCCTCCCCCTCTACCAGATCAGCTCCCTCCACGGCCACCGTCTGTTGGTGCTCCGCGGCTGGAACTGCTGTAGGAATCACGTGGAGGAGAGTACCCCCTTTCCATAGAAGAGGGAAGCCCTCGGTCTTGTCTGCCAACCCGATTGCGACCACTTGAGTAGAGATCACTTCGGCTGCTTGAGTAACTGTCTCGATTTCCATCATATCCATCCTGTGAGGGGCTGTAATCACCATAGCGACTGCTTCCACCATAAGATGGCGGGGGCCCTCGTGTAGTTGGAGCACTACGTGAGTTACCTGCAGGGTCATAACTCTCATATGAATCTCTGTAGGAACCTCCACTCAGGTGGTCTGAATAGTCACGATCCCAACCATATCCATCTCTATCACTATAGCCTCTTGACGGATAGTCATCTCGTGAACTGGAATGACCATAATCACGGTAAGTATAATCTCTTGGTGGGGGGCGGGCATAATCTCTTGTATCACGAGAATTTGGGTAATCTCTGCTTGAATAGCTGTCTTTAATGGAATATCCATCATCTCTTGGAGACAAATAAACACCTCTACGAGATGGCAGGGGTTCCCTCTGAGGTGGGCCTCTGTAACTATCTCTTCCACATGAAACAGGGGCTCTTCCTCCCATTCCACTACTGCAGCAAACTGGTCCTGAAGGGGCCGATCTTTTAGGAGGAGGACCCCCACTTCATGGTGGTGGCCCTCTTTTCACTGGAAGGGGTCCTCTGGAAGAACTCATGTTAAAATTCATGGAATAGCCACCATCATCCATGTGCCCATCATGTGAGGGAGGTCCCCTAGTTCCTCAACTTCCTCCTCTGCCTCCTCTAAGACCTCTGGGAGGGCCTCTTCTTCTTGGAGGTGGAGGTGGCTCACGTCTACCACTTTCAAATGATGGTTTGGTGGCTTGTTCCACCTTGATGGCTTTTCCATCTAAGGACTTTTCCATTCATGTCCCGAGCTGCATCCTTAGCATCTGCTGGGCTTTCAAATGTAACAAAAGCAAATCGTCTTGATTTATTGGTTTCTTGGTCTTTCATCCAGAGTACTTGCACGATTCATCCATATTTTCCAAATACTGCTTCAAGGGCTTTCTCATTTGTTTCTGTATTAAGCCCACCAATAAACAGCTTTCCTAGGCGATCTGCTTCAACCATTTTTTTTTCCTGGTGAGTCTGCAGGAAGATAGCGATGGTTTCAAGCTCCTATGAGCTCTGGGATAAGGGATTACCATGCAGCCCAG
The DNA here is from genome assembly GCF_000247695.1 of Heterocephalus glaber. The sequence goes on along the minus strand of NW_004624842.1, from coordinate 1,559,411 downwards.
GACAAGTGACTGTTACCAGGTAGGGGAACAGAAGTGAGGAGCCGCTAGCAGTACTGCGCAGCGAGGTGAAGCTATAAATTTGAGAGCTGATTATTAATTATTTTTTAGTATTTTGCAGTGCTGGAGATGGAACCCAGGGCCTCACACATGCTAGGCAAGTGTCCCACTACAGAGCACATCCCCAACCCAGGTGACAGTTATTGATCAATTCTGGAACGTAGGACTTGTCTGGGGACCTTGGTATGCACCAGTGTCCTTATCTCTCACATGGTGGGCTGTGCTTTTCCCGCCTCCCAGGGCAAGATCAGAGATGCTAGGGCACTTTGAAGACAATGGAGTTGGAGCTGTATAGAGATAGTTTTATGGCAGGAGGTGTCAAGCTAAGTCTGTCTATCTATGCTTTAATTTCATGAATGGTTAAATGTTGATTATCAACTATGGGGCGGGGGGGGAGTTCTTGCAAAGACTTGAAAAGTTCTTGCAAGTCGCTTCAGCCAACCCAGAGAGCCTGGCTTGCTGATGTGATGTGCCTTTTCCGTAGTTTAGTGCAGAGACCAGCAAATGACCCTTGGCCTGCTTTTGTAAAATGTAACTAGAACATAGTCCTGCTTATTTGGGTACCTATTATCTGTAGCTTCTTTTACTCTCCAACAGCAGAAGTGAGTATTTGAGACAGAGGCTGCCTGAGCCACAAAGCCTAAAACATTTTGTGCAGTGCATGATACCTATGACCACTTCCAAGGAGGAGTCTGCACGCAGGATCGCAAAGAGCATAATAACACCTGCCACTAGGAGGAGCAATCCAAGATGTCAACCCCACTGCATGGCTTGTACGCTTTGGGATGGCTGAGGAAGAGACTCACACAGGCATTAGAGAGGAGATGCTTTACTCACGTAGGGAAGAGACAGAGCAAGATCAGCTTCCTTAGTAAGCACTTGTCCTCCAGGGAGACCCTCTGGCTATGGGCAACCAAGGCTTACTATGGAGCTATTGAACCATCGCACAAGGGCCCTTCAAAAGAGTTTGTATTCCATAAACATTTTACTTTTCATGTCTATATTATGATTTTAATATTGTAGTAATTTTTCCAACTCCTGTATCTAAAAATAAACCATACTGCTGTGAAAAAAAGAAAGAAAGAAAAAGTTTGTATCTCTCTGGCTTGCTATAATATGTACTTCAGACCAACAAAGACACGATGGCTTCTGAATTACTGGGCTACTAATAATGTCTCCATGCATTTCCTAACATGCAAACTTTCAAAATCTCAGATGCTTGTGTTGGGTCATTTTCTCCCTGGCCCAGGCACCTACTGTCTAATAGTGACCAGTTAGATGTACATCCAGGCCCCAAACCAGGTTAGAAGCTGGGCATGGTGGCACATGGCTGTAATCCTAGCACTCAGAAGGCTGAATCAGGAGGATTGCTGTGAGTTTGAGCCCAGCCTGGGCTACATAGTGAGCTCAAGCCCAGGCTGAACTACATAGAGAGACCTTGTCTCAAAAAACAAAACAGGGCCAGGGATTTAGCTCAGTGGTGCTGTCACCTGCCTCACAAGCAAAAGGTCCTGAGTTCAATCCCTGGTACCAAACAAACAAACAAAAACAAAGCCAGGTTGAAATGCATTTCACTTCCCTGGATAGGAGCTCAGTGACACTGCTACCCTGCAGAATTTATTTCCACTTCAATTAAATTAGATTAGTCCACTTAGCATGCTCCAGGCTAAGCCAAAGAATCTTGAATTTGGAATCCAGTTGCTGTCCCAACTCAAATACTGTAGGACTGGTGACATTGGACACATCACATCTGGGCTTGAGGAGTATCTTCAGGAGCATCTAAGTATTTTCATATCTCCCTGGAAGCCTTCTCTCATGTTTAACAATAGCAACTGCATGGACAGGGAGCACTGGGGTAGTTATAAGCCAGGATCCGCCCCAGCCTCAAACGCTTGGGTTCAAGCCTCAACCTCATCACTTAACTAGCACTTTGGCTGGGGGATTTTTCTTCTCTGTATCTTGATTTCATCATCAGCATACTTGGAACAGTAACAATAGGCTCTATCTCAGAGGATTATGGGGACTTAAATTAATATTGCTCAAATAAGCCGAGCTACAAGGAAATAACTGTTTGCTTATACGGAACAGTGAGCACATAAACTCTGGGGAGAGTGAGCCTAAGATGAGGCACAGCTAGACTCAGCCTTTCTTCTCTGGAGGCCCTGCAGCGAGAACTGTGTCCTCCTAAGGTCACAGCTGTTGTGAGAAGATGCTGAGAAGGACGGATATCAGCCAATTGCAGGAGGGTGGCCAAACCTCAGATCCCAGTCCTCCAAGGAAGGACTGGAGGATCTGGAAGATGTAGCCTGCAGAAGAGGAGAGAGCAAGCATGATGTGGTCAGCTGCTGTAGAAGTAGATGGGGGCATGTAAAACTAGTCCTTACCTTGAGGCTAAAACTGGGGGCAAGGGCTGAAAGTTTCAGTGGGGAGAGCTTTAGACCTATTATCAGGAAGGCTCAGGCTCACTAAGGCTGGCTGACCCTTCTTGACTGGTAGGCTATTAGGAACTTCTTGATTATGGTAGAGAACTGAATGAGATGAATTATACAAGGTCCCTCCCAGATCCAATAGTACAGACTCTTAATGTTTCAGTTGGCTTTGAGATCAGACTACTGATAAGTGTGGCAGGAACAAAGTCACAGCTATTTTAAAGTTTAAAGGTTGCCAAGAATTTTATGAAAAGTGCCTGCCCAGATTTCCCAGTCTGGGTTGAAGCCTCTTGATGAAATTCTCATGGCCTGACATTGCTCTAAGGCCTGCCTCCTTCTCCTCCCATGAATTGTGGAGCACAGATGATGGTGACAGCTCCTGGCAAGGTTGGGAGTCAGCCCAGCCTGCCATGTCATGGGAAGGTAATTTGTCTGAGAGCTATCATTGCTTAAGAAATCAAAGTAGGCCCTCCAAATGCTTTTTTTTTTTGATATTTGCCGTGGTGGCCTGGGAAACTTCAGAAAGACCATCTAAACATGGCCCCTAGTTTGCCTGGAATGCAGTGGGATCTGGACTTCATTGAGATGGCCTGGAGGTCTGTGAAGTCATTCCCAGCATTGGCTTTCTTATCTGCCTTAGCAAAAATAGGCACGGAGATCTCTGGTTATGAGGCAATTAATGTTTATTAGGCTCTTGAATTGCATTACACCATGACCTGTTGTGCATGGTTTCAAATAAGCCATAGTCAAATGAAGCCCTCTCCCACCCCCACACCTACTTGACAGCAGAGAAACAGCCTAGAACTGACCTCCCTGTCTCTAGAGGTACCAACTAGAGCCTGTGAGAACACGGGACTGGGAGTAGGTAACAGAGGGGGCTCTTGTACCCAGCAGAAGAGGGCCAGCAAACATAATGACATTGAAGGGCTAGGAATGCAATGGAAGGAGGTCCTTTGGCCAGCTGGTGACAGAAAAGTGTGTGTGTGTATGTGTGTTGCCAGAACAGCCACTGCTTAGTTCAGCCAAGTGTCAACATGCTCAATTGCATTGCCAGATTGTATGATTTATTTAAAAGAAGCGGGAAACGTGGGTTTATATGTAAAAATCTCTCCATTTTTAAATTTTGGCAACTAATTTGCAGTTTTTGTACACCAATTTTTCAGTTGTGTAAGTAGAGTTACTCTCAGGTGAGTATCTATGACAGGAGTCTGCATAGCTGACCACAGTCTAGGTAAGAATCCCTCATTCTATGAACAATCTGTTAGTCTTTGATTAGAGAAGAGCCTGCATGTACCTTCAAGTTCATCTCATCTGGCACCTTGCAGCCTAAGATAGAGGAAAAGCACAGCCCTGAGGGTAGGCAGGCCCAGGCTCTGGGCCCAGCCCTGCCACTGACTCCCTGTGGGTCTTTGGGTAGGTCTCTGTCCTGCTTTGGCCTCAGTGACCCACTCTGGAGTTGGCCAGGACATTTTAGACCCCAGCTCAAATGGTCTAGGACTCTCTCTGAAAGGAGCTCAAAGTGGAGAGCTTTCAAAAGTAGAGCTGGTTCTTAATTTGGAGTTAAATGACTATTTTCTGGACTGATTGTGCATCTTTGGGTAGTTCTAAAACTAAGAAAAGAATTTACCAGCAAGGAAACTTCACCAGTGGCTGCCAGAATCTTTGTGCCAAAGTCTTAGGACTGACAGAGTGATCTGTGAGCAATCATCACATGCCATGGTGAAAGCTAGGTAGCGACAGGCAAGTGGGTCTTGTGACAAATGGAAAATAGCAGATGAGAGATTGTACCAGTTTCCTGGCTTCCAGTCTCTGTTCTTACCCTGTTTCTGGCCTCAATTTACTCTTCTGGAAATGAACAGGTTGGTGGCTGGTTCCTGAGCCCCCTTTGAGCCCTGGAGTTCTGTGATTTTAATGGATGTATGTATTCTAAGTTTGTAGCTTTACCATCTACCTAAAGACTTTAAGTTTTTTAAAAAGCTGTTTATTAAGTAGCCATTGGTGATGGGCATTATGGTTGCAGCTGGCAAAACCAAGCCCAATTCCTACCACATGGCAGTCTTGGTGACTATCACAAAAGGGAAACTGCTTGGGAAAAGTGCTGACAAGAAGAATGTGTTTTCCGTGGATGACTCAGAGCTAGTTGGGTGGATAGGGACAGCTCTTTGGGAAAGTGACTTCTGAACTGAGATCCAAAGGTTGTTAGGACCCAACCAATAATGAGGGTCAGGTAAGTGAACAGGAAAAGGAATGGGTTCCTGGGAGGCAGGCAAAAGGTTTATTCAAGGCCCCAAAAGAGGCCATACTGTGGGTACACAAAGAGCAAGGGGAGTCCTCTGTGCAGTGCAGCTGGTGAGGTTCAGGGTCATCCAGAACCTGTGGGATCTTGTGATCCACAGAACAGATGTGGGTCTTGATGCTGAGACTCCTGAGAAATGTCCGAAGGATTTCCAGCAAGAAAAGATGGGACCAGATCTGTGCTTTGGTGATTTCCCTGGATGTGACTGGAAAGAGACAGGTGGTATGGGAGGGGTGGGGTGGGGCTTGGGGAGCAGAACAGAGGCAAGGGGACCAGTGAAGGCTAGAGAGACACAATGGGTGTCTGGCCAAAGTGGTGGTACTCGAGGAAGTCTGAGTTGTCATATTTGAGAGCTATTTAGAGTTTTGAGTCTATAAGGTCCATTGATCAGGAAACAAACCAGCTAGTTGGGGTGCTGAGGCCAAGACCTGGCTCCCCAGGCAGGTGCACTGGAGAGTGAGTCAGCCTGAGATCTGCATGTGTCAACAGCTGCCAGCCCCAGCAGCAGCCCCAGGAAGTGGGCAACTTCCAAGGTGACCCTAAGTGATCCCCATTTCCTGGTTTTCACACTCCTTGATAACCCCTCCCTGAGTGGACGGCTTCACCTAATTAACTTGAGTCTAACAACAGCAACAGAGATACATCGGAAGCCATGAGTGAAGATGTTGGACAATAAAAAGGCCATGACTGCCATCCTTGGTGCCTGCCTTTACCCTCTCCTGACAACTTTTGCTGGGGAAGCTGGCTGACATGGTGTGCAGCAGCCCAGTGGAGAGGTCCATGTCATGGAGCTCAGGAGTGGGTCTTTTGAGGCTGGCCAGCAGCTGTGTGTGTGAATTGGGAACCTGATCCTTCCCTAGTCAAATCTTGAGTTAACTGTCACTAAGGCATGATGGCTTGATTTCAGCCTCAAGGAAAGCCTTGAGTCAGAACCACCCAGCTAAGCCACTTTCTGATTCCTGATACTCGGAACTGAGAGTATTGTTTCTTGTTTCTAGCCACTTAGTTCTGGGGTCATTTAAGCAGCAATAGGTGATCACCACAGCCCTTCCCCAAATGCTGTGTTCTCGCTTCCCTGAAGCTGGGAAGGGAAGAGTTAACCCCAGAGGCTGGCATCCAGGTGGACAGCAAGGTTAATGCCTCCAGCTTGAGGGACAGTTCATTACAGAGTTATCTCTCTGGGTCTGCTGCCAGCTGGGGCCAGCCTTCCAGTGGTGCCTGTCAGAGGAGAGGCCCTCCTTGGGGTAGGAGGATGCATTCTTGAATCTCACAGATTTATTAGTGGCCTTGCCACTCTGCATCTGTTCACAATGTGCCAGCTGTGAGTACACCCAGCAAAGCCACCTGGCCCATGTCCCCTGCCAGGGGTCAGGTCTGCTGTGACTTCTCCACCCTGGCCGTGGGTTTGATGTCTTAGGAGTTTGGAAGGAGGGACTGAGAGGCTACTACTGATAATAACTAAGCCAGCTGTTGAGGAGCCTTGCACCCTCCACACACTTATCCCTCTGAAGCAGTTTACAGTTTACATTTACAACAATTTCTGTCAAATAAAAATGTTATGATGTGCCCTCGCCAATGTTATTTATTAGATTTGGGACCTTGTGACTTCTAACTTTATGACCATGAAAGGTAAATGTTTTGAATTGAGCAGCTCTGACAGCTCAACTAAAGACACTCACAAAAGAGGACTTTCAGAATTGCTTCAGAAAGTGGCAAAAATGATGGGCTAAGTATGTTAAAAGGGAAGTATTTTGAGGTAGATTAATTAAAATGTGCTTTTGTTGTAATATCTTTTCAAAATTTAAACATCCCCTTTCAATCCTCTCCATGACCTTACTGGAACAGGAATACCTCAGCCCATTTTGCAGCTGAGAAAGGTTGTGCCCAAGATCATGCAGCTGGAAAGCATAGGGCTGTACCTCTGAAGTCTGCATGCTCTTCAGGCCCACCTCTGTGGTAAGAATGGTGGGCTCAGTGCTGTAGTGGTTTGGGAGAGCTGTCTGGGGGGATAGAGTGGAGAGCTGAGTGGGCAGACTCTTGGTCCCCTGCCTGTTCTAGTGGATGCAGCTCTTCTAATGTATGTTATGCCATTAGGGGCCCCTGGAAAGTTTCATATGAAAAACAGAGTTACAAAAACAAAACAAGGGGCATCCCATTTGGGATCCCTCCTGTCTCTCAGGAGCTATTCTTATTCTCCATTCCTATTCCCTAATACATTTTCTTACTCTAAAACAAAACAAAACACAAAGCTGATAGCACGTGTGCTCTGGACTGAGAATGTTCTGGTCCCGAGTGTCTATGTACTGAGTGACCAGGAGCTCACAGTGGTCCTACCTTGTGGGGATTTATGGGGGACTCAGTGAAGTTAAACATGGAAAACCCATAGTACAAAACTAGACAAAAATGCTCAATGTGTTGTTGCTTTTTCCAAGGATTTGTATATGTAAAGGGGGTCTCTGATGCTGGAAAAACATTCCTTCAGGCAACATGAGCCTCTGAAGTCTTCTGACAAAGACTCCCTCAACTTTGTGCTTGGGGACTGGCCCTGCTGGCCCCAGATCCCCACACTCATGGAGTGGCACACTTGGCCAGAGAGCTCACTCTAGGGGCTGAGTCTGCTGGGGAGGAGATAAGAGGGAAAAATAGCTGTAGATTTTCCCTGGATGCAGAGGTCGTGTGGCCAGTGATAAGATTAGGATTGCTGCAACTATTTCCCGGAGCCATAAATCTTTGCTCATTTTATCAGTTAGTACCGCAGGATTAAGCTGACTTTGAGAGGAGCCAAAAGAAAGGAGAGAGGCTGACTCCCAAGCTGAGTGCAAGAGCTAAGCCCCCCCCCC
>NW_004624842.1:1528825-1551689 GCF_000247695.1 Heterocephalus glaber | reverse complement strand
GTCGGGGGCCGGGTCGCGTGGCAGTCGCGGAACCTTCCTCTTGGGACCCCGCCCCACCCCGCACTCTTCCTGTGGGCCCAGGCTCCCCCCCCCCCCCCCCCCCCGGGAAGCACCAGCCTTTCCCTCTGTGGCCAAGTACTTTCTGCAGCACCCCTGGAGGCAGCCCATCCTGTCCCTGCCTGAACCCTTCAGGTAACAGGTTATTTGTTTCCAAGAGGTTCACCTCAGGATGTTCACAAGGGCTTCTTGTCCTCTGTGAATAAATGTCTTTCCCAACAGGTTCATTCAGTAATTCAGGGGGTCTTTCAGCACATACTGTGTGCCAGGCTTCTCTTAGAGAGGAAATGACTCCGTGTTGAGCAGGATGAAATCCCTACTCTCAGGCTGCTTAGATGTGGTGCAGGAAGACAAGATACAACAACAGATGGTTTCCAACCTATGGTGGCTTGACCTATGCTGGCTCAGTGACAACTTTTCAGCTCTATGATGTGTGAAAGTGGCACATATTCAGTAGAAACTATACTTCACACTTTGATTTCTGATCTTCTCCATACTAGCAATATGTGCGGCAATCCTCTTTTGAGATGCTGGGCAGTGGTAGTGAGCTGTAGCTCTTAGCCCAGGATCACAAGGGCTAACAACTCGTATAGACATACAATGATGTTCAGTAGGTTATTTATATTCAGTGCATTTTTATTTATAATACTTTCAACTTACAAAGGATTTATCTGGATGTAATCCCACTGGAAATATCAGGTGATAATAAGTGCTATGACAAAAATAGGTGGCATGATGTAGAGTGACTACCCTGGAGAGGGTAGACAGAGAAGGCCTGTCTGAGACATTTAAGTGCAGGCATAGATGACAAGAAGAAACTAGCTAAAGGCCAGGAATGGTGGCACATTTCTGTAATCCCAGAAATCTGAGAGGCTGAGGCAGGAAAATGGCAAGTTTGAGTCCTGCCTGGACAACTTGGAGATCTACTGAAATCCTGTCTCAAAAATAAGCAAGTTTTTAAAAAGGCTGGGGATATAGCTCAGGGTGAAAGCCCTGGATTCAAACCCTGGTACTACCACCACCACCACCATTAAAAAAAAAAAAAAGGCTATGGCAGATCATGTTTTTCAAAGACAGCTGCAATAATATCTCCCATCCCACCTGTCCCCCTGCAAGGTAATTTGACTTCCTTATCAAGAGATGGAGTCTGTCTGTTCTTTGGTTCTGATAGGACCCATGATGTTTTTGGCCAATAAAATATGGCAGAAGCAATGCTGTGTCATTTGGATGTAACTTCTCAGGAAGCTTTTGCTTTTGGATTCTTGGAACTCTGTTTCTTAGGCCATTATCTTTTGGAACCCAGCTGTCATGTTGTGAGAAGCAGAAGTCATAGGAGTGTCCAAGTATGGGCATGGCTCCAGCTGGGCTCCCAGCTGCAGAAAACATTGACTTCCAGCCACATGAGTGAGCTGCCCAGAGCATCCAGCAGCCCCATGGATCCTTCCAAGGACTGTAGCCCACCCTCATTGACTGCAGCTGCAAAGAACCCCCAGCTGGACCTCAGAATGAGAATAAATCACTGTTTTCAGTAACTAACATTTGAGGTGGCTTCTCCTAAAGTAAGAAATAAGTGGACCATCAGCATCAAGACAGATAGAACAGCTTTGTGCATGGCCCTGGGAAAGAGTTTTGGGTATTTGAGAAACAAAAAAGTCAAGTTTGGCTAGAAAATAGTGGGCACCTGGGAGTGGCAGGCCGGCATACATGTGCCAGAGCACAGGGAAATTCTGAATGGTTTAAATAGGGCACACAGTCATTGGATTTCTGCCTTGAAAAGACCTCTCTGACTTTTGAGAGGAGAATGGGTTGTAGGTAGCAGAACAACAACACTGGAGGCTGCTACACTGGTGCAGGTGGGAGATTCTGTGACATGGACCAGGGTGGTCACTGTGGGAGTGATGAGACAGTCATAGACTCTTGCTACTCTTGGGAGGCAAATCAACTGCACTGGATGGCTTGGATGTAGATCAGGGCAAAATGATTAAGGGCAATTTGTGGTGTGTCTTGAGCAATTGAATGGATGGTGGTGCCAGTTTCTGATATGGGGTAGATCTAAGAAGGAGCAGGTTAGGAAAGAAAATCAAGGACCCTCTTTCATCCATGTTAAGTCTGAGGTACTCAGGAGCCTCCTAGTTAAGATGTCAGTACACATTTGGTGTTTAGTGGTGAGGTTTGGGGTAGATCTTTACTTTGTGGATGATATTTAAAGTTATAAACAAGATGCGTTCACCAAGGACATGCATGTAAGTAAGGAAGAGAAGCAGTCTGAGGACTGAGCTCTCAGACTCTCCTGAGGGTCAGGAGGAAGAGCCACCAAAGGAGACTGGGAAGAAGTGGCCAGTGAGGTTATGAGGAGGGCCAGTGAAGGAAATAAAGAGGACATGATCGATTATGTCAAATGCTGCTGTTTAACAAGATAAAGATGCAAAGTGATCATAGGTTATGGCAACCTGGTGGCCACTGGTTAAAAATATTTGCCTCCCTTCTCTATTGAACATATGTCTACCAGGCCCCTCCCCAGTGGGGGTATACTTTTTCTCCCTGGATGAAAGCTGTACCATATGCCTTATATTAGCCAATGGAACATGAGTAGAAGTTGTATGTCTGCTTCACAAACAGAAATTGTAAGTGTTGTCATCATATGGTTCTACCATGGCTCTTGCCACCAGACCCATGACACTGGCATGTCCTACATAGGGGTGTCTTTTTAGTCTGGTTTTCAGAATAAAGAATGCATGAAAAGGAGATGTAGCTAGCCTGCAGTGCATATTAATATGAGAAAAAAAGACATCTTTGTTGTTTTAAATCACAAAGATTTTGAGGTTGTTACTGTAGCATAACTTAAGCTGACTGACACTATTTATGTATGTACCCCTCATCAATATGTTGTTGTTTAAGGTAGAGATACTGTTTAGTCTAAATAGAATCGTATCATGTGCAACCTCTTGTGTCTTGTTTCTTTTGCCCAATATTGTTTTTAAGAATCATTTATGGTGCTTGCAGCTATAGTCCATCCATCCATTTTCATTGTTAGGTAGTATCTTATTGAAAAATGTATTCCAGTGCACAGTTCTGTTCTACTGTTAAAGGACACTTGAATTATTTGGTGCTACTATAAATAGTGATGTTATTAGTATTCTTGGACATGTTCTTGCACATGTTCATGAGTTTCCCTAGGGTACAAGAGTGGGATTGATGGGGGATACAGTATGTGTAGCTATAATTTTAAGAGAAATTGTCCAATAGCCTTTCCTAAACTGTACCATTTTAAACTCCTACCAACAATTTATGAGAGTTCCTGTTGTTCCACATCCTTAAGAACATTTGATAGACAGTCTTAAATTTTAGCCAATTGTGTGGGTATGTATTATTTAATATTGGATAAGTATTTGTTGTTAAAGCTCATTTAAAATTTAATTTATATTTTTCTGTTTATAAAAATATCTTTCTATAAGACTATTAGACAGTTGGATTTCCTCTTTTGTGAAGTGCTTGTATACCTCCCCCCCTTTTCAACTGGGTTGTCTATTTTTTTCCTTTTTTAAAGTCATTCTTTATATAATCTAGAAAGTCTTTCACCACTTATACCAATAACCTCTAATATCTTCTCCCACTCTGTGGCTATTGTTATACACATTATAAGATGTGTCAGTAAGAAATGTTCTTAGTTTTAAGAAGTCAAGTATATAAATCTTTTCCTTTACAATAAATGCTATCTGTGTCTTGTTCTTTGTTTGCTCTTAGGTCATGAAGATTTTCTCCTATATCATGTCCTAAAAACATCCACAGTTTGATCTGTGGTCTACCTGGACTTGATATCTAGAATTGGGCCCAATTTTGGGTCCAATTTCAATTTTTCCATATGGATACTCAATTTCCCCAAAACTCTGTATTTATGACATTATTCTTTTCCCACTAGTTAGCAGTGCTTCCTTGGACATAAATCGGATGTTATAAAGATAAGGTTTGACTGACTTTTCCACTAAATCTTTTTTTTTTTTTTTTTTGGTACTGGGGATCGAACTCAGGACCTTGCACTTGCGAGGCAGGCAATAGAGCCACTGAGCTAAATCCCTGGCCCCACTAAATCTTGATATTAGGGAAGAGCAAGTCTTCCTAAAGTCTTCTTTATTCTTCAAAGAGAATCTTGGCCAGTTTTAGTCCTTTATATTTCCATGTACCTTTTAGAATCATGTTTTCAGATTCCATGAAATCTCTTTTGTGATAGAGATTTGATGAAGGCTACAGATCAATTTAGGAAGAACTGATAACTTTACCATATTAGATCTAATAATCCACTAACTTGGCACATTCCCTTTTTCATTTAGATTTTCTTTAATGATTCTCAATAAAGTGCTGCAAGTTTCCCAATCCAGGTCTTGCATGGATTTTGTTAAATTTATTGATATAGCTATAAACATCTTTAATTTTAAAACTTTCTTATTGCTATTGTACCAAATTTTTATTTTTGCAGTTTTAAGGATTGAACCCAGGGCCTTGCACATACCAGGCAAGCATTCTACCACTGAGCTATACCCTCAGCCCTGAAATACATTTATTTTGTATTTAATAAGAGTGCTAAATTTTTGTATTAATTCTATTAACATAGCAATAGATTATTTTGGGTTTTCATCATTATATCATTTTTGAAAGATGATTATTTTGTTTCTTCCCTAAATCTTACATCTTTTATTTCTTTTTCTTGCCTTACTGCCCTGAGTAATACTGCCATTAAAGTGTTGAATAATTACTGGTGTGGTGGTGCATGCCTGTAATCTCAGCCTCAGGAGGCTGAAGCAGGAGGATTGCCATTGAGTTTGAGGCCAGCCTGGACTACATAGTGAATTCAAGGCCAGCCTGAACTACATAGTGAGACCTTGTCTGGAAGAAACAAAAACAACGAAGAAACAAATATTGAATAATATTGGTCTAGTGGGCATCCCAAATCTTTCAATATTTTACCATTAATTATGTTAGCTACAGATACAATCTTTATATTAAATTAATGAAGTATCTTTTTGTACACAATTTCCTAGATTATTTTAGTTTTTAAATCATGAAGAAACATTAAGTTTTTATCAAATATTTTTGCACCTATTGATATGATCATGTTGTTTTTGTTGTTTAATCACTTTATGTGTTACACTATGTCCTAGTCACTTTCCTGGTGTCTAAGATACAATACCCAACACCCAGAAATTAAAGGAGGAGAGGCTTATTTTGGCTGCCAGTTTCAGTGGGTTCATTCCATGATTGGCCAGCTCCAAGGAAGAAACAGTGTGGTGAAAGAGCCCTGTGGAAAAAGCTGCTCATGTTGTGGTGGCCAGGAAGCAAAGAGAGCAAAGGGAGGAGTCAGGGAAGGAGATACAGCCTTCTAGGCGAGCTCCCAGTGTCCTGCCTCTTCTGACCAGGCCCCACCTCCTAACAGCACATTCTACTTCTGAGCTCACCAGTGGTTAAACTTACCAATGAGCAGTGCCGGGGATTTAGCTCAGTGGTTCCAATGCCTGCCTCGAAAGCCTAAGGTCCTGAGTTTGAGCCTCGGTACCAAAAAAAAAATAAATAAACTCACCAATGATCTTAGCATCCCCACAATCCAGTCACTTTCCAAACACATGAGACTTTGGGGGACACCCCAGATCTAAACCACAACACATTCATTGGTTTAATTGATCCTGCCCACCCCCAGCTGAGGATTGAACCCAAGACCTTCCATGTCCTAAGCAACCACTCTCCCAACTGAGACATACACCAGCTCTAATTGATTTTTTAACATTAAATCATCCTCGAATTCCTAGGATTAGCCCCTTATTGTTGTGGGAGATTTTTGTTTGCTTTTGTTTTTTAGGTTCACTAAATTTATTTTTAAAGTCTTAGGTTTTTCTTAGAAGAGCATTACATCCTACACTCTGCTCTGAACAGATGCCAGGAACATGTGGACTATTGTGTCTGCCCTGTCCCAAATGTTTACAGTGACCATAAAGAAAGGTGTTTATAATAATTCCAAGGGGATGTGTTTTAAACCACCAAGAGCAAGCAAAAAATAAAATTCACTCACTCTGCTGCTGTTTTAAATTTCAGTGTTAGTTTTTGCATACCCTTCCCTCCAACCCTGTTTGTAAGAAATGAAGATGTTGTATGTAGTGAACAGCAAAGATCTCCCTACATCTCAAATGCAGAACAACTATAATGCAGAGGAAAGTTGGCTTTTTAAACAGGAGATTTTTTTTTTAAATGCTGAATTTCTTCAGTGCTTTACTAGTCTTAGAAAAACTTTCCAGAATGTTGCTTCACACTGTTCCAAAGAAAATATTGTGCATTCTCTGTCTGGTACAGTCCTGTTATGGTAATGATCCAAGCTTTGGATCCTTCTAAAGCTTCATCAGTTTTGATAGAAGCTTCTGACTCATGATGGATTTGTTTAATCTGCTGACCACCTTTGACAGTAATAGATTCAGCTATATCTTAGGAATAGTTACTTGTGTAGTAATAATCGGTCCACCAAGATCTCCATGTGAGGCATGACCCTCTGTGAAGGAATTAGCATCTTTTTTTTTTTGAGTAGGAAGATATTTATTGATAGGAAAGCTCCTGAGGGGCAGGAGGGGTCCCGAGTGAGTAGCCAAAGACCCCACTTTACAGAGAAGTTTTTTAGGGTGAAACCCACATGAGTACAACGTGGGCCATGGCCATGAACATCCAATAGGCTTACAAGTATAGTCACTTATGTAATGGTGGTCCAATTGGGAAGCAAGTCACTTTGTAAGCATATAAGGACTTTCAGTAAGGTTGGAGGTCAGGGATATTTCCTGGAGAGGCTGAGTTAAGACCTTGATGCCCCCCCAGGTGATTTATACCCATTTAGAATATCAATCACTGCTATTTATCCCCACGGGAAGCACAAGGTCATGTAGTTTCTCTCCTTTTACAATTCTGGCCTTCAGTGAATGTGCCTTGGGCCACAGTTGTCCTCTGTGCAGAAAGCCCAGCCCTGTATAACTGGCTGTAATATTTATAACTAACTTAGCTGTCTACAATACCAAGAGCCCCCAATAACCTTCCAGCAAATCCCCTTGGTTTAGGTTGGTCTGTCCCTTTCTGTGCATACAGTCAGGAAGTCTAATTGATGTAGTGCTGTGGTTTGTTTCACCTTTGTCCTGGCCTTCTTGAAGACTTAGCCCTATCTGACTGCCTATAATATTTCTACCTAGCTCATCTATCCATAATATTCCTCCCTCTGAAGAAGTATCCCAAACTGCCATGAGGGAACAAGGGGTGAAGACTGCTCAAGCTACTTCAGGCTGAAGGGGGTTGTAGTTGTGGTTGGCAGTCAGGGTTACCCTCCAGAAGGTCTATCTAAAGGTCCTCGATAGGCATCACATGTTTCCATCATGGGTAGGCATATAACTTTAAGTTTGGAGGAGACAAGGCCAGAAAGACAGTTAAGTATACGTGGGCCAAACAATGAGATCAACAGAAATATTATGAGTATAGCCAACAGATGTTTCCACCAGGAAGAGTTAGTACTAGCCTTCCACAGGGAGGATAAGGAGAAGTCCCAGGGAACTTCAGAATCCGTCATCAATTATGAGTTGTTTATAAGGTTGATCTGGTGGATCCTGGTAAAAGAATTCTAGCACTTTTGTCATTGGTTCCATTTGTATGACTGGAGTGTGGCAGCCTCTAGGCAAGAATAAACAAAACTTTTAAGAAATTAGAGCATGTATAATCTAAGCATGAGCACACTAGAATGGAAGGGCAGGTTGGGAAGAAAGTCACACTTTGGAATTGAAATAGTGATTGTAACCTGCTGGCTCTTATAGATTCTACCATAGCTTTTTCCTAATGATCCATAACTGTGGTCACCTACTGGTGTAGCTAGAAACTGCCAGAAGGGGACAGTGACTGGAGCCCCTTTTTATATCTAGCTTTATTACTGTCACATTATTTTATACCTCTTTTGGTTATTCTTTTCTGTTGGGTGTTTAAGACCAAGTTAAAGTGAGACCTGTGTTGATTAATATGAACCTCTTGCTATCTATCAAGGTCAGTTAAGTCTCCTCAGGCATTACTTTGGAACCATGCATAAAGCTTCTCAGCTCCTCTGTCATTGTCAGCCGCCAGGATGGGTCATGGCCTTGCTTGACCGTGTTGCTTTCAGTGAAAGCATGGGAGACTTTTCCCCCTTTGTGACCTTCCTTTGGCACACATTTGTCCTCTGGTGCCCAGCAATCTCCCTGCTCAGGAGGTTGAGTGACTTACCAAAGATGTAGGATCCTGTAGGAAAGGTTCCTTTGTGTCCTGGATCTTTGTTGACCTTGAGGGGCCAGGGCCAAAATATTGCCTGTCCTCTTAGCCCAGTTACCTTTTTAGTTTTGGTCTCCAAACTTTAGTTGTTGAACACCCAGAAGAGAAGATCAGTGATTGATATAAGTATTTCAGTAGGAGCAGTGAGCTTAACTATTATAATAGTTAAGACATCAAGCACTTTTGAAGTATAAAGCACATTTAGAGGGCTGTTATTTCTTACCAACCATGGTTGTTTTAGTAGTTGAATCCCTGCAGACTGTTAACAGACAACAGTTTTATATTATAGAGAAATTTAAGATCAAGAGCTACACATAGTAGTTTAGGATGACAATAGTGATGACATTTTCTTTGTGACACTAACATGTCCATCTTAGTTTGGAATACTCTTTTAGTCAAACACCTACATCTGATCACAAGACATTAAATGACATAAAGAAAACTCTTATTTGTTATCCTTTAGTAGGATGCCATCTAAAGAGAACATACATATTGGCCTATAAATGTATCTTAGGAGTTCATAATGTCTAGCCTCTAATTTTAGTGTGTGATGTTGTTTCAACTGTTTGAGTGAACATCCCTAAGTGTGGTGACACATACAATATACATCACATAAGTTCTTAAGAAGACTATTATTTGACTGGTTATCTCATTTTGGCTTGACATGTACCTCTTATCACAAGTAGCTGGAGTGCTAGGGAAAGGCAGATACCTGAGTCAAAAAAGATCATTACCATAGACAATATCTTAGAAGACCTGTATACCCAGAAGGCATGGATGTATATACCATGAAATAACATGAGTATCAGTTACATGAAACTCTTTGTCCCTTAATTTTGTTTTGTACTGAAAACATTTTAAATAAAACCTTGTTTTCCCACAGAAAACTTAGACCATGACCAATGTATACATATCACAGTAATATGTTTAGCAATGTATTTCCCACAAGGCTATGGAAATTATTGGGGTCCCCTTTGTGAACAAAGGCTGGAATAATTTTTTCCAGGCAGCTGCTCCTTTATTTACCAAGGAGAGACCTGTCTGGTAGTTTTCCTAAGCCCAAGAGTCTTTATTTAATTATCTTAACAAATTTTTAGATGGTCTGTGAGAGCCAGATCACAACAGTCAACACATTATTTTGACCAATGAGAGATTCCCAAGTTATACATAGACAACAATATGTACTGTATTTGTAAAACCAGTTGACAGTATTTGGGTATTTGGATCATTTGGCAACCTGGGGGAAGCATGTTTTAAATTATATTTATCTATAAGCCAACTTGAATTACAGGCAGACATCCAAAATGCCAAAAGAAAAAAACTAAAACATAACAGCTGTATGTGTTTTAACAAATCGAACAGACAGAAACACACATAAGACAACTTGTTTATAAAGGAGAGTGCACTCAGATGCATTTGGCCAAGTTGAATTATAATAAATTTTATAATTTTTAGATTTATAACTATGAATAAAACTAGTCAGAACTTTGTAGATTAACAGAGATCTCTTGCAATAAGAATTAAAAGGAATAAAAATCTACACCTGTGAAATGAGGCAGGTGGTGGCACCACTGAGCTAGATCCCCAGCCCTAAAGATGGTTTTAAAACAAGCCTAATGTTGGCAGCTTATCTGACTGGAATACCCAGCTACACAGGCTTCTCATTGTTGTTTTTATAGCCATAGTTGTTTGATAGCCACATGTAATTGTTTCCTCTAAAGGGACAAACTGTTAAATATCTTCAGGCAGTGCACTTAGGCCAGGTTTGGGTATAGAAGAGACTAGGTGACATTCTTTGGAGCTAAGTATGAATTTTAAACGGTGAGGGAAGAAGACCTGTCAAGACTCCAACCTGCTGTGCTGCAGATGTCTACCTATGATAGTTTTTTCCATTTTGAAGAAAAAAAAAAGGAAAAGAAGGCATCCCTGTCGATCCCTCTTGTTCTGTGCCCAATCTAAGGTGTCCCTTAGACTTTATCTCATCCAGTGCCTGTCATGGATGACTAGAGGTGAGGAAGTGGCCAGAGCCAGGTTACCTATTCTTACTATTCTCTAATTTGCCTAAGGGCTGAAAGGCAGATAAATCTGGGCTAAAACTTTTACATTTATTCCTTGAGAGTTTCAAGATTAAACCTAGACTAGTTTTCTGTATGGTCCAGAGATAAATGAAGGTCATCAGTTTTACTCTGGAAGGATTCCAGGGAGGGGAGACTCACCATTCTGGAAGCTTTGTCTTCAAATCCAGCAGCCACAGAAGAGAGAAGTGGCTCAAGCCAAACACTGTTCAGAACTGTTATTTCTCAGGGAGTGAAAAAGGGACAGAAGAGTGCCTTTAAGCATGGCACAAGAACTAAATCTTAACCATCTCAGGTGCAGAAGGACAGGTGCAGTAGGATCAGGAGCTTTTCCAGAGTGGATCTGCGATCCTTAGCAAAACATGTCTCCAGAGACAAAAACTATGATTGACTCCAACTGAATTATCAAGCAGGAAAATCAAACCAATAGTCAAAGAACCTGAATGGCTGCTTTTTGCCTCTTGAAAGAGAATAAAGGTGTCCTAACTACATTGTTTAGGGCTTTTTAAAATAAATTATTTTGAATCCATAATATTTAATTGATGACAGAAATACCCTACAGGCTATTGAGCAGCTCTCTGATCTTGTAGAAACACTCCCAAAGCCATGTCTCACCTTTTATTAGCATACAAACTGAAATGGTGTCCTGTAGGCAGGCACTTAGAAGTGCTTGTTTGAGCTTCTGGAATGCGGTCTGGGAACCAGGTTCCCAGGTTAAAGTATGGCTGTCTTTTGGGTTTTTTATAAGCTAATAGAGGGGTCATGCAATCTCATTACATCCTGTTTTCTGAAGGCCACAAAAGCCTGTAGTTTCAAGGAATGTCCTTAGCTGTTTTAGAGTCTTGGGGCTGTGGAAAGGAAAGAATTGGTTTAATTCTTTCTTCCCCCAGACTTTGGGTTCCCTTAGATGTAATAAGGTCTAAATATTTTACCTCAAGGCTGCAAAGTTGTGCCTTAGATCTAGAAACATTATAACCCCTGTCAGAAAATTCAGCAGAGCCAAAGTCTTGGCTAGAAAGCTCTTCTGAGAAGACAGATAACATTACAATACCTATATATTATAAGTCTGTGACTTTGGGAAAAAACTATAGTATTTTCTTTTATCAAATCAGGATCTAGGTATGTCTTCATCTTTTTCCTGATAAATTGTTGACAATTGAAAATAATTGAAGGGCTTAGTTGTCATCTTTCTTAGATCTTCCAAAATACATGCCTGAAAATGTCTTGTATTTTAATCTATTTGATTGACAGGCCAGTAGGGGCTTCTACAGAAACTGCTTGTGTTCTAGCAGGAACCAGTTGTTTCCTTGGTTCCCTGTCTTTTGAGCTTCAAAAATTAAGATAATATTTGTCTCTATATATAGTAGCAGCTTGTAATAGTAGTTGTCTCTCAATATTTGATTTAAGAGCAACATTACATCTTTCTAATCTAGTCCATAGGTCTGAGTAAGTTCTTCAAAGACCTCAGTGTACATATCAAGATCATCTAAAAACTTTTATATCTCATTTGACCTGTCTTAGATCATTGAGAGAAAAAGATACATGAACATAGGTAGTCCCACATTTGCCATTTACTTCCTGGAAGGGATATTGTCTTTGAGGGATTTGAACAAAATTAGCTATGGGTAGCTATAGTTCTGTAGAGGTTTTAATTATAGCTGGCTTGGGAATTTCACTCTTAGATTTTAAAGGATAAGTGGGAGGGATCTCAGGCTCTAAAGGGTAATTGGAAAATACTTCAAGTTTGGCTGGTAGGTGGAGCTTTCACGGGGATTGCCTCAGAAACTTTGTCCTCAGGGTCCAAAAGTCAGGGTGGGAAAACCTCAGGTTTAGTGATAAGGACCAGAGGAGTCTGGTCTTCCTGTGGCTTATATATATATTTTTTGTACTGGGGATCAAACTCGAGTCCTTGTGCTTGTGAGGCAGGCAGCAGAACCAATCCTGTGGCTTATATTTACATTTTGCACACAAATCAGGATTATCTCTTAATGCAAAAAAAGATCTGGACATAAGGCAATTCTGACCATCTTCCCTCTTTTTTACAGTATAATTCTAGTTGTGAAATGGCATCATAATTAATACTTCCTTCTGCATTCCATCCTGGCTCTAGAGGATAGGCAGGCCATGCATGGGTGCAGAAGAACGTTAGGCTGTTCTTCCTCAGTATGTGAGGATCGAACTTCTGCCAGTGTTTAAGAATATATTCCAAAGCAGTAAGAGGCTTTGACTTGACATTCCCACATTCTGGAAAACACAAATGGAAACAAGGCATCCCTACGATTCTGATTGATTCCTTTTGCTCCTAGAGTGTCCTCTAGGATCACAGGTCCATGGCAGGTGGTTTCTGTCTGGAGAGAGCCCAGAAGGTAAATTGGACTAGAGTAGCCACCCTTTACCAGCACACAATCTTACCTTCCCCAGGGAACTTGTGTTCTTACTCTTGTATGAATTTCAAAAGCCCAAGATACAATTGATTTTAGTTGTAAAATCATGTGTTTTTGAAGGAAACATCATTAGCCAAACCAGTAATCAAAAGTATCTAAGTCACTGTTTTGTAAATCTTTGAGAGAGAATGAGGCAGATAGATTAAAGGGCTATGCCTTTTTCCTGCAAAAGAGACTGCTTTTAGAGACAGAAGCAGACCAAAGCCTCAAGGGATCTTTGCCCCCAAAGAAAACCACCAAGACTTTTGTGCTATCTGATCACCTAGGTAACCTCCAGCAGCAAGACAAAGACTACACCTTGTTCAAAGTTCACACGGCACATTCATCAGGTTTCCACAAGCACATAGAAGAAGAGAAAAGCTGGCTGAGATCCCTTTTATTCCTAGTTAGCAAAGCACAAATGCAAACCATTTCTCTGTCAGCTGTTCCATGTAAAGCTGTCTAGTAGTAAAGGAGCCAAAGAGTTCTAAAGTTAATTCCCAGGAGCTTTGGAGTTTCCAGCCTATTAGAGATTTGTCAAACAATCTCTACTGAGTTACTGTTTTCTATTTGTGCCTATTGTACTAGCAGAGAGAGAACAGTCCCATCCTGTAGCTCAACTCTTAATGGAGGCTTGAGAAAGGGCCCTACCAGCATCATTTCAGGTCACTCTGAGACAGAGGCTATCTGATGATCACTGGAAGGGTTACCTTTCACCTCACTGAGGAGTCAAATTAGGAGACAATACTTATGTGGAGATTTTTCTACTGATTACCCATTCGGGCTGTTGGGAGCCAGTTTCCCCGGGGGACCTTCAAGCATCTGCCAAAGAGTAGCCCTGGCCATGACCTCTCAGTTGTCACTCCAGTTTTCACTAGTTCCACGCAATCAGACTTGTCTCCTGAAAGGAATCTAGCTGCCTGTCTTGCCAGCATTTAGTCTACAATTTATTAGCCAAAGTATTTTCTCATACATAAATGATAAGAGCCAGACCTATGAAGAGGGAGAGAAGATTCTTCCCTAAACTAAATGTGTTTTGGTCCCTTAAGTGTTGTGCTTACAGAAATAGCTCCTCTGGTTTCACCCAGAAGTTGGTTCTTTCCATGGGGTCCCAGGTGCAGTCTGTAGAGGAAGACTGTTGGCCCAGAGCACTAAGCAGGGACATCACATTCATGTGCTCTCCTGGACGGACAAAACTTCAATGTCTCATCTAACCCAGAGACAGGGTATGTTTCCTGATCTAAAATGACTTCCCTATCTTTGGCATTGGCAAGAATGCTCATTTTCTAAGGACTTAACTTAAAGGTTCTTAGGAGAAAGGCATTGAGTACTTCAAAGATCCTTTCTGACTTTACATGCATCTATAAAGGAGAGTATAAGACTGGCAGGAGAGATTGGAAATGAGACCAGGAAAGGAGGTCTTTTCTTCTCATGTTCTTGGTGAGTTATTGAGACAACTTGCCCCTGAGTTGTCACTGTCATCCTGGAAAGGTGAGAGTGGGGAATCTCAAGAGCTAAGACTGCCTCCCCACCAGTGGAAGATCAGACCAGAAAGGAAACGGGCAGAGCTGGCTTAACATTTTCTGTAGTGTATAGAGAAGGATTGGTCCAGACTCCTCAGTAAAACCTGTCCCTCAAGTCTTAAGAGTGGCTGCTGGCCTAGTTCCTTATTAATTGACAGCTGGGGTCCCACATTTTATCAATCGGCATGTATATTTTTAACTATAAACTAGATATTACAGAGAAGACTTATTTTTACCAAACTTTCTAATTTACTAGTAATTATTGGTAAAGGTTGTTAGATGACAATCTAACATTACAAGTCAATCAAACAATCAATATAGAACAGAAACATAAAACCTTGTCTACAAAAGTAAAATATCCTTTTAAAGAAACATCATCATTTTAACAAAACAACAATGTATAAGAACTCAAAGTACAAAGCATTTACAAGAGGCACAAGCAGTGACAAACAAGAATGACAATTTTATGGGCCAGGAATTTAGCTCAGTGGTTCCGGCGCCTGCTGTGCAAGTACAAGGTCTGGAGTTTGATCCCCGGTACCAAAAAAAAAAAAAAAAAAAAAAAAGAATGACAATTTTGGTCACTTAATATAATTTAACAATCAATAAAAGTAAATTCTTACCTCCTATTAATTATTATCTCAGTGGAACCTCCAATAATGTCATGGGAAAGATGAAATATGAAATGTTATATCTCCCAACCTGTTAACTATATGATACGCCGAGTTCTTGTTCTCTACAAATCGAAGAATGAGTCCTAGGAATGGCAGGAAGTTAAAAGTAGGAAGATTTTTATTGATAGGAAAGCTCCTGAGGGGTAGGAGGAGTCCCGAGTGGGTAGCCCCAGGAATTAACATCTTGGGAGCCACTCTGTGGTTATATGCCATCTGCCATTCCAACAATCTCCATGTATCTACGGCAGAGGCCCAGGTTTCCCCAGGTTTCCCCAGGACTGAAACCAACCATGCCATCATAGCCTCTCCAGAGCTCTCTCTTCTGTCAGAGGCCATTAAATCTCCTCATCTTGGTGGTAGTAGTGGTTAAAGAGGAAGATTTCAAGTTCTGCCACCACCTCAGCCACCTCAATGAGAAGGCATTCTGTCAGAACCACCTCTTCCCCGCATGGGAAATCCCACAGAACATCCACTGGTCATTAAATATTGTTGTAAAAGCACCACAATCATAGGTTTCATTGTGAAAATGGGATCCTAAGGCTATACATATCCTTTGATGGAATGATCTTTATGAACTTTACAACCCTAGTAGGCTTTTCTCTCATAAGAATGACTCGTGGAACGAGGACAGCATTCCTAGAAATTTTTTTATTGTTGTCTGAGTGTTCTCTTGAAGTGCTTTCATTTTGGCACCACTGACACCAGTAATTCTTCCTGCCAGATTCTGATGAATCAAGTCTCAACACTCCAAGTCACTTCCTTCATAGTGGTAATTTAAGCCCTCTACAGCATCAGGTCTCATCTGGAGCTGGCTGGTTGCAGAGGGTGCTGGCCACTGCAGGCTCTCTTCCAAGGTAGGGATGGTTTTCTTCAGAATTTCTCCAGTTGTTTCAGTACCAGCAGTGATACTCGATATGCACTTGGGCCACTGCTGTCTGGAACTGGAACACTGGCATGTAGCCTGTAAGAAGCATCTTAAAAATCTTCCCTCATTTTCCAGTCACTGCCCCAGCATTCTTGCTCTAGAGCAGAATGCATAATTCAACCATTTCATCAGTGTTTCTAGATCTTTTACAGTCTTGTTCCTCCTCAGATTTTCTACAGGGAGCTTACCAAATGCACCACTGGTTTCAGTGTTAGGGAAGGTTTCCTCTGGCTGCTTAGTTCCCATTTTCTTGTATTAAATGGATACAACAATCATGTGAGTCTACCTGCCCTTCACCACTGCCACTTGTGGTATTTTGTTTGTATATTTGGGCTATATATTTGTTTATATATTTTGTTTATACTTTTTGGGCTAACATTAAGGGTTTTAGATTTATATTTTTTGAGTAAGATTGGTCTGTAATTTTCCCTTCTTACATTTTCTTTGTTCTGTTTGGATATGTTAGCCTCATAAAATGATTCTTTTTTTCTGTTTTCTGGAAGAGATTGTCAAAGACTAAAATTTTTTTCTCTTTGAATATCAGAACTTAGCAGTGAAGCCATCTAGAGTTCACATTTCTTTGCAGAAAGGGCTTTAGGTGACTGGTTCAATTTCTTCAGTAGTTAGAGGATTAACTAGGCTTTCTATTTTATTTTAAGTAAAAAATTTATATATTTTACCTTCTAGTGCACTGTACATTTCATTTAAATTTTTAATTTATTGAATCAAAATTGTTGAGAATATCTTTTTTTTTCAAAGTTGTGGCATCTGTAGTAATGTCTCATTTTTAATCAAAATTTTTGTGTATGCATGTGCTATTTCTTTTTCTTTTTTTAAATAATTTTTTTGTACTGCTCAGGATTGAATCTGGTCTCTTCACACTGAGATTCATCCCCAGATTATTTTATTTCTACATTTATTGCATGTGTTTGGCATTATTTTTCCAAATTCTCAGAATGAATGTTCATTTTTATCCATTTTCAGTTTCTTCTTTGATTAAGGGTATAAATTTTTCTGGAGGTGCTGATTCATTTACTGATGAGTTTTCCCTATTACCAATTGATTTAAAATATTTTCTAACTTATTTTTGGGTTCTTATTTAATATTTTATCATTTCTTAATCTCCTAGCATATGGATATTTTGTAATTATATGCTATTATTGACTTAAACCTTTGTTATAATGCTTTCTCATCTGGCTTATTAATCCTCACCTGTCACTATCCATCCTCCAGACCTAGAGGTAAGGGCTATCTTCTCTAAAAAAAACTTTACCTGGACAATCATGATGGAAACGAAAAAAGTTTTCATCATTTAATCATTTTATATTTATTTTTTAAAACCCTCTACTAAGTGTGAGTGTTTCTATAGGGGATGAAATGGTTAATCAGGTCTGGAAATTTCCCACTGAGTATCTGTTTCTTCAGGAGAAGCCAATGTGAGAAAAAGAATATTGAGAATGGATTCCACATAACCTACTGTGTGCTAGTAACATTTCAAGGTTCTAGTACACAAAGGTAAGAAGATCCAATCTTCTGTCCCCAGACTTTCATAGTATAGTAGGAGAGTTAAGATGGATGTTCAACTAATCATATAAAATACAATAAATTCCAGACACAAGACAGATGCCTCTTAAGTCATCTCTGAGTGAATGATGTGCATTGCCATGGGAGTTCAGAGGAGAGGATATTACTTCTGAATGCAATATATCAAGGAAATCTTTGTAATGCATTTGAGTCAGGTCTTTTTTTTTTTGGTACTGGGGATTGAACTTGGGTCCTTGTGCTTGCATGGCAGATGCCGGAACCACTGAGCTAAATCCCTGGCCCTGAGTCAGGTCTTAGAAACCACTTATTTTTGACATTCAGAGAAATAGAAGGTAGGCACAATTTGGGTGAGGGAATAGCATGAATGAAAGTATGGAGTATCTTTTATTTTTAAAATGCTTTACTGAAATACATCACAGAGTTTATGCATTTATTTATTTATTTATTTATTTATTTATTTATTTATTTATTGGTACCAGGGATTGAACTTGGGACCTTGTGCTTGCAAGGCAGGCGGTGGAACTACTGCGCTAAATCCCCAGCCCAGAGTTATGCATTTAAAGTGTACAATCCAGGGATTTTAAGTATTTATAGGACTTGTACAACTATTATCTCAAATTTTAGAACATTTTCATCATCCCCAAAAGAAAGTACTCAACAGTCCCTATTAGCCCCATCTTCACTCCTCCATGGCTGTAGGTGAATATTAAGTTACTATCTATTTGCCTATTGTAGATATTTCATATAAATGGAACCTATAATAAGTGGTCTTTTGTAACTGACTTCTTTCATTTAGGTTAATGTTGTGGCATATATCAGTAATTTGTTTATTTTTATTGCTGGACAATACTTCATTGTATGGCTATACCATATTTCATTTACCCATTCATCAATTGATGGACATTTGGGCTATTTCCACATTCTTGTTTTTGTTTTTGGCTGTACTGAGGATTGAACCCAGGCCCTTTGCATTGAGTAACATCCCAGCCCTTTTTTATTTTTTTATTTTGAGACAAAATCTCACCAAGTTGCTGAGTTGCCCAGGCTGGGCTTGTTGAACTTGTTATCCTCCTGCCTCAGCCTCTCAGAGTGCTGAGATTACAGGTGTGCACCACCATGCCAACCTGTTTCTACTCTTTGTCTGCTATGAATAATACTGCAAACATTCACATACAACTTTCATGTGGGTATGTTTTCATTCTCTAGTTCCACTAGAAGAATCAACTGGTCAAATACTTGGTCTATGTTTAACCTTTTGAAAAACTGCTTGATTGTTCACAGAGCTGCTGTGTATGATGCTTCCAGAAGCTGTGTACGATGCTTCCAGAAGCTGTGTACGGTGGTTCCAATTTTTCCACATCCTCACTCATACTTGTCATGTGTCTGATAAGCATAGCTATCACATAGGTGTGAAGTGATCTCTGTTTGTGGTTTTGATTTTCATTTCTCATTGGCTAATGATATTGAGCATCTTTTCATGGGCTTATTAGCCATTTGTATATTTTTATCTGAGAAATGTCTATTCAAATCTTGCCCATTTTCCACTGGGTTATTTGCTTTCCTCCTGTTAAGTTTTAAATTCTTTATATATTCTGGATACTAGACTCTTTTCAGATAAATGATTTGCAAATGTTTTCACCATCCTGTGGGTTGATTTTTGCATTCATTATGGTATCCTTTGAATCAGAAAAACTTTAAATGAAGACCAATTATGAATCTTCTCTTTTACCATTTATGCTTTTGGTGTTGTACCATAGAGTCTATGTCTCAACCTGGACATTGGTCCCATAGGTGGGCTCACTTTGTGGAAACTTACTGGGATATTATGATTGGTGTATTTTTCTCCATATGTTCAATAAACAGCTTTTTTAAGGGGCTGGAAATAATGGCAACTTCCTCTACTGGATCATCATGAAGGACAAATGGATAAATGTATACAGAGTGCTTAGCACTGGGTCCCGCACTGCTTAGTGCCAGTACATTGTAGTTGTTATTACAGTTATTGTTCAAATCTAGCTCTGCCTCTTACTGAGTGGCGATCTTGGCTCTGAGTCATTTCACCTTATTGGACCTCACATGCCTCATCCATCAAATGGGTCAGTGTCACCCACTTCACCACAGCCTTTAGAGCCCTCAGTGAGACAAGATGCAACTTTGTCAAGCTTCAGGTCAGCCTTGAGGAGGTCCTCACCAAGGCTTGGGTCAAGAAAACAAGAAAGAAGTAAAAGAAAAACTGGAGTCAGGGCTGAAGAGAGGCACATTGCTAGCTTAGCAGGCAGTAGGGTTGGATGGCTGCCAGCAGCTGGGTGTGGGACATCATCAGAGCTGAGCAGCGCTGGCCAGCCAGGGAGTGACAGGAGAACTGGCCAGGGGGAGAGTGGGGCTTCCAGGGGAGTAGGACCTGGTGGTGCCAGGCACTTGGATTGGGCAGGGCAGGCACTCAACCTTGGCTGAGTCCTGACTGGATGAAAAGCAGCTGCAGTCCAGCTTAATGCTGACGAATCAGCTCACACCACTCTCTTCTAATATCGAGCTCTGTGGCCCCTATGCGATTCAATCTTCCTATGTTTGTCCAAGTAATCCTTCCCCCGACCTCCACTCTTCTTAGCCTCTCTCACTCTTGAGTCCCACTGAGGAAGCTCCTCTGCCATTCTCCCTCATTGAGCCACTTTGCAGCTGCCCCCCACCCAGGTTTCCCCA
Organism: Heterocephalus glaber; assembly: GCF_000247695.1. Next base: position 1,531,460 of record NW_004624842.1, on the reverse strand, counting down.
CTTCCACCCTGGCCCCAGCATTTCTTCCTGGGTGGCTGGAGGGAGCTTCCTAAAGCAGCAGGCAGGTGGTGCTACCTTCAGTGGGAACTGTGAGTGAAAATACTCATAAATGTCAACCCTTCCTCTGGTCTTGAAGACAGGCTAAAGTTTTGAAGGCCCTGAAGCTTACACCATCAGGGAAGGGCCTCTCATTAAAGTATAACATGAACAGAAAAGGCTCAAATCTAAGTCTATGGCTTGATAATTTCTCCCAAATGGAGCACACCCATGTTAACTGACATCCAACTCAAGACTCAGACTATTAGATTAGCAGCACCCTAGAAACCCCTGGTACTTGGAGTCCCTTTCCATTTGTAGCTGTTACCCTGGCTTCTAACATCATAGATTAGCTTTGCCTAGTTTCAGAGTTCCTGTGAATAAAACCATCAGTGTGCACCCTGGTATCTGGCATCTTGTGGTTATCATATTTGTGAGATCCAGCTGAGTCATCAAATGCTGCCATAGTTTTTCTCATTTCTCCTATAGTGTTACTTCTGATGAATGTACCACAGTTTGTCTATCTATTCTGTGACTGTTGGGCTTTTAGGTTGTTTCCAGAATCGAGATATTTTGGACAAACCTACTATGAACATTCTTGCAGGACTCTTTTGGAGGCCATGTGAGCTCTTGCCTGCTGGCTATATATCCATGAGGGGATGTGCAGCCTCACACAGAGAGATGGACATTCTGCTTCAGAAGATACAGTACTGCAAGTCTGGCAGGGCATGCTGGCACACACCCATAGTCCTAGCTACATGGGAGGCTAAGACAGAAGGATTGTGAGTTCTAGGCCAGCCTGGGCAATTTAGGGAGATCCTGTCTCAAAGTAAAATAAATATCTGGGGGTGCAGCTCAGTTGTAGAGCACTTGTCTAGTATACACAGGGCTCTGGGTTCAAGCCCCATTAACACACATACACACACACAAATGCAAATAATTTTTCAAAGTGGTTATACCAACTTATACTCTCCTTTCAGAGGGTATGAGAGTTCCTGTTCTATATCTTCATTAACACTTTGTGTGTGTGTGTGTGTGTGTGTGTGTATTTAAAATGACTTAATGGTGGATTAACTTATATTCAGACTTTACTGTGGTGCAAAAGTTTACCCATGCAACTACTTTATTTTCCACTTTTAGTGGAGTATTCAAAAAATTACATGAGATATTCAACACTTTATTATATTCTTTTGGGAAGATACCCAGCAGGGAAATAGCTGGGTCAAATGGGACCTCTAATCCTAGTTTTTTGAAGTATCTCCATACTGATTTCCACAGTGGTTTCACCAGTCTGCACTCCCACCAACAATGGAGAAGAGTTTCTTTCTCCCCGCAACCCAGCCAGCATTTGCTATTCATTGATTCCTTGATTCTTTCTGGGGTGAGGTGGAATCTCAGTGTTGTTTTCATCTGCATCTCTCAAATGACCAGTGATGTTGAACATTTTTTCATATGTTTATTTGCTGTTTTTACTTCTTTGTCTGAGAAATGTCTGTTCATTTCAGATGCCCATTTTTGAATTGGGTCTTTAAATTTGAGAGGTCTGACTTTTTAAAGTTCTTTATATAGTCTGGATAGTAGTCCTTTGTCTGAGGAACAGCTGATAAAAATTTTTTCCCACCTTGTAGGTTGTCTCTTAGCTCTGTTGGTGGTTTCTCTTGCAGTGCAGGAGCTTTTTTTTTTTTTTTAGTTTCGGGGATTGAACTCAGGACCTTGCGCTTTCGAGGCAGGTGCTGGAACCACTGAGCTAAATCCCCGGCCCTGCAGAAGCTTTTTAATAAGATGCGATCACAGTTGTTGATTCCTTGTGCTACTTCCTGTGCTACTGAGGTTTTGTTCATAAAGTCCTCTCCTATGCCGATGTCTTCAAGAGTTCTACCTAACTTATTTTCCAGCAAGTTTAGTGTTTCTATTTTAATATTTAGATCTTTAATCCACTTCTATTTTAGTTTAGTGCATGGTGATAGATATGGGTCTAGTTTTAATGTTTAGCAGGTTGAAATTCAGCTTTTCCCACACCATTTATTAAACAGGCTATCTTTCCTCCAATGAGGATGGTTGGCTCCTTTGTCAAAGATGAGGTGGCTGAGTATGTCTGAAGTTGTTTCTGCATCTTCTGATCTATTCCACTACTCCTTTGGTCTGTTTCTTTGCCAGTACCATGCTGTTTTTATCACAGTGGCTTTGTAGTATACTTTCAAGTTGGGGATCACGATACCCTCTGTCATGTCTCTTCAACACTTTATTATAAAATGGGCTTTGTGTTAATAATTTTGCCCAAGTGTAGGCTAATGAAAGTGTTCTGAGCCTATTAAAGTAGGCTGGGCTATGCTCTGATGTTAGGTAGGTTAGGTGTATTAAACACATTTCAACATGGTATTTTAAACTTACAGTGGGTTTATTGGAATGTAACCAATCATAAGTGGAGGAATGTGTGCATATTTATGTATATATATTACCCCTTAATTTTAGTCACTCTGGTAAAGAGGCTTTTATCACACTGTAGTCTTTTTTATTTTTTTTAAATTTTATTTTATTGGTACATTTCAGGTATACAATATAATGACATTCATCATTGGAAATTTGCACCTTTACATAA